>OZ017739.1:234332632-234397632 GCA_963969285.1 Odontomyia ornata | reverse complement strand
ACAGACGGACACAGGTCGTGATTGCAATAGGGTTTTGTATTTTAGTACAAAACCCTAAAAACAGTTTTTTCATGAATATTTGATTGTGCTCGTAATATTTTGTATCAATTTCTAACATTATTATGCTATTTATTATAATATAGAGGTATAATGCTTTAAAATGATATAAAATACGAGTAAATTGTTTTGATTGCCGTGAAATGTATTTTATTGGAAAGATAATACTTTGCCGTTATTACTTTAATATGATTTTGGGCATGTGAGCTTTAGGGCTGGTGGGGAGAAAGTACAATCGAGAGCGCCAATTTCCGACTACTCTAATCAATAATTAGGGCCGTATCTCGCCATAACGCATCGAATGTTGTCTTCCATACTATCCTATTCACAATAAAATGGCAAATTAAACTATTTATAAAACGTATAGCAGCTGTAACACCACATGTACCATTAAAAAGTGTTGCCAACTTAATGTTCGGTGACTCTATTCCGCTAGTCGAATATGGTGTCAAGTGACACAAAAGAAATATACCCGAAATATTAAAAAGTGGTGCCAACTTTAAACCATATAACTCTAAAAAACACCCTATATAATAATGGATGGATGGACAGACAGGCGGAACTTTAATAGGCTTTTGTAAAACTCGTTTACAAGACCCAAACAAGTTGGGTAAACAAACCTACCTCATGTCAGACGGGTTTTGTACCCAAAGTACGAAATGCTGTCACCAGTAATGAATGAAGGCAAGAAACATGTCAAAGAGATGTCCACGTTTATAAGAAAAGCCATTGCTTCTGTACTTTCAACGGTGGCCATTTTGTTCCAAACTAACTAAAACCATTCGAATCATGAATTCCCAAAAATATTTATTCTATGGATCTCAAATCAGTGTCTGATTCAATGGAAAATCCGTAAAATACTCAAATCGTGTGTTATTGTTGCTGTGATTGGAGAAATTTCAAATGGCTATAACTTCCGTGAATATGATTCGATTTTCATCAAACTTGCTAAATATTAGGACCTTATGTAAGACTGCTCAATATTGGTTTTCATTGAATTTAAGGGTATCCATACGATTTTAATATCGAAAATGTGAAATTCTATATTCATACTATTATTAACAAAGTTGAGTGAATTTTGACTTCTAAGGTATTTGTTATTGTTGTACTTATAAACATCTTTCTCCATGATTTTTTTCAGATTTTTCGGATGACAGGTGTGCAATCGCGAGAGGAGACACAAACATTTTTTGTGCATTTCTCCTCATTGTGCGCCCCTTGAAACAAAAAATATTAACTTAAGACCTGTTTTGAAAAGTTCTCATTGAGACCTTCCAATTGATACCCATATTGGCTACCTTTGATGAAATTTTTTTTCAGGAGTCACTGCCCTAAATGGGGAGACCCCCCTAAAGCACGTTGTAAAATTTTGCTCGTTGTGAAAATTTGAAGAGGGCACCGCTTTACACCTAAATACAAAATCTGTTGTTTCTAGCGTATACGGATTGCAAGAACAAAAGCTATGACACGCGGACGGACGAACGGAAAGACAGACGGACAGACAGGTGTCAAGTAAAAAATATAGTCGAGTAAAAAATACTTTTTTGAATACCTTTTATAGCAGACAGAAATAATCTCAAAATGGATACGAAAACTTCATTAAATTAATTTTTGATTTAACCAGCCATAGGTTACCTTTCAGTTCAAAAAAGGTCGCCACGATGCTTATAAAATCAAGTCTGTAGCAGTATAAAATGTCGTCAAATTTTATTCTTAGAATACAGTTTAAAGTTCTGGCTTTTCTAGATAAAATTACGGTACAGAATTGTAGCTTGAGGGGAGTCAAATACCAAGCTTGAGAACGAAGCTTAATAGTTCAACAAAAAAAATAAAAAACCTCATGAGAAATGTGAAAAAGGTAGTAAGCCATTTCGAAAGGAAAAAATTCATAAAAAAGCCGTAGATTTATAGTATTACTACTCAAGAGTTTTCCATTAAGTATATAAAAATTTTATCTATTAAAAAAATACAGAAATATTTGAGATATTGTGTTCAAACTTATTGTCAGTTTAGTACAAGTGTTACATTCCTTGGGCCCAATTTTTCACCACACTGGTGCACATTGTTGTCTTGGAGCTCGTTTAAAGTCACTGGCTTGTTGGCATAGGCAAGTGACATGAAATAGCTCCATAAAAGGAAATCCAATGCTGTTAGATCGTATGAACAAGGTGGCCATTCGACCGGATCATTTCTCGAGATAACACGCTCACCAAACTTGCCTTTCAATAAACCGATAGTGAGGCATGCTGTGTGGCTAGCGGCACCGTCTTGTTGAAACCATATATCTTTGATATCAAGTTCATCCTGTTCTGGCCATAAATAATCTTCCGACGTAACTCGATTGCCCTCTCCACTGACATTAACATGACGGTCGTTTTTATCTACAAAAAAATACGGACCAATCATACCTCCGGCATGAAAACCGCACCAAAGAGTAATATTTTGCGAATATAACGGTGTATCAAGAAGCACATGTAGTTGTTTTGCTGACCAATTACTCATGTGTAAAATTTCGCCGAATATGCCTTTGACATACGACATCGAAAGGTCAATTTGATCAAGTAATGATCTGAGCTACAATTGGCACCTCGGTATGTACGGACGTCAAGTATGCTCGAGGCCAAAGGTTGTTGGATCAGAACATGGTCAATTTGGTTTTGTGTGTTGCCATCCGGTGATACTCAAGTCATTTTATGAATGCGTCGATGCGGGAAGCAAGTCGGACGCATCAGTCGATTTCTGCTACATACAAAGTCAATCAGGCGCTAGTCATTGTCATTTGTTTAATCGTGGAGGCTTAATCCTCCAGTCGTTCCCCGATGAGATAGCTCATTGACAGCCTTTGAAAGGCTCAAACGGCGTCGGTGGCCGAAAATTTCAGGGAAACCTTCGACAACCAGCTGGCTCCTATCTTGTCAGACGCATCGTTAAAGACGAGCAACGGGCTCTGGATGGAAGTGAAAGCGGCTATTTGGACCGTGGCAGGATAAACGATCGGACATCAACCCCGGCACAAGAGGAATGATTGGTTTGATGATGAGTGCCAGAATGTGTTAGATAAAACGAATCAAGCGTACAAAGAATACTTAGTAGGAAAACCAGGACGAAGAGAGAACACTATGAAAATCTCACAAGAGTAGCGAATAAGATAATTATGATTAAAAAAGAAAATACTTTGACGACCAATAAAGAAATATAGATGTACGTGTAAATTTAGCGAGGAACAACACAAGACAAGCATACAAAGTAGTGAAAAGCCTGAAACGTTGTTACCAGCCCAAAACCACGCTCTGTCGTGATGACATCGGCAATATCATCACTGATGAAACGAAGATTAAGGAAAGATGGGCATCAAATTTCAAGCACCTCCTTAATCCTCCACGCAGCTCCAGAGCATTGGAGCCGATAGATGTCTGGGGAGAGCATCTATTGGCCCCGCCATCTGTGCATGAAGTTTGTTCCGCAATCAAAGCCCAAAAGAATAATAAAGCGCTGGGCATTGATGAGATTCCAGTGGAGCTCATCAAATATGATGGCAGTAGTGTTCATCAAGCTATTCACAAAGTCATCCAGCACATTTGGCAACAAGAAAATATGCCGAAAGAGTGAAGCCAATTGATTTTATTCCCTATCCACAAAAAAGGTGACCAGCGACAGTGCGAAAATTATAGAGGCATATCACTACTTTGTACGGCGTACAAAATATTTTCTAAAATCTTAGAAAATAAAATCGGAACATACGCCAACAGTATTATTGGGGAGTATCAAGGTGGCTTTAGAGCAGGCATATCAACGATAGACCAATTGTTTACAGTCAAGCAGGTACTTGAAAAGCGCTGGGAGTTCAACATAGACGTACACCAAATTTTCGTTGACTTTAAGCAAGCATACGACAGTATTGATCATAACGTACTGTACCAAATAATACTTTGCTTTGGCATCCCACCCAAATTAGTCCGTCTTACCGAAATGACAATTATGTTGACGACCTCCCAAGTCCGCATCAATAACCAACTCATCGATGCCTTTGACGCAAAAATTGGACTAAAGCAGGGAGATGAGTTGGCTCCATTGCTATTCAATTTGGCTCAAGAGTACGTCATAAGGAAGCCACCAGTCGATACACGAGTTACATTCCTATTCAAGTCGAGCCAAGTAGTAGCCTATGTGGACGACATCAACATTTTATCACGGTCGTTAACAACTGCCAAAGAACTATTCCTAAAACTCGACAGCGAAGCAAGACTATTAGGGCTACAAATTAATGAAAATAAAACAAGTAGACAAAACATCACACTTGGCGAATATAGAATCCAAAATATTAGCAAATTTGTGTATTTAGGTGCCAAAATAACGACAATGGGCAATGAAAGAGACAAAATACGCCGAAGAATACAGCTCGCAAATAAAATATTTTATTCTGTTCTGACGATCTTGCAGACCAACTGCATACACGGGAAAACAAAGCCCTAAGTATACAAATCTGTCATAAGACCTGTGTTATGATATGGGTCTGAAACATGGACCCTCACCCAAGCATCCGCAAATATATTGAACACCTTTGAGGGACGGGTCCTGAGGCAAATAATTGGAGCGAAGCTAGACGGGGCCAATGGCGGATTCGATGCAACCATGAGCTGTATGAATTTTTTGACGAACCGGAGGTCTCAACGATTGTAAGACAGCGGAAGCTGCAATGGGCTGGCCACAAAAATCGTATAGACGAACAACGGATACCCAAGAAGGTATACGTTGGGAGAACTGAAGGCCGGAGACCAGTGGAGAAACGGAGGAAACGCTGGTCTGACTCAGTCGACGAAGACAATTCATCTCTGCTCGGATTTCTTAAGAGGGGCTGTAGTGCTAAGAAGAAGAATTACTTATATTTTGCTTATTAACAAAGCCATAGCACCAGAAATGAGCTTCATCACTGAAGGTGATTTTTCAATAACAAGCGCTCTTGAAGTTGCGACCACCGACTCAGAATTTCAGTAGTGATTTTTAATGATTTCCAAACATTGCTGGTTCGTGAACTTTACCATGATAAAAATGTCACCTTTAACATTTTAACATTGAGAGTTCATTAAAAAGTTTAAGGACGTGTCCAAATAAAGGTACGAAATTGTTATATCCCCCATGGAATTTTTACAAACTACATATTCAAAGTCAAGTCTGGCGTATTAAAATAGTATTTTTCTTAGATAAGGAGACGTAAGTATTGAATTGATCTGAAAAGGAATTGATCCTCTACTCATCTCCATTACATTTTAGCCTATAGATATTTTCTGAGAGCGTCCATTAGCTCCACCAACTCTGGATGAAACTCATTTCACCATCAAGGTTCAAAAGAATAATAAAGCGCCGGGTATCGACAAAATTCGAGAGGAGTTCATAAAATATAGTTTCAGCGGTGATCCGGAAATCATCCACAAAATTGCCCAGCACATTTGGCAACAAGAACATATGCCAATAGACTGGATCAATTAATTGCTATCTACGAAAAAAGTGGCAAGCTTCGGGAAGAAAAATGAAGAAGCATATCAATACTTCACGGCATACAAAATATTTTCAAAGCTCCTTGAAAACAAACTCAGATCGTACGCCAACAGTATTATTGGGAGTATCAAGGTAGCTTTAGAGAAAGTAGATCATCAAAAGGCCATTTATTTTCAGTCAAGCAGGTACTTGAGAAATACTGGAAGCTCAACATGGACATACACAAACTTTTCGTTGACTTTAAGCCATCATGCAACAGTATTGATCGTAAGGAAGGAAGCTTTGCTTTGATATTCCTGTCGAATTGATCGATCTTACCAAAATGACAATGACATCAAAGACGTCCCACACCCACATCAATTACCAACCAAACCAGGAACATGGGCTGGCCCCATTGCAATTCAATTTGGCACGGGGGTCATAAGAAAGCTACTTGTTGATACAAGAGGTATGTTACTATACAAGCCAAGCCACGTGGTACCCTATGCGAATGACACCAGTATCTTATCATGGTCATTAATAACCTCCAAAGAACTGTTCCTGAAACTCTACAGTGAAGTCAAACTAGTAGGGCTAATCAATAAACTAAGGTAAATCGCATAACGCAGTCAAGAAAAAAATACTTTAATTATAAGAAAATCACATTTGGTGAGTAAAATATTGAAAATGCGGGCGAATTTGAATAATTAAATGCAAAAATAATGAGAAGCTGTAATGAAAGAAACAAAATACGCCGAAGAGAACAGTTTGCAAATAAAATATTTTATTCAGTTTTGACAGTATTGAAGACCAGCTGCATACATAAGAAAACAAAGCTCCAAGTATACAAATCTGTGATAAGTTCTGTGCTATGCTATGGGTGTGAAACATGGACCCTAATCCAAGCATCCGCAAAGATATTGAACGCCTTTAAGAGACGGGTCCTGAGTCGAATCGTTGGAGGGAAGCCAGACGAGGATCAATGGCAAATACGATACAACCATGAGCTGACTAAAGCTATAACTATTATAAAACTGCGGAAGCTGCAATGAGCTGGCCACATAAACCAATAAGGTGTTCACTGAGAGAACTGTAGGGCGGAGACCATAGGGGAAACTAAGGAAATGCTAGTCTGACTTGGTCGACGAAGACAGTTGATCGCTGCTCGGATTTCAAAATCAGAACATATGGTCAATGGACCGAGACCGTTGAAGGCGCTGTTTGCAGGAAGCGAAGACCCAAGAGAGGCTGATTCAATATTCAGTAACTTTTTATTTTGCCCCAACTGCAGCATTGAAAGTTAGACTTGTCATTCTCAAGAACATACATTCGAAGGCGGCAAAGTGCTGTTGGTAGGTTCTAATGAGTACAATAATAACAAATACCTTAGAAGTGGAAATTCACTCAAGTTTGTTAATAATAGTAGAATTTGTAAACATAACATTTTCCCCTCAATTCATTCAAAGATTCTTATATTCTGGAAGTTTCAATAAAGTCAAATCATATTTACGGAACTAATAGCCATTTGAAAGTACTGCGAATACAACGAAAACAAGGCACGAATCTCTACTAGTCGGGCTTTTCAATGGAACTCGACGCTAAGCTTTTACTTGGAGTTTCTTTTAATTTTCAAATGAATTAATAAGGAAAACGTCCTTACGATTTATATATATATATATATATATATATATATATATATAAATAAATAAATATATATAAATATATATATATATATATATATATATATATATATATATATATATATATATATATATATATATATATATATATATATATATATGGGATATAACGAAATATTTGACCATGATATTGGATGAAGTCGTAGTTTTGCTCTACTTTTCACCAGATTTTTAGAAAAGGTGTATTGGATAAATATCTCGTTCATGTTATTTAACCAGCTATTGTGATTTCTATCTTGGCCGAAGTATAGCTCCGATTTGGATGAAATTTGGTATAAAGTTACTTATGAAAATTCTTTGTGTGTAGCTACATGATTGAGTTGTTTATCTAATAATTTTTTTCTGCCAAAATTATTAGAGAAGAAAAATGTTAGAAGAAAGTGGTTTCGACGTGTGTACTTATTCCCTTTGGGCCATCATTCTTATTAGATATACACTGGTGATGGCGACCACGATGCTTAGAGGTGAGGGAGTTATTTTTAAATTTTCCTGCTTATGCGAACTCAATATGATTTTGTAAATACGAATTTTGTTCAGGTTAAATTTCTTCCTGTAAGTAATTATCTGTGCTAAACTTTAAATTGATCATTCCGCCATTTTTAAAAACATCAATTTAATGTAAATCTATATCTAATAAGAGTGATGGTGTGTCTAATAGAGTGATGGCCCGAAGAGAATTAGTACACACGTCGAAACCTCCTTTTTCTAACATTTTTCTTCTCTAATAATTTTTCAGAAAAATTATTAAATGAGCAACTCTATCATGTGGCTACACACAAAGAATTTTCATAAGTTATTTCAAGCTATCGGAGCCACCCGAAAACGAGATCGATAACCGCACGAAGCAATGAAAGCTCACTGTAGAGCAACAACTTATCGTATAGATTTACATTAAATCGATGCCAAAAGGGTGGAATGATCAATTTAAAGGTTAGCAAAGATTGCTACAACGGTTCACTGAACTGCGTAATTGATCTCACAACAAAAAATTTAAAATCGAATCGTCTAAACAAATGGCGACCACTCAAACGTCGGAAAACGTGCAAAAATGTGCTGTAATTGTGACCACACCTTTCAACTGATGTTGATAAAATTCGACATTTTGAGGAAGACTATAAGTATCTTTAGATACTTATAGTCTTCTGCAAAAAGCTAGAGGTCAGCTCTCAAAAAACAAAATGACGGCTAGTTGAAGCTCGAAATTTCAAATTTAAAAGTCGCAATTTTGATCTAATATAGATGAAACTTAGGTTCAAGATGGAAAATCCAAAGTTTTTTTTTGTTGAACGTTTATGAGCGACTTTCAAAATGGTGGCGGTTCAAATATGCGATTTTTTCAGATATCTGTGGCCCTCTCGCAGTCACTTTTTCCAATGGATTTTGATGAAACTTATGAATATGGATAAATGTACTAAGTTCTTGCATTGTACAAAAAATCATCAAAATCGGATAGAAAATACATAAGTCGAAAATTTAAAATCTAATATTCTTAGTTGCTTTTTTGCTAAAAATTTAATGCTATTGCCCTGCCTAGAGTGAAACTACAATTTTAACTAAATTTGGCACATTAATTTTTGAGACCTTGAGACATAAACAGTTAAAAAAACCGAAAGTTAAATGCATGCATTCAAAAGGGCGGCCCTTGAAGGTCGGAAAGCAAGCGTAATTTGCTATTTTAGTAGCAACTGCAATGATGAATATTTTTCATGGAAACATTTTTAATAGCTTAACTTGGAAGTATTTATGCAAAATAAAATAAATAAATAAATACCCTACTGAAATCACGTTGTCCATTTATCCGTCCCGTCCATCCGTCGGTCCGTTGGAGTGAATCTCAAATATGTTTTTACCAAAGGAGGTAAAATAAAAGGTTCTTGGTGGGAGCTTTTCAAAACAGGTCCTAAACAAGAGTCATTTGCAAGGAGGGGTGCAGGGTGAGGGAAAATGTCCCCTCGCGGCTGGACACCTTCGAACAGAAAAATCTTAAAGAAACCACGAAAGTTAGTCTTGGTGGGTACAAGCCCAACAAATATCTCAGAAGTTAAAATTTGAACAACTTTGTTAATAATAGTACATTTTATGACTATCACGTTTTCATCTATGAAATCGAAGAATGACCCCTAAATTTATCAAAAGTTTGTGTCTCTATTTTCATGAAAATTTAGTCGCAAGCAGCTAACTTACAGACGATTAAAGATTATCAATTACAACAAAAATTACACGTGATACTGTGTAAATTTACGTTCGCAGAGGACCTAAGCAGTACCGATGTGTAGGGGCTTTGATGAAAATTTTAGAAATATTTTAAAATATTGATATGTTATCATGACTACTCCTACATTGAGGCCAAACGACTGAAAATAAAACGGCGGCAATCAAAATAGATAACAATCATAAATTACTTTTCCAAGCTATATTCATAGAATATATGTTTGACCCAAGTTTTGAGATTCAGAAGACGTTTGTTTGTTTGTTTCATTTACTAATTATTTTAAAATACCCTTCAGGTAGGCGGACTCACCTGCCACTTTTACTTGTCCTTAAAAAGTATTTGACTTTCAAAGTGGGATCCAATAAAATGATTATTTGCTTTTGAAAATACGGGTACCTACGAGCCCATTCGACTAGTGGTGCCAACGGGATTTTTATAAAACCCAGTAAATATTTGTTGAAGATGTTGTTACTGTTTTCTTGATTTCATTCATTATTGGTGTTTGCGTATGAAAGGTTGAGAATAAAACCTTTCTGACTTGAGTGTAACTCCATGTTTTTGTTTTGTGTTTCCCGATATTAAGTTTTGAGTTTCATTATTGCTACATTTAGTTTTGTTGTTGTTTATGTTAAAAATTGAAACATTGACATCTGAGCTCATAACGAAAGTAAATTTTATTGAATATTGTATCAGCTATGAAGACTTGTGCTTCACATTTGACAAGATAAACAACAAGAAACGATGTGGCATTGACGGTGTTCCAAACATAGCTCTCCGATATTTGCCTGGGGTTGCTATTAGGAATTATTGCATATTTTTCAACAACATGTTGACCAATTCATATTTCCCAAATGAGTGGAAAGAGGCTAAGGTGTTTCCAATCCTGAAGAAAGAAAAAGAATCTTTAAGCCTTGAAAGCTATCGCCCAATCAGTTTGCTGCCTAACATAAGCAAGGAGTTTGAAGTGATACTAAAGGAAGCACTAATTACCCACATTGAGAAATATGATTCGATGCCAAATTGCCAATTTGTTTTTCGTGCCAAGCATTTGACCATGCATGCGATAGTACAAGTAATCTCAGACATCTGCTATAAATTCAATGATAGAAAATGTGTCAGAGCGTGCCTCATTGGTATGGAGAAAGCCTTCAATATGGTGTGGTTAGATGGGCTAATTTTTAAACTGCTTCAGGACAGGTTCCATAGACACCTTATCACCAATCTGTGTAATATGTTATATGGGAAACCATTTGTTGTAACTGATGGAAATCCGACGACAATGCGTGACTTGGTCTTAAATGGCCTACAGTAGGAACAAGTTACCGCGATTCTGCTTTTCCCAATATTCATTCCTAAGTTATAGAAGGGCTTTGATTCTATCGTCTCAACAACGAGAGCATTGGTAGCGTTTGCTGATGATCTGGTCATATACGGTAGAACAAAAAAGTACAATAGTTCAAAGCAATCTTCAAAAAATGTTTACAGATTTGCAGCCATACACAGATAATTGGCTGATGAAAGTCAAGTGCGAAACAATTTTATTCTGACAACGCAGCAGGGAGCCAGTCAAGACCTGAAACGTAATTAGATTTCCACATTATGGCTAGTGAAGGTAGTTCTGAACGGGTTCCAAATAAATCCTGTGTGCTTATCAAGTAATCTTGGCCCTTTGATAACTCTTTCGTTCCAGATATAATGATCAAAAGGTGAAAATTATTTATGACAAGACCCTGGAATGTCAGATCTAGCACAACTAGAGTGCTAGTCTTATGGAAAAATTAAGAGTTTTCGAAAGGAAATATCTTTGTGAAGCCTAAGACGGCATGGAAGCGTTATATAAATAGAAAAAAAAAGTTATCAAACTGCTAAAGTGAAGAGAGTCGATATCTTCATATTGAGGCTTCTTCGGAATCATATAGCAAAATCTGTAACTTTGAGGGAAAACCCCTGGATTCTACACCCATTCCAATCTACAAACGGGTATATTGAGACTTGTCTTGCTGCTGGCTACATTTCTTTTGAAGCGTTTGTGTATTTGGACATGAATCAATGTATTTTTGATTCTCAATCATATATCACATAAATATATCAATCATATATCACATAAATAGATCCTCCGAATTTGAATTCACAAGACCAACAATTCCAATGGAGATACTCATTTGCTAGATTTGTTGGGGCTGGCCGAGCTGAGATAGAGCAATCTAGATATTAGTGGCCGAATGACAATGTTAAAATTATTCGTGTTTATTTTTCGATTTTGTGTTTTTCGTTATTTTATTTTAAGTTTCAGCTCATTATTGCTATACATTTAATGTTGGCTTAAAGAAAACGTTTAACGTTTAGGTTTGGAATATTGTGTTAGCATTGTATTCTTATAAGATAAAGTTTTTTGATTGAATTTGATTAGAATTAGGCTATAACATATTAGGTGTAAGATAAAAGTTCACTGTTGTATCAGTATTATAATTAATATTTTTTTTTTAATACCTCCATTCCCTACCACTCTCTCCATCACACTTTTTTTGTCGCACAACGCTCGTGCGATATGCACTTCAAAATTTTGCCGCTTCTTCTAGTGTGACACCCAGACAATGTTTATAACATCGGTATAAGGGTGCACACATAGCGTTGAATAGCGTCGGCTCATTTTTTCTCCTTTTTTCAATTGAATCATAAAATACATAACCATTTTAATTGAATTGAATCTGATTTTCTTTTTTTGATTAAATGTTTGTTTTTTAATTGATAATGTATAAATTTAGAGTGGCCTTTTGGCCATTCAGTTTTCGTACTTTTATTGTTTGGAATTTTCTTTATATTCTTTGAAAATTTATGACGAATAGTACTTAATAAAGTGCCTTCAACATTGACTTTATTGCATAAATTTATCATCTGCCAGAAACCGCAAAATCCAACCAGCTTTTCAGAAAAATGCTAACGCTTCTTTGTATCAATCACTGGACCCCGAACGTTGCATGCATATGACCAAGGGCCTAGTCCCACTAAGCCACACAATAGATGTCCACACAATAGATGTCCTATTCACATTGTTAGTGCTGTGAATTATGCGGCAATTGTATCGCCTGATGCATAAGGAGTACTTCCACTTTCATTCACATCAAATGCTATACGCCATCATCTTCCATTACCCCAACATCTATAGTACAGAAAATAATTATGCAAGACTTATTATTATTAAACAATTTAAACTTATGACTATAGACAAGATAACAAATCAAGAGAGCAAACAAAAAATTATTCTTGTTAACAAATGAACTAAAAAAACTCATGCATTTTCATATTAGCGCACTTTCAGAAGGCCGATTTGATGCTTATTGCTATATTTAATGCAAAAAATGATGGCGAGGAAACTCTATTAATAAAAAGCACTGCACTCTCCCAAAGCCTCTCAAATTTCTTTCAGATATAATTTAGTTAATTGATAAAAAATTTTCTAATTCCCCATAAAATTAAATTAAACACAGTATTTTCTCAAGTTGAAACCAATCCTTCACCATTAATAATTTATTTTGTGTCTATACTTTCAAACACCTTTCCGAATGACAGATAGAGGAAAATATTTATTGAATCATGCGGAAAATCCAATCCGCATATTCGGCCACGCTTGTATAGATGGCTGGGTAGCCTTTCCTCCCACATTGAGAAAATCCATAACTGACTACACCGTGAGTAATCCATCGTAATGAATTTTCATCAAATCTCATCAATGGGCCACCGCTGTCTCCTAGACATGTATCCCTGGAATTTTCACCACCAGCACAAATCTGCTTTGGTCCAAGTCGTAGTCCATACGACTGCAATATTCGAGCACAATGATTATAGTCAGCAATTGGAATGCGAAGTTTTAATTTAATGGGGCTAGCCATATTCCAGCGAAATTTATCAACTGAAAATATACAGAACTATATTATATTTTTGGCAATGAACAATAAATTTTTATTCTATCCGAAAAAACAATGATTCACTTTTGCATCTCATAATTAAAACAACTCGTTATCCTGCCAAATTGGAGGAAAAAATATGATGAGTTGACAATAATATGCATAAAACTGAACATTTTCATATTTTGAGACAAATTCCCGAATGAGCGTATATTTAACAACTAACAAATCAATGAGTCAATCCATGTCCTCTCGTTTATGGTTTCTTAATGTATGGATTCCTTTGCACCTGCCAGAAAATTTAAAACTTCAAAATAGGACAATATTTCCCCATCAATACTCCATTTATACTGGAAGTTAATGGCACCACAAACTAAAAATAAATATTTCATGAAAATTGAATCAACAGTATATATCCTTCAAACACAAATTAATTGTATAAGTAAAATCATAAGAGACAAGATGCGTCTCTTATAATTTCCTCCTGGAATGACAGGTAACGAACTGATATTCGTGCTTTGGACTGACGGATATGATGGCTTGGACCTAATTGCTTTGCACGATAGTGCCAAGGTGACACTCGTGCGTGAACGACTCCAATTCAACAATCATACCGTCTCCATCCTGGTAAAATATTAACAGGCCTCGGAAAACGTTCGAATTTTGAACCAATGGATTGCTGGTGTAGGTTCAGTTGAGACTGACTCCTGATTAGTGCTGGTCTGGTTCTGAGCACTAATCCCCATAAGGGCTTGCGCCAACCCTCGCATGGCCTCCCTACTCTGCAAAGATAATCATGGGACCAAAATGGCGACTGCCTAGACGAACCAAGAAAGTGGCTTCGAGAGGAAGCCAATAAAACTTTAGAAACTGAAATCCTAAAAACAGATAACAAAAGTCCGAAAAAGTAAGCTAAGATAACAATAATAATGACGCAACCAGCGGCTGCAGCCATGATGTTTTCAGCACACTAGGAGGAGTACCAACGATGACAAAGATGGCGATGAATACAATGACACTAATGATGGGCAGAAAAAGCAGATTAACAGACAGTCTTGTCCAGACTGGAACTCCTGCGGCATTTGGACGTAGCAAATGCCAGAATATCCTGACAAGGAAAAGCGGGAAACTCTGCAGGATATGCCAGGTGTTCTAACAGTTGGGAAAAATATAAAAAACATCGAGATTTTGATGGCTACTGCTGTGATTGCTACTGAAACGTTCAAAGCCAGGTTCTTAATAAGTAAAAAAAACCATCCTTAAGTCCACAAAATGATCACGACAGGAAAAGAAAGGAGTGATCAGACAAATAAAGCACCATTGTGTGATTTCACCGCCAGCATCGAAAATTTGGTGAAAGTACTTTACTTGGAAATGGAAGTCGATATCCTCTTCCAAGAAATTAGGTCACAAAGCACAATCGCTGTGTAAGAAAAGCTAATTCAAAAAGCAGAATATGTTCTAATAAGAATAAAATATGCATGTGACTTTCCAAAAATCAGCAAAGGAGTATAGAATGGGTTTGTTGAACTAGAGGAGCTCCTAAAATGCATAGGGCATTACTGGAGGAGCTGCTTAGAGGCCAAAGAGGGGCAGATGGCTTAAAAAAGCGTTGAAGGCTAAGCCTAAGGGATGCGCGCTTTCAGGTTTACAATCAAATATCCATTAAAAAGTAGCATCTAGCCCAATCGAAGGAGATCAAGATGAAAGAACGAAGAAAGAAGCATTTAATAGACGTGGAATCCTAGATCAAGGGTTCCAGACAGTACTCACAAAAAGAGTGAAGGGAAGCCTCCGCAAAGAAACTCCTTCAAAAGTGCCAGAAAATAAAGTCCGTACGGATACCTAAAAAGAAAAAACACCTGATGCGAAATAAAAGAGAAAAGAGCCCCAATACAAAATCTGGCAACAGGCACTGCTCATAAGACCCCAAGACGGCTAATCGTACACAGAAGTGCTGCGCGAAGACATTGCTATAAAAGTACTACGACCAACGTGGTTGGGCCACATACTGGTCGATTTTGGTACAGATGTCGACAATAAAGAAACATTCTCAAACGCAGTAAAGAAAGTCCTTGACAAAAGCGCAACTATAGCCTCGCGCAAGCAGATGGCAACGATCAAAATAAGAGACATTGACCTGCCTGGAGCTAAAGAGCCCATCGAAAGAAAGTTCGCTACCGTGCACAGGATCACAGCAGAAAAATAAGGGGGACAACGCATGGCCATCATTGACTTGACCGAACAATTTCTGAATAAGGGAAAAGAGAAAAAGGGGTGAATGGTCTGTAGGATAAGGCAAAGAGCAGTGCTCCTTCGATATTTCAAATACCTTAGCTGTGGCCACATGGTACAAGTATGCAAAGGACCCGATAGGAGTTCCCTATGTTACAAATGCGTTGAAATGGGAAATGAAAGAAAAGAGTGTACAAAGGAGGCACACTACATCCTTTGCAAGAATTCTGATCCAAGGCCAAATCTTGGGATCAGAAATGTGTTGATTTTTCCTGGAAGTCCTAGCCAAGACAAAACTAGAACTTTGATGACTCGTATCCTGCAGGTAAATCTACACCGCAGTTTAACCGCCCGAAACCTGCTTGAGCAGTTTGCGAACCTTGATAGTCCGTATCCTGCAGGTAAATCTACACTGCAGCTCAATCATCTGAAAACTGCTTGAAAAGTTTCCATGGGACATGAAAGCCGAGTTTTTGCTGCTAAGAGAGCAATACCACGATAAATGTTCTGCATGATGGTATCCTGATGAAATTGTTACTCCCACCATCTTAGTTTGGAACGGTGATTTCTAGGGGAAGGGCTGTGAATAGAAGTGTGATTGCATGTCGATTCGGTGCTCAGGGAACGCCTTCTTTATTGTGTATCTAAAGCCAAGCAAACCGATATAATACTTCGAAGCCAACTTAATGGTTTGGAGTTTACGACGTGCCCGTTAAGAGAGTTTTTATTCCTGAAGCAATCGAATGAGCATGCCTTAAATAAATGTATGGGAAAATGAATCCCAGAAATAGCGGCCAGGACGATGCTTGTCGTACCAAATACCGAAAAATGCCAACTTTTCACCATATTGGCTGTGAAGGAACCATGCTAAACGTGACATTTGCCTCAGAGTTCTAAGTACGAAGGATACACACTTGGAGAGTATTAGAGAACTACTCAGCCAGTGACCATCGGTGCATTCTGTATGAAATCAGTGATATTGTCTCCTGATGTCCATCTTTTTGATCTTTTACAATTGATCAACTCTGATCAGCATCCTTGCAGAAGTACAGTGTGTCTGCTTGTACTGTCTTTTCTTATATGTCCTATGTCAACACATTTATAGCATAGGGAACTCTCGGCCTCCTTGCATCTCTGGAAAGTATGGCCATAACCAAGACATTTAAAGCAGTAGACAGAAACTACTTTTTGTCTTTTTATGCAAATGACTCAGCCTATTCTTTCTTTGGCCTTACTCAGAAATGGTTGAGTTTCCATCTTGGGTAGCTCTGTGATGGCTATACTTTGACCCCCATGGTTTTCTGTTTCAGCCTTACTTTACGCTTACGCTAGGGAGCTTCATTTTGATGGCCTCCTGTACCTTGGTCGGATCCATGACGCAACCGATGCTTCTAATTTCGATGGTTGCCATTGGCCCAAGTGAGGTCGCAGTTTCTATTTTGTCAAGAAACTTCATAATTGCATTGCAGAACACTTGTTTTGCTTGGTTTTTGCTCCAAATTTGACTAGTATGCAGCCCGATCAGGTTATTAGTACAGTTTTAATGGATACTTCGGTGTCTTTTGACCTTACATCTCCTCTTATTTCCCGAAAAACATCTAATTAGGATCAGTCATGCTTAGATTTTACGAGGAGTACCTGCCGCAGAGTTTGTGGCTTTCTTCTCTTCTACCTATCTGGTACTTCTGGAAGTTGATCATTGATGAGACTTTCATTTTCTAAAATATTTTGAAAGCGTTAAAAGGCAGTTTTCTTCGTTGCTTTTATCAACAATGCTTGAAGCAGTTTTTGGATGGTTGAACTGCAGTGAAGGTTTACCTGCAGGATACGGATTATCAAAGTTTGCAAACTGCTCAAGCAGGTTTCGGGCGGTTAAACTGCGGTGTAGATTTACCTGCAGGATAAGACTCATCAAAGTTCTAGTTTTGTCTTGGCTAGGTTTTCCAGGAAACATCAACACATTTCTGATCCCAAGATTTGACCTTGGATCAGAACTCTTGCAAAGGAAGTAGTGTGCCTCCTTGGTACACTCTTTTCCTTCATTTCGCATTTCAACACATTTGTAACATAGGGAACTCCTTTTGGGTTCTTTGCATACTTGTGTAGTGTGACCGAAACCTAGACGTTTGATCCATTGAAGAAGTGGTGCTTTTTGCCCTATCCCTCTTATTCGAAAATTGTTCGGCCCCCTTTTTTATCAAGTCAATAATGGCTCTACGTTTTCCTCTATGGTTTTCTGGTGTTAGCCTTACTTTGATCCTGCCCATGCTAGGAAACTCCTTTATGATGGCCTCTTTCACCTCGGCCAGGTCCATGAAGGAATCAATGGCTCTTATTTCAATCGTATCCACCAGCTGAGGGTGAGGCTACAGTTGCGCTGTCACCGGAGACTATCCTTACCACGTCGCAAAATGCTACTTTAGTGTCAACCTCTACTCTGAATTCGATCAGAATTTGGATCGACTGCATTAGTCTTACTGCTTTAAAAGCAGTGTTGATGTTTTTGAGCCTTGCATTTTTCCTGATATTCCGTAGTACTTCGGAGAAGGATTGGCCATCTTAGTCATCGTCTTTTATCTCCTATTTTCTTCTTCTTCTTCTAAGCACTACAAACCCTTTCGGGCCTTCGCTTCCTGCAAAAAGCGCCTCCAACTGCCTCGGTCCGTTGACCGCGTCATCCAATTCCGAAATCCGAGCAGCGACGAACTGTCTTCGTTGACCGAGTCAGACCAGCGTTTCCTCGGTTTCCCCACTGGCCGCCGGCCTTCATTGCTCCCAACGAATACCTTCTTGGGTATCTGTTGTTCGTCCATTCGATTCATGTGTCCAGCCCATTGCAGCTTCCGTAGTCTTACAATCCTTGAGACCCGCGGTTCGTCAAAAATTTCATACAGCTCATGGTTGTATCGAATTCACCATTGGTCCCCGTCTAGCTTCGCTCCGATTATTCGCCACAGGACCCGTCGCTCAAAGGTGTTCAATATA
Organism: Odontomyia ornata; assembly: GCA_963969285.1. NCBI lineage: Eukaryota > Metazoa > Arthropoda > Insecta > Diptera > Stratiomyidae > Odontomyia > Odontomyia ornata. The sequence continues at coordinate 234,379,063 of OZ017739.1, read as the reverse complement.
TCTGCGGATGCTTGGGTCAGGGTCCATGTTTCACCCCCATAGCATAACTCAGGTCTTATCACAGATTTGTATACTTGGAGCTTTGTTTTTCTGTGTATGCAGCTGGTCAATACTGAATAAAATATTTGATTTGTGAGCTATATTCTTCGGCGTATTTTGTCTCTGTCATTGCCCGTTTTCGTTATTTTGGCGCCTGGATACACAAATTTGCTAACATTTTCGATACTGCATTCGCCAAGTGAGATATTTTGTGTATTTGGGGTATTTTTCCTCGACTGTGTCATGAGCTTTGTTCTATTTTCGTTGATTTGCAGCCCTACTAGTTTTGCTTCGCTGTCGAGTTTCAGGAAGAGTTCTTTGGCAGTTGTTAGTGACCGTGATAAAATGTTGATGTCGTCCACATAGGCCACTACCTGGCTCGACTTATATAGTAATGTACCTCACGTATCGACAGGTAGCTTCCTTATGACATACTCCAGAGCCAAATTGAATAGCAATGGAGCCAGCCCATCTCCCTGCTTTAGTCCGATATTTGTGTCAAAGGCATCGGTGAGTTGGTTATTGATGCGGACTATGGAGGTCGTCGACATCATTGTCATTTTGGTACGACGGACTTATTTGGCTGGGATGCCAAAACCAAGCATTATTTGGTACAGTACGTTACGATCAATACTGTCGTATGCTTGCTTGAAGTCAACGAAAATTTGGTGTACGTCTATGTTGAACTTCCAGCATTTTTCAAGTGCCTGCATGACTGTGAACAATTGGTCTGTTGACTCCCCAATAATACTGTTGGCATATGATCCGATTTATTTTCTAAGATTTCAGAAAATATTTTGTACGCCGTACAAAGTAGTGATATGCCTCTACAATTTTCGCACTGTAGCTGGTCACCTTTTTTGTGGATAGGGAATATAATTGATTGGCTCCACTCTTTCGGCATATGTCTTGTTGCCAAATGTGCTGGATGACTTTGTAAATAGCTTGATGAACACTACTGCCACCATATTTGATGAGCCCTACTGGAATCTCATCAATGCTTGGCGCATTATTATTCTTTTGGGCTTTGATGATGGAAAAAAATTCATCCAGAGTTGGTGAGGCCAATGAAAGCTCTCCGTTGACATCTATAGGCTACGATGCTCTGGAGCTGTGCAGAGGATTAAGGAGGTGCTTGAAATATGTTGCCCATCTTGCCTAAATCTTGATTTCATCAGCGATCATATTGCCGCTGTCATCACGACAGAGCGTGGTTTTGGGCTGGTAACCACGATTCAGGCTTTTCACTACTTTGTATGCTTGAGTGTTATTGCTCGCTAGACTTACATCTATACTTCTCAATTGGTCGTCAAAGTATTTTCTTTTCTTAATCCTAATTATTCTATTTTACTTCAGATCTTTCTGCCTGCTGAGCATCCATAAAAACTTTATTTTCTTGCTCTTTTTGACGATGTAAACCTAGTTTTACAGGAGGAACCGGCACTATAGGAACGTTTGACGATATTTCTGGTCTGAAAAATTTAGCCTCCTGGAAAATCCTAAATTTCTTACAAAATCTATTGATTGTACCTTCCAATAGTTATAAAGAAAATCTAAGGCCCGAAACATATTGCTTTTGTGCCCCCAACGAAACTCTTTTATAAGAGTTTACATTTAGTCTCGTACAGTATTTACAAATAAAGCTTTGTTCTCGAACCCGATACAATTAATTGCTTGCCTTTATAATTAATAGTGCACTCATATGCCTTGGAAAGACTATGCAGCACCTTTGAATAAAATCTTATATTTCCACGTATTGTTCCTTTCTCCCCATAAAAAAAACGTAGTAGACCATGTCCTTTCAGGGAAGCCAGCACTGCGGAAACATTTGGTGATATCACTGCTCTGAAAGACTTCTTCTTCTTCTTTGTGGCACTACAGCCTTCGCTTAGAGATAGTTAGAGTATCTCATTTTCATGACCATATTGATTTTTTCGGAAGTTGGTTTGGTCAGTACCATGATCCCGTGTGTTTGCTCAGTGATGATATGATCTGAATAAATTAGCACATATCACCACTGAGTGAAAACTCATAGTCTGTCCGAAAAATCCCCTGAACTAAATCACGTTACTCCCAATTTGAGCCTGGTACCTTCGGCTTAGGCGTTCTTGCTCTAACCACTAGACCACACAGACTTAGCCACTTGGAAATTTGAATCCTTCCTTCAAATTCTATCAAAACTTCTACGCATTAATTTTAATGAAAAGTCATTGTTGGGAACACCTAGTAGCGGTGCCCGCAATGAAACTGTTCTGTGAGAATTTGTATGTGGTCTGAATCAGCATTCAAGAATTTCGTTCTTTTTTTTGTGGTTGGGAAGTGAATACCATTTATGCACAGAGTGAGGGACTCCAATGCTTACAAGAAGTTGACTGGACTACCCACTAAACACCTCCCCTGTCAACCCGAGAACCCTGCCTGGGTCCGTTTGGAACATTACTCACGACCAGGTCTCATTTCGTTATGCCATGAGGCACCTTCAAGGTGGGGTATCCCTCTTCTAACAAGAGGAGAGAGGGGAAGAGGAATCGCTAGACAAGCAATCCCCCAGCACCAACGCCCCCGGTTGCTGTGAGTCCCCTTTATCTTTAAGACAGCTCGAACGCAGCGTGCGACAAAGTTGCATTTGTCAGCCTACTCGTATTTGAGCATCACCACGACTATACTATCTGGAGTGAGCTCTTCCGTCTCCATGTAGGGGCCCCTTAATATCCTGTTCTGTTTTGTGCACGCAAAAAACGTGTGGCAGGCATGGTCTTCCTCTCTTGAGAAAAATCGACAGTTGGGGGACCGTGACTTACCAATCTTGTGCAGGTAAGACTGAAAATACCCATGTCCGCTCAAAAACTGAGTCAGATAGAAGTCGGTTTCACCTTGCCTTTGATTCAACCACGGTCTCACATCCAAAATGAGGCGCGCAGTTCTACTTTTTCTCGTGCAATTCACCCAAAACTGCTGCTAATCGATGAGTGAGCACTGTCTCTACTCGCAGACAACCATTTCCTTTGCATCGTCGTTTGGGCGCAGGTCAACAGCGCGGCACTCTCTAGCAAGGAGGACAACAGGTATCACGTCCACAATAACTCTCACCGCTGAATCAGAGACTGTCAAATACGAAGATGCAATCCTCAGTCTCTGTACCTATGCCAGGCGTTTTCGGTATACATCCTTACTGGCAGCGTTGCTCCATATTTCTGCTCCATACAGTAGGACTGATCCTAGAGCACTCATCAAGAGGCGTCTTCTGCATGGGCTACGTTGGCCATAAGTCGACTCAGAGCGGATACTCCCGAAGTAGCCTACTCAGCCGTTGCCCTGATTGGCTCAGATAAACTCATCTTCGAGGCGATTAGTAGCTCCAGTTACTTCAGCGCTGGCTTCGATACAATGAGCATGTCTACAATGCTGATCATCCTTACTCTAGGGATTCTCTTTTCTCGAATTTAACTTTATTTTTGAATATAAAAAATGAATTATTCACTTTCATGATATATCAGTGTTTTGCGTATACTCTATGAAAATTATGCGGCACACTTGAATATAGTCTTATGTTTCCCACATTTCGTTCTTTGCTCCCCATAAAGATAATCCTGGTGGATTGATTCCTTACAACGGAATTACAATTAGCGATATCTCTGCTCTGAAAAATTTAACCTCTTTTCAGCAGGAAGAAAATCAGTAATATACAGTATAAAAGATATATGAAGACATTGACATAAATCACAAATTATTTTGAAATATACATTTTTTGGTTAGTTTACATTCAAATGAAGGTAGCGAATATTTATTAATATAAATAAGGAGAAAAGCTAGTTAAACTACATAGATTGATTTTGCTAAGGATTATTCATTATTAAAATGGAATAATTCGAGGTCAAACAGTTTTTTCTTTAGCAATTTTTTTTTGATCGGTAAGTAGAAGAAAATATTCTACGTTGGATAAACTTTTTCTTTTAAAAAGTTGAGGATATTTCTGGTATAGCAGAAAATAGAGCTAATAATTCAAAAAATTATTTCTTATAATAAAATATTACGAGATAAGAAAGCAACATTTTTAACAATGTGTCTTTTTGGCAGTTTTGTAAAGTACACCTACATTCAAAACGAAATTGGATTAAAATCAATGCTATTATTATTTGACTTTCGTGGATTCCAACTGGTTTACAATGCTTCAGCCTCGTTTATAAACCACACCATCAACATTTTTTTGTGTTTTTAATTTATTCTGCCTACGTTCTAAATAAAATTGCGTTCAAAATTAAATATAAAAATAGCAATTTGATTTTTTGTCCATTGTTTGTTACATTATGTGGCCCTCGAAACCAAACGGCTTGTGAGAATTTGCGTTTGGTCTAGGCCAATATGCAGGCCTTACCTATAATATTACGTTTGAGGCAGAGAATCTTATGTGTTTCCCTTCATATCCGGGATTGTTTTGTTGGGATCTGGAAAACATTTTATAAATTTTTTATTTTCTATTTTTAGTTTAGTTTCTATTATTTCTAACTTATAGGTTGTATTTTTTTTAAACACCATCCAGCATCTATTGGAAGAATCTTGTACTGTTCATAGTCAACAAAATAAAATAGTTGACATTCATCTTCCAAAAATTATTCAAAATCATGCTAACTCAAACTCGTTTGATGGTTTACTATGGTTTTTTTCTATAGAATAATTAATAATGTTGATATTGCTTAGAGCGAATGCTCGTCCACGCACAAAATCATGCCACAAAAACTTTGGTCAATGCTTTTTCAAATAAATTTCAATAATAATTTTCTGATTGAAAAGAAAACGCTTACATTGGATCCGATTTTCGTATCAGAACCTTTTTATTTTCAGTTCGATAAGTACTAATAGGACTGAAAATATTGCACTTCCAGGGATTTATAGAACTACTGGGAGCAAGAATAGTTAAATTAAGCTATAAAACTTTTTTAAACTTTTAATAACGCTTTAAAACATTGTATTATTCTAAATTTTGTTAAAAGTAAACTGAAGAAGTGGATTTTATGATTAACATTTTCTTCAAGATTTCTGTCTAGTTGCTTTTTTGTTTTCATAAAATGAATTAAATTGATAAGTGACTTTGTAGTAATCGAGCAGCCGCCTAAGCAAACTACTCGAAAACCGACATAACACTGGTCCGAAATTTTAATTGCAGATTGGGTAAAATTAATTATACCAATTTCGACTTTTATAAATTATAAAATATTTTTTATTACATATAAATTTTATATAATCTTTTCCCTCTCTATATTAAACGCAAATTTTTCCTCATAATTATATTCTTTATGATGTTTATCTTATTATTTAAATTTTGTTACATTATCTTCTATTAATTTAAAAACCAAAATCTGCAATCAAAAGCTGGACCTGACAACCCCTTTACAACGGAGCTTAGTCATGAAATGCATTTACGAAGTGCAATTGAGAGTGGGTGGGAGGCTCGTCAACTGCTGTTGGAAGTAGTTCCACAAGGTGACAACTGGTAACAGAGGAGTCTTGTATGAATCACTACAGGTGGCAGACTTGAGAATTGAAGTCGAACATTAAAATTTCCGTTTGGGACTAATTTCCGCGAAATATTCGGGAGTTAATCGTGCAGCATTTCTTAAATTGGAAGAAAAGTGGGGGATATTTGCGTTCAATAATTTTGCACGTGAAGATTTGGGAGTTCAAGAAATGAATAAAATCTAAAATGATCCAAGGTAGTTTTGACATTATGAATTGGTGCTTTAACCGCGTGCCTCGTATTAGCTTCATTTGAATTCCCACAGCCGTGAACATCTTTTTCCTGCCTATATTTTCCGTGAAATTACTCGTTCGTGGGCTGGGAGAACGTTCAAAGTGAGAAAATGAAAATCGTGTGAAACTAGAATAAAATTTCTAGATTTTTCATTTGGAGCTTTTGTAAAGTGTGATGGGAATCCATACAGTTTACATGGACTCAAGCACGCCGTTATGCACGTTCACCAAATTCTGACAATGTTCTCGAAGACGGTAAACTGAAGTCGGAGTTAATTATGAAGGTAATCGAAGATATTTACTAGATTTGAAAGAGAATGCACGGGGAAGATTTTTCAGAGTATCTCAAACAATCACACGAGTGGACCTAGATCACAAATTGCGATACCAGCTGAGCATGATAGAATTCTGGGGCGCTCTAACGGATGTTTTTTTAGTAGAATTTGAAACAAGTGATGGCGCATTTAAAGGCGAGCTACCCGAAGAGCGTCATATGAAAGTCGATAATAAAAATTTCTATTTCGGTATTGGACAAAATCATAGAGGGATTTACATGCAAACGAGTGAGGTGCAAAGTAATTTCCATGCAGCAATAACCGTGCCGGAGAAGTTCTGGACAAGATTCCTTGATATCTTAACTGATTATTGCGAGAAAATGAAAAAGTTGTCCGAATCATCAATCTCTGTTTACAAACATTATCTAATAATTTAAAATGAGCAAGAAACGACGAAAAAATTTCAACATAAAGACAATTATAAAACGATTACATTAGTGAAAAAATGATAATATGAAAATATATAAAAAATCCCCGTTGGCAGCACCAGCCGGAAAGGTAAATTCCTCGTATGTAGCGTAAGATTTTGGAAAAGAAGTTGGCTTGCCTACTACTAAACTTATAACTGAAATTTTCGTAGCCCCACATGGGTATTTATTGACATAAAAAGAACCTGCCGACGTTCGTATTTAAAGACCGTTTATAGAGGCGCAAATATTTTGCTCATTCAATTGAATTGCACATTTATGGACCACATATTGAAATCGGCAGATAATAAATTGTTATAAATATATAAATACAGGTTTCGCCCTTCTCATATTTGCTGTTTACACATTTCACAGTGGTTACCAGACAAAGGTGATAGCTTGTCGGCCTAAATAGCTCAAATAGTTAATTTCAAAAGATTTACATAAAAGCTTAATCAGCACTTGTTTTACCACCAATATATACATTTTTAATTCGTTTCTGAACCTTCAGGGTCCACCATTTTAAATTTTTATAGAAAACGGCTGCTAAAAATATTAAGCTGTAAATTTTCGACTTTTTTATTTGTTATCCGATTCGCATAATTTTTTTCAGGTTAAATGAACTTGCCTTAATTACTTATAATTTCAAGTTTCATCGGAATCTGTCGAGAAACGTGGCTGCTAGAGGGCTACACAAATAAAAAAAAAGTCAAGTCACGCCCCTGTATGGGGGCACCTTAAAATATTTTCTTGTACTGCATATCTCAAGAGTGATGACCTACGTAGAAAATTTCCTCATTCTAGCTCGTGTGGTTTGCGAGAAAACTTGTTGTGACGCACAAACAAACGGACCAACGGACGGACAGACAGACAAGTCGCGATTTTGTAATTTTTTAAGGGTATTGTTAAAAATATTTCACAATATCCTTAAAAATAGTCTGCTGTATAAATGCTTAAGTTAAGTGATTTAAAACGTTTCCATGAAAGATATTCATTATTTCAGTTGCTACCAAATAAGCGAATTGCGCTAGCCTTCAGGCCCATGGGTGCCGCCATTTTGAATGCATGCATTTGACTTTGGATTATTTTGAATCTTTGCGTGCTAGGACCTCATCAATAAATGTGCCGAATCTCGTTCCAATAGGATTTTCACTCTAGACAGGGCAAAAGTATTCAATTTTTAGTGAAAATGACAGCTAAAAATATTAGATTTTAAATTTTCAACCTTTTTATCTTTTATTCGACTTTAACAATTTTTGCCACAAACAAAGAACATAGTGCAGAGATCCTTCATCTCAAGTTTCATCTAAATCCGTTGGCTAGAGGGCCACAAAAACCAGAAAAAAACGAGTAATTAAATGGCCGCCATTTTTAAATTTGCTGATGCATGATCACCGAAATATCAGAAAGTCTAGATCCTAGCAATTCCTATCTTAAAATCATGCTTCATGTACATCGGATTAAAATTGTGACTTTTAGAAGCCTTTAAAGTGGCTGCCATTTTGTTTTTTTTGGGGTCTGACTTCCAGTTTTTTTAAAATAACTCTTTAAATACTTATAGTTTCTATCGAAATACCGAATTTAATTAACATTGGTTGAAAGCTTTGGTCAAAATTACAACAACAAAATTTTGTACGTTTTTCGACCTTTGAGCGACCACCATTTTCTTTCTCCCGTACCGACTTTGAAATTTTTGTTGCGAGATTCATCACATAGATTGATGAACTTTGTGCCGAATTTCATCGAAATCAGAGCTATTCTTTGGTCAGAACACGATTTTAAGTCTAAAATGGCCGCCATTTTGTTTTCGCCTGACCGATATAGCCGAAGTTTAACCGAGATATTTACTCAATACAACTTTCCTAAAAATTTGGTGAAAATCCGAGCAAAATTGCAGCATCTAGCATGGTCACAAATTTCGTTATATCCCATATATATATATATATATATATATATATATATATATATATATATATATATATATATATATACATATATATATATATATATATGAATATATATATATATATATATATATATATACATATATATATGTACGAGTATATATATATATATATATATATATATATATATATATATATATATATATATATATATATATATATATATATGTATATATCAGATACTCTCCGCAATAGGTAAATTTCTCTCGAGAAATTTACCTGAAAGCAAGAGTTGCTTTTTTGGAAAAGCGGCGGTGCGACCCAATTCAATTTTGGTCGCGGTAGAGAAACAGACGGCGTCGGAAGCGCATTCGGTACAAGATACGAGTGAGACGTTTGAAACAACAATAAATAGCTGAATAGAGCCGAAAGGACGAGTTTTCCGTGGTAGTTTGAGTTGTAGCCAAGTGGAAAAGAAAAAATCCAAAATTTTTCATTTACTGTGAAAATCCTGATTTCTCTTAGCGCGTTCGTTGCGCTGTTTCTACGAAGTGTTGGTGATCGCAAAAAAGTTAGTGGTATGTTGCTGCTGAAGTGTGTGCACTGGCAAAGCAGAAAGAAGTGAGAATTTGTACGAAATCGGTGGAAGGGTGTGAATATATTTCCGGTGTGTCTCCGAGCGTGAGTGTACAGCCGATTGGTTCAGTGGAGTACTGAGAAAACCCGACCGAGTACTGTCGCCAGCACTAGTGCCAGTGGAAGGTTGTCTACGAGTAACTTGAATCATTTTGGTGTCCGAGAACTCATCGGATAGATGGGATTTATGTTTTGGTGTGTGCCATTCACTGTCCGAGTAGAAAAACTTCGATCAATGTGTGTCGCATCTTCAATGGTAACGAAATAAAAGTGGTCGATTCGGTTTGCGGTGATGGGCTCGAAAGTTAACACCATAATGTTCGATTAAATTTCTTGCGGTAATCATTTAAGCAAGAAATCAGCAGATATTACGCAATATTTAGTAGCTCGCCGTATTTAGGGGTCTTATACATTATAGTACGAGTAGAATGTTAATGGAAATAAACATTGTTTTTACCAATGCGGTTTGTAGAAAAATCGTAAAAATGAATCATTTTAAATTTATTTAAATATTCAGGTGATCGTAAAGAAACCTTTGTTCTGATCAAGTTATTTAGTGAACATTCTTGTAACGTAGTGTTGTTTGAATTCCAAGCATTTTTAGAGTCTGAAATCGACATCTGTGTCATCATCCACGTCATCAGCGGATGCTCGGAGCGGATGTTGGGTAAGTACCCGTTTATTTTCTTTTTATTTCATACATATTTATAATTTTTTACAACCAACCTTTATTTTGGCATCCTATTCTTAACAATTATAATCGGGAAAATAGAGAAAATTTTTTTTATGGCTTCTGCAGATGGAATCATTCATCTAAATCGTTTGTATCGTTAATTACGTTTATGTTCAATTTTCCATCTGTTTTATAGCAATATAATTTTTATTCTTTCCACGCTAAGTTAATCAATATTTTGATTAGATTAATTCTGAGATACAATAAGCCTTTTTGTTGCAACGTTCAAAAATCTGATTTGAATTAAAAATGTTTTATAACTAAAACGTTGGCTGGCTCGAGCGAGCTCACCCCTTTTTATGCGTATGCGTACGTGCCTATTTATGGCATAGTGTTGTGTGATTCCCTCACATAATAGTATCACATAAATTTACCACGTTTATATTTTTCATTTAAAGGAAAAATTCATTTAAATTATGTTTGTATGAGTTTTTTACTTAAATGAAAAATAAAGCCACGCTTACACTTTGATCTAGATCCGGTTGGGAGGGTCCACAATATTTGGGGGACATAAGTATTGCCTGTAACGACGAAGTCCCTTTGAGTCCGTCTGTTCTCTTCAGGCCCAGTTTGTCCTCTGTGTCCGCAATTTGTGACCCTTAGTAGGTTACCTCCTTCTCGACTTCGGTCGATGTTTGTTTGAACCCCGAAATTCGTGGACGCGAAATTTTTTTGGTAGTGGGTCCTTGTGTTGAGAAAAAGAACACCGAGGTAGCAGACCATCGCTGCAGTCCTTTACGGACATTTTATCTATACCCACTTTACTACAACTTAATGTACTGTTGTTGTAATACAATATATAATTGTTTTTCTCTTTTTGGTTTCCATTGATGTCACCTTATAATTTGGTTTTGCTTGCTTTCTCTAAGCATGTAAGCTAGTTTTACAATAAATTACACAAGCTTACGAACATATATTTACAAATCTCTGTAGTTTTTACAACTTTTATAGATACACTTTTGTATGATATTGTGTAAACGTTTGATGAAATAATAAAATAAAAATGTAGACTCCCTAGCTCATGGGAAATTCTTATAATGAAACAAAGAAGAAATCGAAATGAAAATTTTAGCACGTGCAGAACTTTATGAATAATTTCTATGAATGAATGGTGCTACAACATTAATCTGGAAAACCCAAATGTTATTTGATTCAAGTAGAACGTAGGTGATTTGTGTTTATGTTTGTAAATTAAAATTTAATGTACATCACAATAAACTGCATACTTATTTTTCTTACATACTATGTATTACACACAAATCCCTTATGGTAGGATCATACTCCTGCCTTCTTAATTTCATAAATTCTCGAACAGGCATACATATATGTCATTCATTCATCATTTCCCTTAAAATTTTTCAAAATCAAAAACTTTTAGATTTGAATAAGTGAAAATCGGCGGACCTGCATCGAATTTGCATAGCGAAGATTTTATTTTTGAATTCAGTACTCGAAATTTAGAATAAATTCCTCGCAAGAAATGAACTTGAAGTAAAACCATTTTTATTAAAAGAAATCACATTGAGTTTTGATTTTCATATGAGTGTTTCTGCTCATGGAATGAGTTTCACCTCAAAGAAATTTTAAAAAAGCAAACAATTTAAATTTTTAAACATCAAATTTAAATTAAAATAAATCGCTCCGCTTACTTTATTAAAGTAAGTCTTCTGACAGATTCATTCACATTTATTCAGCATTAAGCACTTTCAGTTGTATGAATGCTTCAAAGAAAACACGTATAAATAAGGTTTGTTCCTGTTTACACAATAAATAAAATGAGTAGGCCGGAGTGCGTTTCCACCACAAGGGTTATTGTCCAATATGCATACATTATGTAGAAGCTATTTTTTGGATTCATGATTAAACTTGATATACAGTTTATTGTGATATACAACGACAGTTAATGTTTAAATTAAGACCACACATCTTTCATAATCTATTGAAAATGAACGTTTGATTTTCTTATATTAATGTTAAATAGATATTTTCTGAAATTAAACCTCAGCAGAACTATAATTCCTGGGTTGATGGTAAGCTTAACTGGCTTTCTTCTTCAACGTAGTACTACCTCCCCTCTTGGGCCTCCGCTTCCTGGAAACAGTGCCTCCAACTATCTCGGTCCACTGACCGCGTCCTCTTCTTCCGAATCTGAGCAGCATTCAACTGTCTTCGTCGACTGAGTCAGACCAGCATTTCCTCGGTCTTCCCACCGGTCCCCGGCCTTTAGTTCTCGCAACGTTTACTCTTTTGGGTATCCGTTTTTTGTCCATACGATTCATGTGGCCAGCTTATCGCAGCTTTCGCAGTCCTACAATCTTTGAGACCTCCAGCTCGTCAAAAATCTCATACAGCTCATTGTTGTATCGAATTTACCATTGGTCTCCATCCAGCTTCACTCCGATTATTCACCCCAGTACCCGTCGCTCAAAGACGTTCAATATGTTTGCGGATACTTGGGTGAGGGTCCATGCATCACACCCATATCATAACACAGGTCTCATCACAGATATCTATACTTGGAGCTTTGTTTTCCTGTGTATGCAGCTGGTCTTCAAGATTGTCAAAACTGAAAAATATTTTATTTGCGAGCTGTATTCTTCGGTGTATTCTGTCTCTTTCATTAACGGTTCTCGTTATTTTTGCGGCTAAACACGCAAATTCACTAACATTTTTGATACTGTATTCACCTAGTGTGATATTTTGTGTATTTGAGGTATTTTTCCTTGACTGCGTCATAAGCTTTGTTTTAGTCACATTGATTTGTAGCCCCACTCGTTTTGCGTGGTTGTTGACTTTCAGGAAGAGTTCTACTACTACTCGACTTGCATGGTAATGTACTAACTTGTATAGCGATGAACCTCGTGTTTCGACAGATAGCTTCCTTGTGACGTATTCCAGAGCCAAATTGAATAGCCATGGGGCCAGCCCATCTCCCTGCTTTAGTCTGATATTTGCGTTAAAGGCATTGGTTTGTTGGTTATTGATGCGGATTTGGGAAGCCATTGATTTCATTGTCATTCTGGTAAGACACCTCCCAAGATTGGCAGGGGAGGTGTTTAGTGGGTAGCCCAGTCGCCTTCTTGCGAGCATGGGGCTTCCACACTCTGTGCGTAGATGGGCATTCACTTACTTGCCACAAAAAGAAAATTCTGGTTAGACGAACTCATTTAGCTAGGATGCCAAAGCAAAACATTATTTAGTATAGTATGTCACGAACAATACTGTCGTATGCTTGCTTAAAGCCATTAAAAATTTGGTGTACATCTATGTTTAACTCCCAGCATTTTTCAAGTGCCTGCTTGACAGTGGTTGACAATCTACCTGCTCTAAAGCCACCTTGATAATCCCCAATAATACTGCTGGCATAGAATCCGATATTGTTTTCAAACATCCTTAAGAATATTTTCTACACCGTACAAAATAGTGGTAGGCCTCTATCCTTTTCGCTCTGTAGCTTTTCACCTTTTTTTGTGGACTCCCTAATATGATTGATTGGCTCCACTCGTTTGGCATATGTTCTTGTTACCAAATTTGCATGATGACTTTGTGAATTGTTTTATGAATACTGCTACCAATAGCTCCAGTGGTATCTTATCGATACCCGCCGCTCTTCTGGTATCGTATCGATGCCCGCCGTGGTGAAACAAGGTTCATTCAGAGTTGGTGGGGTCAATGGACATCTAAATGCTGCGATGTTCTGGAGCTATGTGGAGGATAAAGGAGGTTCTTAAAATGTGATGCCCATCTTTGCTTAATCTTGGTTTCATCTGCGATTATATTGCCGATGTCATCACGGCAGAGCTTGGTTTCGGGCTGATAACCACATTTCAGGCCTTTCACTACTTTGCATGTTTGCCTTGTGTTGTTGCTCGCTAGAGCTACATTGGTACTTCTCAATTGGTTATCATAGTATTTTCTTTTCTAAGTTCCAATTATCTTATTCGCTACCCTCCTGGGATTTTCATAGAGTTCTTCCCGTCCTGGTTTTCCTACCTACGTAATCACCTAATTCCTTTTATGTAACGTATTTTGGGACTCATTATCGAACCAATTATTTCTTTTGCGCCAAGATTGATGTCCGATTCTGTGGTCTACCACGGTCTTAATAGCCGATGCTTATTTTCAGCAATGCGTCTGATAAGGTGGGAGCCAGCTAGTTGCCGATGGTCTCCGTGAAATTTTTGGCTACAGAGACTGTTTGGAGCCATTCAATGTAAAATTTTTGTTGCGGGCTAGTCTTCGCCAAATATCTTTTTAACATATGAAATTGATAGGTTCATTTGATCAGGTAATGATCTGTGTTACAATTGGCTCCTTGGTATTTAGGGACGTCAAGTACGCTCAAGGCCCAACGTTGTTGGATCAGAACATGGTCGATCTGGTTTTGTGTGTTGTCAGAAGGTATCTATTGAACTATATCAGAAAACAAAACTTTCTATTTCAATAGGATATAGGTCATCTGTGGCCTTAATCTCAACATTTACTGTCCTTGTACATCCCAATAAACTGCATATCGAGTTTACTCATTAATAGCAAAAAAAGGTGTTTATTATGAAGGTCAGACAATAACTCTCTTGGTGGAACCATACAATTGCGTAGTAGTTTTATTGATAATGTACCAGGAACATTTTTAATTATACCTGTTTTCCTTGCAGCTTAAAGCAACTGAAAGTGTTTAGCACTTAATAATTATGAATAAATCCTTCTGAAGACGAACTGAAATGAGTGAATGATCTTTAGGGTTTTGTACTACAATACAAAGCCCAATTGAAGTCATGACCTGTGTCCGTCTATCTGTCTGTCAGTCTGTATGTCGCAACAGTTTTTCTCTGAAACTCTAGAAGCTGCAGCCATGAAACTTTCTGGGAACGTCATAAGTGATGACTTCTTGAATCTTTTCGGGTGAACGAAATGTAAAGAGAGTTTGAAGGGGGTTAGTTTCATAAAAGCTAGACACGTGCGGATTCATATGTAAGGTCTCAAGGAGATCTTTTTAGAACAGGCCTTAAAATAACCTTGTCAGTATTGGTGGGGCAGGAAAAGGGGAAATGTACAAAGTTTTAGAGTATCCCGCTCGCGACTGGACACCTTTCAACAAAAAAATTTGTTAAAAATCATGGAGGTAGCAGAGTACAACAACAACTACAAATACGGTGCTCAACTTTGTTAATAATAGTACGATTTATCAATTTTACATTTTCTTGATTACAATCATTAGCGTGTCCTTAAATTCAATGCAGTTTACTGCGCAAATAGCTATTTATAAAATTAATCTATTCTTAAAAATATAAGAAAGATTATACTATTGAATAAAGAAGTCACAGCGGCTTATATTTTCCTGTATCCCAACAATAACGATACATAACTACCGAAAAAATATGCGCTTTTCACCGGATCAAATTCTACGGGTTCGCTAGGATTTCCATGAACGCTTCAGGAATTATATGCATCATGAATATCTTCGAGGATTTGTTCAACTAGTAACGTCAGTAATCATGAAACAAAATGGCGGCCGTTTAAATAAGAATATTGAATAAATTTGCGTTATTTTTCTCAACTTTACCATTTAATGTACATGCTTAAAACACTTGACTGAATTATTTAATGAATGGCTGAAGATGAGCACTTACAATTTATGGGTGAAAAATAATTTACGCAGATACAATGACAAATTTTTTAAGATGTTAAAATTCATTGAAATTAACAAATAACAGTAGAAGTCGTTTAAAAGATCCCTATCTTCTTTAAGCTTCAATAAAATTAGGTTACAGCCGTTCGTGTTTGTCCTGATTACAAGAATTATGTACGGTTTTCTACTTCTTGAACTCTTGATCGAATTCAACACTGCATTTTTGATTGGATCTTCCACAAATTGATTGGATCTTCCACAAGATTGAACAAATTTAAATTAAACGCCAACCTTAAATATTCATGATAATCAGTAGAAAATAATAGCCTGGGTCGATTTAAAATATGTATCATCCATAAACGCGTGCTATTTTTGTTGTAATTGCATACAATCGAAGTGGCTACAACTCACTTGGTTATGAACCCCTAGAGCGTGAAGATTTTATATCAATCCACGCAATTAAAATATTTCAAGAAGTTTTAGGATATCGTTTCGATTTTATGGGCAAAAATATAAAATCTACAAATCATACCATTATTTAAAAAGTCGAGTAAATTTTGATTTCTGATGTACTTGTTGATCACCCACGTGGTTGTTTTTTGATTTTGTGCCTCAAAGGAGTCTAATCGCAAGGGGGTGGGCAAAAAATGTTCGTATATTTTGCCCCCTCCTGGACCCCCTGGTGCATCAATTGACTTTTTGAATCCAGATTCCAAAAGTTCTAATCAAGAACTTTTATTTGGTATCACACTCGACTACCTTTGATCAAAAAAATTATAAGGGCTACTTTGTTACCAGGAGCGACCCGCTTAAACATTTTCGATATGTTTTATTGGACCTTAGCTTTTGAGAGACCACCACTTCCAACCATTTCACAAAGTTTGGGCTTTCTAGATTCTATAGATCTTAAAGAAACTTGCTGTGACGCACAGATAAACGGATAGACGGACGGACCGATGGCCAGACAGACAAACAGCTCGCGAAAGTGGTAGGTTTGTGTGAACATTTTTTTACGAAAACCCAATAAAAATAGCTACTCTGAGATTTTCAGTGGTTACCAGCCCAAAACCGCGCTCTGTCGTAATGACATCGGCAATAAAAATGCTGATGAAACGAAGATTAAGGAAAGATGGGCATCATATTTTAAAAACCTCCTTAATCCTCCGCACTGCTCCAGAGCATCGGAGCCAATAGATGTTTGCGGAGAGCATCCATTGGCCCCACCAACTCTGCATGAAGTTTGTTCCACCATCAAAGTCCAAAAGAACAATAAAGCACCGGGCATTGATGAGACTCCAGTGGAGCTCATCAAATATGGTGGCAGTAGTGTTCATCAAGCTATTCACAAAGTCTTCCAGCACATTTGGCAACAAGAACATATGCTGAAAGAGTGGAGCCAATCAATTATATTCCCTATCCACAAAAAAGGTGACCAGCAACAGTGCGAAAATTATAGAGGCATATCACTACTTTGTACAGCGTACAAAATATTTTCTGAAATCTTAGAAAATAAAATCGGAACATACACCAACAGTATTATTGGGGAGTATCAAGGTAGCTTTAGAGCAGGCATATCAACAATAGACCAATTGTTTACAGTCAACAATACAGTTACAGTTTACAATAGCCGTTCACTAAACTTTCGTTGACTTTAAGCAAGCATACGACAGTATTGATCGTAACGTACTGTACCAAATAATGCTTTGTTTTGGCACCTCAAATAAGTCCGTCTTACCGAAATGACAATGATGTCGGCGACCTCCGAAGTCCGCATCAATAACCAACTCATCGAAGCCTTTTATACAAATATCGGACTAAAGCAGGGAGATGGGCTGGCTCCATTGCTTTTCAATTTGGCTCTAGAGTAGATCATAAGGAAGCTACCTGCCGATATGCGAGTTACATTCCTATTCAAGTCGAGGCAAGTAGTAGCCTATGCGGACGACATCAACATTTTATCTCAGTCGTTAACAACTGCCAAAGAACTATTCCTAAATCCAAACAGCGAAGCAAGACTATTAGGGCTACAAATTAATGAGAATAAAACAAAACTAATGGAGCAATCGAAGAAAATACCTCAAGTAGACAAAACATCACACTTGGCCAATGTAGAATCCAAAATATTAGCGAATTTGTGTATTTAGGTAACAACGAAAACGGGCAATGAAAGAGACAAAATACGCCGAAGAATACAGCTCGCAAATAAAATATTTTATTCTGTTCTGACGACCTTGAAGACGAGCTGCATACACAGGAAAACAAGGCTCTAAGTATATAAATTTGTGATAAGACCTGTGTTATAACATGGACTCTAACCCAAGCATCCGCAAATACATTGAACGCCTTTGAGCGACGGACCCTAAGGCAAATAATCGGAGTGAAGCGAGACGGGGACCAATGGAGAAATCGATACAACCATGAACTGGATGAAATTTTTGACGAACCGGAAATCTCAACGATTTTAGGACTGTGAAAGCTGCAATGGGTTGGCCACATGAATCGTATGGACGAAAAAGAGATACCCAAAAAAGTATTCGTTGGGAAAACTGAAGGCCGGAGACTAGTGGGGAAACCGAGGAAACGCTGGTCTGACTCGGTCGACGAAGACAGTTCATCGCTGCTCGGATTTCGAAATTGGAGAACGTGGTCAATGGACCGAGGCAGTTGGAGGCGCTGTTTGCATGAAGTGAAGGCCCGAGAGGGGCAGTAGTACCTGCCTGTACGTCTATCCATACGTTGGTCCGTGCATCACGCCAAGTTTTCTTGGAAACTAGAAGAAGAGGCATGAGTTTTTTTCGGTACGTGCAAAGTGGTACCCTGTTCACAATTTGACTACAAGGAAAATGTTATAAAGATTTTAGGGAGGATTTGCTCATACAGGTGGTGAACCTTCACAGTTTTTTTACCAAATATAGCCGATATGGGTATCAATGGAAAACTCTTGTTGAGGCCTTTTCAAAATATGACTTAAATTGTCCCTTTTTGCATCAAAGGTACCAGGTGGAGGGCAAATGTATGGAAAAGGAGTACCCCCTCTCGTTACTGGACTCCTTTGATCCGAAAGACTAGGTCAATAAATATCCCAGACGTCAAAATTCAATCCTATATTAATAATAGTACAATTTACATTTCTACGCATAAAATCAAAATGGAACCCTTAAATATGGTATACAGATATTTAATTGGCAGGTATACATCCGTTGAAAATTTCACAAGAATCAAGACATAAGCAACAAAGTTATAGCCAATTGAAAATTTAACATTTACAACAACAAAGACACGTGAAACTGTGGAAGTAAACATTTGAAAAGAGTCCAGATACTATAGATGCATAGGAGTATTGATGAAAGTAGTAGAAATGGTTTATAACATTAATATATTTCCATGAATCTTTAAATAATGGTGTCAATACGCTGCAAACAAAATGGCGGTTAGCTAAATTTTTTGTGGCTGGCGGGGGAAGGCCATTTAGCCAATTTGTGGTCGGCTTTCAGATTTGCAAGACATCTGGAGTACCCACTAAATATCTCCCCTGGATCGCCCAACAATGGCAATAAGATGACTCTGCAGCGAAACCCTTGAAGAAGCTCTTTCAGCCGGTACTCTGATTTTTTCAGAGAAACTTATCTTCAACTCGAACAGTCATCTCAGATACTTTACGGATTCAAACAGTATTTCCCCAATATTGACCTTTATTACTCTGGGGATTCTCTTCTTTGTCAGGATGACTACATCGGTTTTTTTCAGTGCTAGACTGACTCTGCGAGCAATCATCTACTCTCTCGTCCACCGCAATAGCATACCCAGTCTAAGTTGCGTCTGTTTGGTGATGCTTCTAGAAACTAGCGTAACAATATCATCCACACAGTCGGCCAGGCACGACTCACCCGGCAGCTCTAGTCTCAGTAGCCAATCGTTCGATATTTTCCACAGGTTTTGACTGAGGATAGATCTTTGAGCAACATCCGGTGCAACTTATATCCTTCGTCAGCCCTACATTGCATCAAAAAGCAGGCTTTAGTCTTTCAGGTAGTCCTTCAAACACTGCATAAGATATTCTGGAAGTTGCAAAATCGTTTCAACGTACTCAGAACATCGATCTACCTAGCAGAGTTGAAGGCTTACTAAACAACAAGTGTAATCAGTAGAACCACCCGTTGCCAGTAGGTAGAGAATGCGGGCTCTAACCCTCTTTTTCCATACAAACTTCAAATGTTGTCGAGGGCGTGTGGATGCATGTATTAGGGTGGTATATGCTAGGCGATTGCCTAGCGCAAGAAGGTGTGAGTCTGGGATAGGTGTGGCTGACTCGGGTCGTTGTGGGGAAAATGTGTGGCTTGGGTATGTGGTTCGTATAGGTACATTCGTATAGGAAGATGCCTGGGATAAGAAGTTGTGATGCCGGGTGCAAAAATCGGGGGTTACCGGGAAGGGTGTGTGTCTTGAGTTTTTGTATGTGTGCATCAGATTGGCATAGGTCAGTGCCTGGGATAAGCAGGGGTGAGTTGAAGGAAGTACAGCTCCATGGTAGTGTGCCAGATTTTAGCTGATAGTTAATCTGTGTCTTAATGGTAGTATTAACGGATAGGCATATGTCTAAGGGCAACACGCGCGTGTCCCGGCTCTTAGCAGCATCTAATGGTAAATAGTAAAACCAGGCATAATGACAATAGTCTAGGATAGTCCCATATTCAAAATTAATTAATTATAACTCTAGATTTTTGAGCGTATGTTTATATATGATTCAAATATTTATTTAAGATTAATAGAATGTTTGGCGCTCTCAGTCGTAGATCATTATATCACATCGTTCAATAAGTCCCGAGACTAACCCAGAGATGGTGCTAGTAGTATCAAACTGGCCACGTTTCCATAGAGTGCGAACCTTTACATGAAACGTTTAAAAATTTCACGTCGATCGGAACACAGACAGCAGAGTTATCGAGGTTAGAGTAAAGTCACTGTAATTTGTTTGAAAATTGAAAAAAAGCGAGTTTCACGTGTTGATAAAACATTGTTATTTAATGGGTAAAAACACCGTAGAGGCCCAAGAATCTTGAAAAACATTACCTGGACTCCTCTTCATCGAAACCAACGATTTGTCGTTGGTATGCTGAGTTTAAACTTGGTCGTACGGACACAAACGATGCGGAACGTTCAGTTAGGCCATTGGAAGCCGTTACACAGGAAAATGTGAGTGAAGTGTTAAAAATTGTTATAAAAAATCGCAAAGTGGAGGTCCGTGAGATTGCAGAATTGACACAGATATCATCTGGAAGCATATTTACTATCCTTCATGAAAAATCGAGCATGAAAAAGTTTTTTCCAAATGGGTTGCGCGATTGCTTTCACTGGAACACAAACAGCAACGAGTCGACGATGGCAAAATTGAAGGAATTGGGCTTTGATTTGCTTCCCTACCCACCGTATTTGCCAGATTTAGCCCCCAGCGACTACTGGCTCTTTGCTGATCTCAAAAAAACGCTCCAGGGAAAAAAATTTGGCTCGAATGAGGAGGTCATTGTAGAAACTGAAGCCTGTTTTGAAGCAAAGGATAAATCTTTCTATAAACATGGTATAGAAATGTTGGAAAGGTGTTGGAAAGATTATATTACCCTAAAAGGAGATATTGATGAATAAAAATGATTTTTGAAAAAAAATGTTGTTAGTTAGTCTCGGGACTTATTGAACGATGTGTTACTATGCATAGTCACTTCTCTATAGCGGAAGTCTGTCTTTCTTGGGCATTTAGTCCTTCTAGGGGCAGATAATTCAGTTTGCATGGGTCATCGCATCCATAATGGAAGGATGTCCAAGATTTTTGACGCTTCAAGCGATAGTCTCTTATGCATGGCCATTTTAAACTAAAGAAGATCCGTCTTTAGGATCAATACGTTGAAGTATTAGGTGAGCTAATCCATTACGGAAACTCTGTGGATAGATGGCGTTCTAGATAGATGGCTTGCCGGTTGTAAGGGTCAACAATCTCAAGCGTTTGGAAATGACCAACTTGACTGATCATGTTAGGAATGCGCGACGTTTGTTATGGTGCAAGCGGTTGCGTAGTGATGATAGGCACTACCATACGAGTAGACAGGTGACTTTGCATTTTAGATGGGTGATGTATTTGCCTGTCGGCGGGTGCTCTAAGGCATGGAGATTTGATTCATGGGCACTTGGCTTAGGAGCGTGTTGCCCATCGACTGATGTCCGTGGTAAATGATGGATGGCAGCGTGTGGAAATGGCCGCTTTGCTTGATCGTGGTAGGCATGCTCGACAATTTTATGGTAAGAATGATTTGTGGCGATGGCGAGAGCTGCTATAGAAGGGTGATTTTGCGTCAATCGATGTTTGTGATTAAGGATGGACGGCATTGTAGGTGTGATGCGTGTCGCTTGTTTGAGGATGTAATTTCCACTTCGGTGGATTTTGTGAGCCGTGCGAATATGTCTTGTGAGTGCGTGCTTAGGTTACCGCGTTGCTCATTAAAGGGTCCTTCAATAGCTCAGCGACGTCCAAATACATGTCAACATTGGAAAATTACATCAACATATCTCCGCAGGCGGGAAAAAGTAATGATGACATTAAAACCATATGGAAGACAGTAAGAGATGCAGTGACAGTAGCAGCCAAGGAGGTCTTGACGTACCAGGAACGACTGGTACGAAGCAGTATGCAAGGAAGTGATTCAAAGAAGGAACAAGCGCACAAAAATACATCCCGTAATCAACTAGGTGCAAAGAAGAACAATATAAAAGCCTTCTGCGTCAAGCTGAAAAATGTGCCGATGGAAGAAACGGCTGACAATCAAGCCCCATATGAAGTTGGATCAGCGTATGCCTCTACCAAACTAAGAGACGGCTTCAACCAACAAACAAGTCTTTGCAAAAGTGCAAAAGGAGGAATCATAGGGGACTCAGTCAAAGTTAAAAAAAAAAAGATGGCTGCAATATTTTCAGAAACTATTCGCAGCATCTCCAACAAAGACTGAGGCTGTGAACATTCCAGAAAAAGGGCAAGAGGTCCAAGTTTCTCCACTAACCAGAAACGAAGTACAACAGTAGTACGGAATCTCAGAAAAATAAGGCTAGCGGAGTAGATGGAATACCAGCAGAATTGTTCAAGAGTGGACGTTCCCATCTAAATAACATTCTGCATCGACTAATATGTAGAATATGGTCAGAGGAGCAGTTACCAGAGGACTGGTGAAAAAGTTTGATATGTCCTGTATACAAAAAGGGGGACAAATTAAGGTGTGAAAATTATAGGGGCATTGACCAGCTATTCTCACTAAAGCAGTTACTCGAAAAACGCTGGGTATATAACATCGATGTGCACCAAATATTCGTAGACTTCAAGCAAGCATACGACAGTGTCGACAGAAATGCACTGTACAAAACAATGCTTTAGTTTGACGTCCTAATAAAACTAGTTCACATGGCCAGGGTCATGATACTAAACACTGAGTCCCAGGTCAAGAAAAACGAGGAACTAACGGACAGCTTTATAATGGAATTAGGCTTAACAAAAGGCGATCGACTTGCCCCAATGCTCTTTGATATTGTGCTGGAACACGTTATTAGGAAAACATCAGTTGAAACCCCGGATACACTAATGTTAAAGTCGCACAACTGGTAGCATATGCTGATGATGACAATATTATGGCACCTTCAACTTTAGATGCCAAAGAAGCTTTTCTGAGTCTAGAATCTGAAGTAAACTAAATTGGTCTGCGAGTTTATGAAACTAAAACTAAATTCATGACTCAAATGATGAAGAATTGTTAAGAAGATATGAAGATTTTCCAATGCACATCAAGAAACTTGTTCTAAATGCGTTTGTCCTGGCGAAATTGCATTATGGAGTACTTATTTGGAGTCAATCAGCGAAGCAACAATTAAACAGTATATCCAGGCTGCTGACCAAAGCGTATAAAAACATTCTGAAGCTGCCAATGCTTACTCAAACTAGTTTGGTTTACCAATCGGCAAAATCATTAACCTTTAGTCAAATTCTTATTATGGAGAAAGCGAAGTTTATCTACAGAAATTTAAAAACTAATGAATCGGAACGAGCGCCATTAATTAAGGTATCACAGATCAACCCATATAATGCGAGGAATGCAAATCAATTCGTAATACCTTTTGCCAGAACGGATCGACTAAAGAACGATGCAACGAATGATGCTCTGCGTATATATAACAATCTACCAGAAATTGTTAAGGAAGCAAACTCACTTTTGGTATTTAAGAAAAGACTAAGGGAGCATTTAATGAGCACTGATTGAAGCGTGGACCTGTAATTCTGCTTTCATGAGCCCAGTATCTTAGGGCGTTCTTTTTGACCCTATCGGCGAGATACTGAAGTGACAGTTACTCAGAGTTTTTTTTTTTGAATGCGTCGTATGATGTTGAATTTTTTTTATCTCTGAGAGCTGATCATGATTTTTTGGACTAGATGTTCACGAAAAGGACTAGATCACATTATATTGTGTGCCCCCTTATACCGATGTGTTAAACATTGTCTGGGTGGCACAAAGGACCAAGCGACGTAATGTGAATGCAGATCGCACGAGCGTTGTGCGACGAAGAAAGAGTGATGGAGAGAGTGGTAGGGAATGGAGGTAATTAAAAAAAAAAACCCCTAGTTTGGCAAAACGTTACTGTAGCCGACTAAATCCTTGAAAATGTTGATAATTTGATCTATCTTGGAGCCAACCTGAAGAGGTGCGGAAAATAAATAAAGTAAATGACTCCGTACTTCCTATTTCAAGGTTCAGATGTAAAATAAACTCCGCATTTACAAAATACAAGTTAAACTTGTGCTGTCATATGAAAGTGAAACATGAACCCTAACGAGCGAATCCGAAAAGGCAGTGGACGCTTTGAAACGTGAAACAAGCAACAGAGTGAAGATTTCATTACAAGATGAGTTGTATGGATCCACGTGTTTCCTCTTGCGTGAAGTTTCGTAAATTGTGATGAGCGGGCAATGTAGAAAGAATGGGAGAAAACCAGCTACCCAAAAGAACATTGACAGCTTGGGCACAAGTTAAACGTCCAAGAGGAAGACCGAAGACTCGGTGGGAAAGCACAATAGAAGCCGACAGCAGATCCTTGTTGGGAGTAAACAACTGGCGGATAACATCACGGAACCGTGATGATTGGAGGAAATTAGCCCTGGAGGACAAGGCCCAGTTTGTGCTGTCGTGCCGTTCTTGCTCTTAACCATGGCTGGTCATCTCGGCGAGTCGAAGTGGTGTGCGTCATTTGTTAAAGGTGGTGATCGGGAAGCATATTTGCCCGGTGGCGGGGCTATTAGGCATGGAAATTGGCGTCGGGGACGCGTATTATATGTAAGTAGGGCTTACCTATCGGCGGGAGCTTTAGGGCGTCAGTTGCATGGTGTACATTGCATTGCAAGTAAACTTTGATTGTTCAACGCGGGTATGTTTATTTGTCAGAGATAGCGTGTGCATTGCACGCTGCTAAGCGATGGGAATTGTTAGGAGTGAAGGATAACGTGATGCGTGGCATGGAGACATGTTCTCACAAATGTCCGTTCACAAATGCGCCTATTCCGTTTTGCCAATTATGGTTTACATTGATCGTTTTCGGTTTCTTATTGCTCGCGAACGTTGTTTCTTTGTTTTTAGACTCATTGCTATCACCTCTTTTAATTTTTTTTCTTTTGGGTTTTATGTCGATAGTACTTTAAGTATCGTCTTGAATGTATTTTCAGTTGAACTACTGTGGCGATTGCGTTCTTGATATTAAGTCTAGTATTAAATGTTAGTGTGCTTAAAGCAGCATTTTATGTTACTTGATCATCATCACTTATTTCTTAAAGCCAAAATCGATAAACATGGTTTTGTTCAACATTCTGATGATTATGTCTCCAGAACGAGTTCAATTTCAAACGAATTAGCTTGTAATAAACAGGATGGCGTTAATTTTATTCGTACATCGCATCGTTTACTTATGATTTTTCCCTTTTGATAAGCGCATGGTATGTTGTCTAGATATTACGGTTTATGACTTCTGGAATGTCACTTTTTATGAAGCTTATGTATTATGGATGTAGGAGTCATCAGAGTGATCCTGATAAGTGGGAAAATTTACGCATTTGCATGGATAATTTTTTGGTACGTACTGAAACGATGAAGCCAATGTAGAAAAAAGTGAATGCGATAGATCATTGACATCAAGGATTTGTTGATATTATGTAATTACTCTTTGTTTATGCTCAGAACGTATGAAAACATATTTTAGGTTGTTGATGGTGGCACTATATGCATGCACTAGATTGAATGAATTTTTATATTTACTTTGAATTAGGTGCTCATATTGTGGGTCTCTATTATTTAGTTTAGCTAGTTTCAAGAGTGTCAGTGTAATATAGAGTAAAAGTGTTATTTTATGCTTGTCTCATATCCTTGACATCATTAAAATTGTTTCCGGACGGATCGCTCTAGTATGATTTTTTGTCATTCCCGAATTTCTTTTTGCCATATCTACAATAGGAATTTGTTAACGTTTCAAGTATATCTCTAATTTGTTATCTCTTTAAGAAAATAAAACATTTTTGAAGATTGTCATTTTCTAATACACTATGAGTGTATGTAACGACTTATAGTTCGAGTATATATGTATTATACCTTGAATCTATAAATTTCATACTTTGTACGCTTATATTAAGCTTGGAATCATTGCTGCTATATTTGTAACTATTTTCAATACTTGATCATTAAGTAAAATACATATTTACTACATTTTAAATATGCTAGATTGATCATCATAGGTATTTTCGGGAAAGCTCACTGACATGTTCAGGTATTATTTTCACATGAGCAAAGCATTTTCTCGCTGGGTTGTTTGTTATCAGAATTTTTGTCTCGATGCTTGTCTGATATTTTATAGGTTTGAAAAAGATCTAATTAGTTTTCAGCATATGAGGAAAGTTTTGGGTTACTACAGATCACTTAGGCTAATGAGTATTATATAAGGTATTTCGGTATTGATAATGATGTGTGGGAGTGTATGAGTTAATGACAGGCTATTTTAAGATCGATCTTATCGTTCCATGTATGGACAAGTAGCATTTGTTATGGGATGTTCTTGATAAGGATGATCGCAAGTGATGATGATTATTATTTTGAAAAATTGTTTGTCTGCTAGTGATTTGATGAACAGATGTACATATGAATTGAATGAACTGACGGGGGTTTTTTGTCCACCGTTAGATATTTATGAATGGTACAGTTAAGTTTTTTGATGTTTGGGAGTTTCGTATATGCTAGGAATGTTCAGGTCATTTTGTTTGGTTTATTGAGGTATGTATTGGTAGAGCAGTGGTAGAATGGTTGTTAAAATAAAAAGATTGTATTTCTTCCAGATTAAAAATAATTTATTGAGGAATACCATTTGTTGACATTAACAAATAAATGTCGATACAATTTTTAACAGCACATTTGATAAATACATCATTTATAAATTCTACAACATGTTGAACAATTTTCAAGTTCACTTAACCTAGGTTTAATCAGCAGTACTACCTCTGCCGTAAGCCCGTACTGATGTATAGTCAGTTCCTCCACGTCTCTTTTAATGTACCTATATTGTACGATTTGCACTCAATATCCTTGGTATATCCTCGTAGCGTATATCCCCTTCACTCCAGTGCAAACTGTTGATGTTTCGATTTCAATATAGTTTTCGTTGTATGTTTAGAAAAGGGGTGAGCATAAAAAGCTTCTTGACGAATCATTGATGAGCATTTTTCGATACAAATTGAACATCAATGGTAAACTTTTTCATTTTGATAGCACCGACTATCAGTTGGTTCTAGTTTTGTTCGGACTGTTTATACTACCCGGTGTTTTGAATTATGACTTAGTCATACGTATCCGAGACTTTAGAAGTATATACTATTTTATGAGTGTTAAAAATATTTCTAATCTCTCGATCATATGAATCTGATGTCTGATGTCGTATTAGAGTTGAACCATTCACAGATTCAATAGTATATTTTGTGTTTATTGGATACTTTCTCGCCCATATTTCCTTATTTCAGCATATAATTCTGGATGCGTAGTCGATGTCTTCATCATGCCATTCATTCTAATTTTTCATCATGCCATTCATTCTAATTTTGTTTTTAAATAATTGGCTTCAGGGGAATTGTTGCTATAGGATAATATGTAGTTTATTGATAGATAGTAACGACATGCTGATATCCCTTTAAAAGGCTCTTTACGTTAAAGTTAACATACATTCATGTTCTAGTTTATCTAATGCAGCTTAGAGAAGCACCTGCTTCTCAAAAAGCTTCAGTACTTTATAGACTATAGAGATTGTGTTTGGTAGCATGCCTTAGAGGATTACACAAAAGTATGTAGCTTCCCAAGGCTCGATGTTTAATTTTCTAATGAGTAATTTCTTTTAGTGAAGTAAAATACTGTTTAAAGTATTTGTAGTATTTTAATTTCATCACATGGAACATAAATGGTTACAAAGTATTGGTATTTCATAAAAAAGTCTAGATTAGCTTATGTTTGCAAATGATGTTTGAGTTGGAGTGAAGAAGCCGTTCATACACAGTTTAAGTATGCTATTTTAGCTGCATCTCGCACAATGTTGGTCGTAATATGTATTCCTTCATGCAGTCGGTAAGCAAATTATTGTATTGGATGATAATGTTGAAAAAAATCCATCAAGATGAAAAGCGTGAACAGCTCAGAATCTTTAAGCAGAGGTTGATCCAGCACGCGGTTTGGTTTTCAATAGGTTTTTTGACTCTTGTCAAACTAGAATGTAATTTTTATTAAGTATTGTTTCACAAATCATCATTGAAAGACTTACACTACAACAATGTATACAATTTGGCAGCTGTATTACGCAAATCAGCGTTCTGTGAGAAATGTTTTCTTGCTCTTAGAGCAACTTATTGTGTGCATCGTCCACCTATCGAAACCACTATAGCCAATACTTTCCACAAATTTAAAACCCAGTATACATTATTGGATGATACTCGACCGATTAGACCACATCCAACACGTAATGAAGAGAATATAGCGGCTGCAGCTGAGAGTTTGGCAGAAGACCGTTATGAATTGAACGCGTCGTTAAAAAATGGACCACCGGGATGAACCATTTACGGTGTAGCCTTGGTCAGCATTTTAACACGGTAATCTTTAAAGAGTAAATGCTACAAATTGTTCTTTTGACTCGCAGTAAAATTTTTACTATGGAATTCAACTTTATGTCTTTTATTTGAGACTAAAAAACCAAGCCTCAAAATGAAATACTCTATATTAGCCTCTCAACTTCCATAAGTATATGGACGATTTCAAGAAGTCCAAGCTGATTTGCAGGGAATCCATCTACTCTTCTATTCTACCTAGTGTAGTCTATTGACTGTTATCTAATTCCTACTGCGGTTGGTCCACTGCATCAGAAGACTATTTTTGCATGTAATGTCAGCAGGTCAAATCCAATTACAACTTTGCTTTTGTGGAAATTTTCATCAAGGTAGTATGTATGATTTAGCAAAAGGTTTTTCTGATAGATTTGCTGTTTTTTTCTATTCTTTTTAAGCTTTTTTTTTTTGATAGCTTTTCTAGCTCCAGTAAATTTATCAGTCTGAATATCCTTCTCATGATCATTCTTATCTTGATCATCCTTATCTCGAGAACAAATCAGAGATATCATAGTCAAAATGTCAACAAGTTCCTATTGAAGATATGGCTAAGGAAATTCGAAAATGACAAAAAATCATGCTAGAGCAATCCGTGCAGAAATAATTTTTCAATACTATAAACCATGGTGTCAAGAATATGAGACATGCATAAAATAACACTTTTACTCTATATTACACTGACACTCTTGAAACTAGCTGAACTATATAATATAGACCCACAATATGAGCACCTAATTCAAAGTAAATATAAAAATTCATTCAATCTAGTGCAGGCATATAGTGCCACGATTAACGACTTGAAAATATTTATTCATACGCTTTGGGCATGAACAAAGATTAATAACATAATATCAACAAATCCTTGATGTCAGTGATCTATCGCATTCACTTTTTCTACATTGGCTTCATCCTTTCAGTGCATCCCAAAAAATTATCCATGCAAATGCGTAAATTTTCCCACTTATCAGGATCATTCTGATGATAAGATAATTCGTTTGAATTTGAACTCGTCCTGGAGGAATTGTCATCCTAAAACAGAGAAAAATTCTCATACACACGCATATAATGTAAAAATCAGAAAACAAACTAAAGAAACTGCTTTAAGAAATAAGTGATGATGATCAAGTTACATAAAATGCAACCATAAGCACACTAAAATTTAATACTAGACTTAATATCAAGAACGCATTACAACAAACATTAAGATCTCTTCCACTGCATCCATGGACTAGAGCAATCGCCACAGTAGTTCAACCGAAAATACATTCAAGACGATTCTTAAAGTACTATCGGCACAAAACCCAAAAGAAAAAAAAATGAAAAGAGGTGATAGCAATGAGTCTAAAAACAAAGAAACAACGTTCGCGAGCAATAAGAAACCGAAAACGATCAATGTAAACCATAATTGGCAAAATGGAATAGGCGCATCTGTGAATGGACATTTGTGAGAACATGTCTCCATGCCACGCATCACGTTATCCTTCACTCCTAACAATTCCCATCGCTTAGCAGCGTGCAATGCACACGCTATCTCTGACAAATAAACATACCCGTGTTGAACAATCAAAGTTTACTTGCAATGCAATGTACACCATGCAACTGACGCCCTAAAGCTCCCGCCGATAGGTAAGCCTTACTTACATATAAGACGCATCCCCGACGCCAATTTCATGCCTAATAGCCCCGCCGCCAGGCAAATATGCTTCCCGATCACCATCTTCAACAAATGACGCACACCACTTCGACTCGCCGACAAGACCAGCCATGGTTAAGAGCAAAAACGGCGCGACAGCCCAAACCGGGCCCTGGCCTCCAGGGCTAATTTCCTCCAATCATCACGGTTCCATGATGTTATCCGCCAGTTGTTTGCTCGCAACAAGGATCTGCTGTCGGCTTCTATTGTGCTTTCCCACTGAGCTTTCGGTCTTCCTCTTGGACGTTTGACTTGTGCCCAAGCTGTCAATGTTCTTTTGGGTAGCTGGTTTTCTCCCATTCTTTCTACATGGCCCGCTCATCAAAATTTACGTAACTTCACGCAAGAGGAAACACGTTGACCATCATACAACTCATCTTGTAATGAAGTCTTCACTCTGATCCTTGTTTTACTGGCCAGTAGATTTTTCGGAGCACTTTGCGTTTCAAAACGTCCACTGCCTTTTCGGATACGCTCGTTAGGGTTCATGTTTCACTTTCATATGACAACACAAGTTTAACTTGTATTTTGTAAATGCAGAACTTATTTTGCCTGTGCACAGCTCTGAACGTTGAAATGGGAAGTATGGAGTCATATACTTTATTTATTTTCAGTACCTTCAGGTTGTCTCCAAGACAGATCAAATTATCCACATTTTCAAGGTTGTAGTCGGCTACAGTAACGTTTTGCCAAACTGGGGTTTTCTTCCTCGTATGAGTCATGAATTTAGTTTTAGTTTAATTAACTCGCAGACCAATTTGGTTTGCCTTCAACTCTAGACTCAGAAAAGCTTCTTTGGCATCTTAGATTGAAGGTGCCATAATATTCATCATCAGCATATGCTACCAGTTGTCTGACTTTAACATTAGTGTATCCGGGGTTTCAGCTGATATTTTCCTAATGACGTGTTCCTGCTCAATATCAAAGAGTATTGGGGTATGATGATTGCCTTTTGTTAAGCCTAATCCTATTATAAAGCTGTCCGTTAGTTCCTCGTTTATCTTGACCTGGGACTCAGTGTTTAGTATCATGACCCTAGTTTTATTAGGACGTCAAACTCAAGCATTGTTTTGTACATCGCATTTCTGTCGACACTGTCGTATGCTTGCCTGAAGCCTACGAATATTTGGTGCACATCGATGTTATATGCTGAATACTTTTCGAGTACCTGCTTTACTGAGAATAGTTGGTCTGTTTAAGATCATTCACTTCGATAGCCTCTCTGATATTCTCCTATAATAGTTTCATAGTACGGTTTTAATTTTCATTAATGATTTTGGAGAGCACTTTATAAGACGTGCACAGCAGAGCAATCCCCCTATAATTTTCAAACCTTAATTTGTCCCCCTTATTGTATACAGGACATATCAAATCTGGAAATTACATCCTCAAACAAGTGACGCGCGTCAATGCCGTCCATCCTTAATCACAAACATCGATTGACGCAAAGTCACCCATCTATAGTAGCTCCCGCTGTCACCAAAAATCATTCTTACCATAAAATTGTCGAGCATGCCTACCGCGATCAAGCAAAACGGTCATTTCCACACGCTGCCATCCATCATTTACCACGGACATCAATCGATGAGCAACACGCTCCTAAGCCAAGTGCCCATGAATCAAATCTCCATGCCTTAGAGCACCCGCTTCTAAGGCTTCTTAAACTGTGGGTCGCGACCCCCGGGGGGGTCACAAGACTACTGAAAGGGGGTCGCAAAGATCTGATACTTTTGAATCATTATAAATAAAATTTTAAAATTAGTATACACACTACGTACAAATATAAATACAAATAAAAATCATACGAAATACTTTTGTAGTTTTATTATAACTATTTTTTGAAAAAAGTGGCAATGCAAAACTGTTATGTAGGGCCTATAAATGAAAATATGGAAGTAGCATTTAAAATAATGTATTTTCAACTGAACGTTCGACATTGATGTCTGGCCGCCGGTGTGCGTGTTTTTAAGATAACTTAGTGATTATAAGTACCCAGACGCCGCGTCGCCTTTGTGCGCTGCACACTTCGAACACGCCATGCGTCGGGGTTGATCTGATCGTAATTTGTTGTCATTGCACTGATAAAGATTCGAGTGTAGTTATTTTTCTGTTTGTACTTCAGTTTGGACTCAGCTTTGTCTTCGTAGTGACATGTGTGTATTTACTGTGTAATTTTCAGTTGGTGTTTTTAATTATTACGTTAAAGTTCAACTACATTTGTCGTCCTCTGGAAGGTCATACTCGTGGAAAAGATATACGAGTATATAAAAAAGTAAATGAGTTTTTTGAAAAAGAAGGATTAAATTGGAAAAATTGTGTTGGTGTGTGCACGGACGGTGCTGCAGCAATGACCGGACAAGATCTTGGTTTTACAGCAATTGTTAAAGCTGGAAATGATCATATTACATTTAAACATTGTATGATTCACCGAGAGGCACTTGTTGTTAAAAAAATTGCACCAGAATTAAACACTGTATTTTTTGATGCAGTCAAGATCATTAACTTTATTAAAAGTCGAGCACTTAATAGTCGATTGTTTAAAAATTTGTGCATTGATATGGATTCGGATTATACAAGTTTATTGCTACATGCTGAAGTTAGGTGGCTATCAAGAGGTCGAAGTTTGAAACGATTATTAACTTTAAAAGATGAAGTTCTTATATTTCTAATACAGCAAAATTCTAATTTGGCCGATTATTTTCACGATAATTTATGGCTTCTCAAGCTATGCTATTTGGTAGATATTTTTGATATAATCAATGATATGAATTTATCAATGCAGGGAGTCTGCGTTAATATGTTTATGTTAAAAAATAAACTTGAGGCCTTTGTTAAAAAAATTCTTATATGGAAGAACAGAGGGGAAAGTGGATCGCTCGAAATGTTTCCATTTACTGACGAGTATATAATTAGTAACAATATTTCAAAAAAAGATACTCCTATAACAAAAATTATAGTTAATCATTTGAAGGATATGGAAGTTTACATGCATAGGTATTTTCCCAATGATATCCATACACAACAATGGATTTGCAATCCATTTTCAATTGAAATGGAAGAAATAAATTTTTTAAACTTAAAAGCACAAGAAGAATTTGCCGAATTAACAAGTGATACTACTTTGCGACTCAGATTTTCTCAAGTGCCTGTGCATGAATTTTGGATAGAAATCAAATCAGAATATCCCCTACTATCGGAAATGGCTATGAACAAATTACTGCCATTTTGTACAACATATTTATGTGAATCAGCCTTTTCCACATTAACTTACATAAAATCAAAATACCGTTCAACTTTAATAAACGTTGAAAATTTATTACGATCTGCACTAACTCAAATTGAGCCTAGATTTAATTATTTGTGTAAAAATAAACAATCACATCCGTCACATTAATATTGTTTGATGTTAATAATATGTTTTTATTAAAAAATTGTTGCAAAAGTTTATTTTTTCTATTGAATATATAGATATAGTTTTATGTTTTCTTATAAAATAATTGTTACAAAAGTTTATTTTTTCAATTGAATAAATATATATATAGTTTTATGTCATTCTATTTATTGTGTTTTGTTACGACCGATATCCCGTCAACGTTTCCAATTATATATATGTGAAATGAATGGGTACGTATTCTTTAATCCTTATTTTATTTACATTGTAAAATAGTGCGATATTACATCTACATCTACGGTTAATATATATTTCATTATATGGAGGAGGGGGTCGTTTAAAATTTCCTAAGCTTGAAGGGGGTCGCTATATAAAAAAGTTTAAGAAGCCTAAGCCTAAGGGTTAGAGCACCCGCCGACAGGCAAACACATCACCCATCTAAAGAGACTAGAGCTGCCGGATGAGTCGTCCCTGGCCGACTGAGTGGATGATATTGTGACACTAGTTTTTAGAAGCATCACCAAACAGATGCAACTTAGACTAGGTATGCTATTGCGGTGGACGAGAGAGGAGATGATTGCTCGCAGAGTCAGTCTAGCACTGAAGAAAACCGATGTAGTCATCCTGACAAAGAAGAGAATCCCCAGCGTAAGAAAGATCAATATTGGGGAAATACTGTTTGAATCCGTAAAGTATCTAAGATTACTGTTCGAGTTGAAGATGAGTTTCTCTGAAAAAATCAGAGTACCGGCTGAAAGAGCTTCTTCAAGTGTTTCGCTGCAGAGTCATCTTATTGCCATTGTTGGGCGATCCAGGGGAGATGTTTAGTGGGTATTCCAGATGTCTTGCAAATCTGAAAGCCGACCACTAATTGGCTAAATGGCCTTCCCCCGCCAGCCACAAAAAATTTAGCTAACCGCCATTTTGTTTTCAGCGTATTGACACCATTATTTAAAGATTCATGGAAATATATTAATGTTATAAACCATTTCTACTACTTTCATCAATACTCCTATAAATCTGTAGTATCTGGGTTCTTTTCAATGGTTCACTTCCACAGTTTCACGTGTCTTTGTTGCTGTAAATGTTAAATTTTCAATTGTCTATAGCTTTTTTGCTTATGTATTGATTCTTGTGAAATTTTCAACGGATGTATATCTGCCAATTAAATATCTGTATACCATATTTGAGGTTTCCATTTTGATTTTATGCGTATTAATATAGGATTGAATCTTGACGTCTGGGGTACTTATTGACCTAGTCTTTCGGATCAAAGAAGTCCAGTTGCGAGAAAGGGTACTCCTTTTCCATACATTTGCCCTCCACCTGGTACCTTTGATGCAAAAAGGGACAATTTAAGTCATGTATAGAAAAGCTATCATCAAGACTTTTCCATTGATACCCATATCGGCTATATTTGGTAAAAAAAACTGTGAAGGTTCACCACCTGTATGAGCAAATCTACCTTAAAATCTTTATAACATTTTTCTTGTAGTCAGATTGTGAACAGGGTACGTACCGAAAAAAACTCATGCCTCTTCTTCTAGTTTCCAAGAAAACTTGGCGTGATGCACGGACCAACGTATGGATAGACATACAGGCAGGTACTACTGCCCCTCTCGGGCCTTCACTTCATGCAAACAGCGCCTCCAACTGCCTCGGTCCATTGACCACGTTCTCCAATTTCGAAATCCGAGCAGCGATGAACTGTCTTCGTCGACCGAGTCAGACCAGCGTTTCCTCGGTTTCCCCACTAGTCTCCGGCCTTCAGTTTTCCCAACGAATACTTTTTTGGGTATCTCCTTTTCGTCCATACGATTCATGTGGCCAGCCCATTGCAGCTTCCGCAGTCCTAAAATCGTTGAAACCTCCGGTTCGTCAAAAATTTCATACAGCTCATGGTTGTATCGATTTCGCCATTGGTCCCCGTCTCGCTTCACTCCGATTATTTGCCTTAGGACCCGTCGCTCAAAGGCGTTCAATGTATTTGCGGATGCTTGGGTTAGAGTCCATGTTATAACACAGGTCTTATCACAGATTTATATACTTAGAGCCTTGTTTTCCTGTGTATGCAGCTCGTCTTCAAGGTCGTCAGAACAGAATAAAATATTTTATTTGCGAGCTGTATTCTTCGGCGTATTTTGTCTCTTTCATTGCCCGTTTTCATTGTTTTGGCACCTAAATACACAAATTCGCTAATATTTTGGATTCTACATTCGCCAAGTGTGATGTTTTGTCTACTTGAGGTTATTTCCTCGATTGCGTCATGAGCTTTGTTTTATTTTCATTAATTTGTAGCCCTAATAGTCTTGCTTCGCTGTCGGGTTTTAGGAATAGTTCTTTGGCAGTTGCTAACGACTGAGATAAAATGTTGATGTCGTCCGCATAGGCTACTACTTGCCTCGACTTGAATAGGAATGTAACTCGCATATCGGCAGGTAGCTTCCTTATGATCTACTCTAGAGCCAAATTGAAAAGCAATGGAGCTAGCCCATCTCCCTGCATTAGTCCGATATTTGTATCAAAGGCTTCGATGGGTTGGTTATTGATGCGGACTTCGGAGGTCACCGACATCATTGTTATTTCGGTAAGACGGACTTATTTGAGGTGCCAAAACAAAGCATTATTTGGTACAGTACGTTACGATCAATACTGTCGTATGCTTACTTAAAGTCAACGAAAGCTTAGTGAACGGCTATTTTGAACTCCCAGCACTTTTCAAGTACCTGCTTGACTGTAAACAATTGGTCTATTGTTGATATGCCTGCTCTAAAGCCACCTTGATACTCCCCAATAATACTGTTGGTGTATGTTCCGATTTTATTTTCTAAGATTTCAGAAAATATTTTGTACGCTGTACAAAGTAGTGATATGCCTCTATAATTTTCGCACTGTTGCTGGTCACCTTTTTTGTGGATAGGGAATATAATTGATTGGCTCCACTCTTTCAGCATATGTTCTTGTTGCCAAATGTGCTGGAAGACTTTGTGAATAGCTTGATGAACACTACTGCCACCATATTTGATGAGCTCTCATCAATGCCCGGTGCTTTATTGTTCTTTTGGGCTTTGATGGTGGAACAAACTTCATGCAGAGTTGGTGGGGCCAATGGATGCTCTCCGCAGACATCTATTGGCTCCAATGCTCTGGAGCTGTGCGGAGGATTAAGGAGGTTTTTAAAATATGATGCCCATCTTTCCTTAATCTTCGTTTCATCAGCATTTTTATTGCCGAAGTCATCACGACAGAGTGCGGTTTTGGGCTGGTAACCACTGAAAATCTCAGAGTAGCTATTTTTATTGGGTTTTCGTAAAAAAATGTTCACACAAATCTACCACTTTTGCGAGCTGTTTGTCTGTCTGGCCATTGGTCCGTCCGTCTATCCGTTTATCTGTGCGTCACAGCAAGTTTCTTTAAGATCTATAGAATCTAGAAAGCCCAAACTTTGTGAAATGGTTGGAAGTGGTGGTCTCTCAAAAGCTAAGGTCCAATAAAACATATCGAAAATGTTTAAGCGGGTCGCTCCTGGTAACAAAGTAGCCCTTATAATTTTTTTGATCAAAGGTAGTCGAGTGGGATATCAAATAAAAGTTTTTGATTAGAACTTTTGGAATCTGGATTCAAAAAGTCAATTGATGCACCAGGGGGTCCAGGAGGGAGCAAAATATACGAACATTTTTTGCCCACCCCCTTGCGATTAGACTCCTTTGAGGCACAAAATCAAAAAATAACCACGTGGGTGATCAACAAGTACATCAGAAATCAAAATTTACTCGACTTTTTAAATAATGGTATGATTTGTAGATTTTATATTTTTGCCCATAAAATCGAAACGATATCCTAAAACTTCTTGAAATATTTTAATTGCGTGGATTGATATAAAATCTTCACGCTCTAGGGGTTCATAACCAAGTGAGTTGTAGCCACTTCGATCGTATGCAATTACAACAACAATAGCACGCGTTGATGGTTGATACATATTTTAAATCGACCCAGGTTATTATTTTCTTCTGACTATCATGAAAATTTAAGGGTGGCGTTTAATTTAAATTTGTTCAATCTTGTGGAAGATCCAATCAATTTGTGGAAGATTATTACACCCGCTTTCTATTCCACGGGAGCCACTATGGCCCCCAGGGAAATTGAGGTGCTCCGGCGGGGCTTACGGAACTGGTTTAGCTCGTCTGGAGACGGGCGTGGGACACCTCTCGCTTCTCCCTCAAGGCCCCAATAAGCCGCCAAGCGAGAATGCGGCTTGCCGGAATAACCACCGTCACGATTCGGCCGAACCCTACATACCGAGCACACACTGGCTACCACTCAACCTTTACACCTGCACAACCTTGCCGCCCTTATGCGACTCTCCTACACTCCTTTCTATCACTAACCCTAGCTGGGATCATCACACCAACCCCGAACACTTTGATATATCACAAATTAAACTTTTTTATTAATCTTTCACTTCGACTTGCCACTCAAGCCGCACCTGTCACAATCTGTAATATGGAAAATTCTTTACCTTTCTTCTCACTTTTCCTTTAAAAGCGTAAATTTTATCAATTAAATACGGTTGGGTAAAATTTCAAATCATATAATAAAATTTTCAAATCTTATGCAAGCAAACATCTGGTTTATGTTAAACTATAAAGAACTTACTTCTAAATAGTACCTACAAGGAGCCCCTTCGTTATCTGCATCCGTTGGTGCACTTTAATATTCCTTCGACATCTGGGCTCTGCTTGTCGCTTCGCATTTAATACTTTCCTCGCACTTGCCGCTTCTTGTCGCTTCGCCCTGACTGATTAATACTTTCTTCCGCACTTGCCGCTTCTCGTTGCTTCACCCTTGCTGATTAATATTTTCTCCGCACTTGCCGCTTCGCACTTAGAATTTTCTTCGCACTTGCCGCTTCCCAGAACATCTGTTTCGCCACACACGAGAAGAAAGAAAAAGAGGAGGCGCATCATTCTTCGCGAACTTTTATAACCTCCTCCTAACGGCCAATGTTCCGTCCTTCAACTGAATGCCATTGTCCCCGGTCATCCACCTCTTCAGCGTGGTAGTTTCTTTCTGCCGCCACTTCGTTTCCGCTCCGCTCTGGTGGTTATCACTCCAAGTGCGGCTGAATTGGCTGAACATAATTCACTGACAGTTTGGCATGTCAGTGATGTTTATTTACTTTTATATTGAGGAGGAATTTCCATTTCGAACCTTTATTTCGGGAAATTGTGTCACGGTTGTGTTCTACAATTCCTTCCGAAATCCACCCCAAATTAGTGCTTGTCGTGCGTCACACAGGTTTCTCGGTTTTCTGCCATTTTCTCGGGGAATAGTCTTCAGGTTTGTATGTTTATCTTTAAGGTGCTGGGCAATAATTTTATTTTCTTTTTGCAACGTCGGTGCTTGACGGCTTGGAAATTCATTCAGGTAGATTTTGTGAGTTTCTCTTCGTAAATTAGAGATTAATGTCGCTCCAACAATTGATGATTTGCCTGGAATAATTAAAGATGTTTCGCCTAGGTATAAAGAAACAGTCTCGGTTATGGCAACGAAAATGATGGCTCGTCCCGCGTATGGGAAACCGTATGAAAGGTCGACGGCAGACTTTGACCTTGGAGCACCATTAGGACGTGGAAAGATTTGGACGTGTTTACATTGCTCGCAAAGTTAACAATCGCTTCATGGTTGCAATAAAAATCATGCAAGTCGGAACTCAGCAAAGGACGAGTAGAGCGGCAGCTTCTCCTTGAAATTGAAACTCAATCCCGATTAAAGCATCCACATATTCTGCGCTTGTATACCTGGTTCCCTGATGAACAGAGAATCTATCTAGCTCTTGAATTAGCT
Organism: Odontomyia ornata; assembly: GCA_963969285.1. Classification (NCBI taxonomy): domain Eukaryota; kingdom Metazoa; phylum Arthropoda; class Insecta; order Diptera; family Stratiomyidae; genus Odontomyia; species Odontomyia ornata. Next base: position 234,339,503 of record OZ017739.1, on the reverse strand, counting down.
GCTCAGGGTGCATTGTATAAACATCTCCTATGCATCGTTTCGGTGAACATCAAACACATATCGAGTGGCAGATGCTGTAAACTATTGTCACATGAACAATGTTATCCTACGTGATTTAAAGCCAGAGAATATTTTATTGACTTCTGATGATAATGTTAAATTCCCTCGCTGAGGCAGGAAAGATTTTCACTTATTTGTTCAAGAAATTGTTGTGTTTCGGGCTGTGATTTTCTCGTTGTCGTGAAGTACTTCGTACTAGTTTTGATATAAATTTACAAAGCTTACTCGGCGAATTAAGTTATTCCTTCTGAGTTGATTGGCTCCAAGCACGTAAGGGGGTGATTTGCCGTGCGCCCGATAGTGCCAACATTAATGGTTGCCTGGCGGGAAATTACCTTGGTAAAAGTTCCGTCGACTTGGTGATATCCAGCTGTGATAGATCCTGCTTTTGCAGATTCGAATTACCGATAGTCTGCCCTCCGCCCGATGACAATTCTGTTTGCTTAAAACTACAAATATTCGTACTTAAACTACTATTATGAGTACAATTTGGAGTGGCAAACAAACCCTAGTCGAGTGCGGCTTAGCTTTCTGGATATACCGAGTCACGCGAATGCTACGATAGTGTTCGGGATGAGGTAATGCTGGTGCCCTTCTGTTTTATCCGTAATAAGATCCATTCAAAAATGTAGTGTTGAATTCGATCAAGAGTTCAAGAAGTAAAAAAACCGTACATAATTCTTGTAATCAGGACAAAGACGAACGGCTGTAACCTAATTTTATTGGAACTTGAAGAACATAGGGATCTTTTAAACGACTTCTACTGTTATTTGTTAATTTCAATGAATTTTAACCTCTTAAAAAATTTGTCATTGTATCTGCGTAAACTATTTTTCACCCATAAATTGTAAGTGCTCATCTTCAGCCATTCATTAAATAATTCAGTCAAGTGTTTTAAGCATGTACATTAAATGGTAAAGTTGAGAAAAATAACGCAAATTTATTCAATATTCTTATTTAAACGGCCGCCATTTTGTTTCATGATTACTGACGTTACTAGTTGAACAAATCCTCGAAGATATTCATGATGCATATAATTCCTGAAGCGTTCATGGAAATCCTAGCGAACCCGTAGAGTTTGATCCGGTGAAAAGCGCATATTTTTCGGTAGTCATGTATCGTTATTGTTGGGATACAGGAAAATATAAGCCGCTGTGACTTCTTTATTCAATAGTATAATCTTTCTTATATTTTTAAGAATCGATTAATTTTATAAATAGCTATTTGCGCAGTAAACTGCATTGAATTTAAGGACACGCTAATGATTGTAATCAAGAAAATGTAAAATTGATAAATCGTACTATTATTAACAAAGTTGAGCACCGTATTTGTAGTTGTTGTTGTACTCTGCTACCTCCATGATTTTTTTCAAATTTTTTCGTTGAAAGGTGTCCAGTCGCGAGCGGGATACTCTAAAACTTTGTACATTTCCCCTTTTCCTGCCCCACCAATACTGACAAGGTTTTTTTAAGGCCTGTTCTGAAAAGATCTCCTTGAGACCTTATATATGAAACCGCACGTGTCTAGCTTTAATGAAACTAAATCTTTGAAAATCACTCCTTATAGGGGAAGACCCCCTTCAAACTCTCTTTACATTTCGTTCACCCGAAAAGATTCAAGAAGTCATCACTTATGACGTTCCCACAAAGTTTCATGGCTGCAGCTTCTATAGTTTCAGAGAAAAATTGCTGCGACATCAAGACTGACAGACAGATAGACGGACACAGGTCATGACTTCAAATGGGTTTTGTATTGCAGTACAAAACCCTAAATATCATTCACTACGCTAGTCTCATTTCAGTTCGTCTTCAGAACTATATCCTATTGAAATAGAAAGTTTTGTTTTCTGATATAGTTCAATAGATACCTTCTGACAACACACAAAACCAGATCGACCATGTTCTGATCCAACAACGTTGGGCCTTGAGCGTACTTGACGTCCCTAAATACCAAGGAGCCAATTGTAACACAGATCATTACCTGATCAAATGAACCTATCAATTTCATATGTTAAAAAGATATTTGGCAAAGACTAGCCCGCAACAAAAATTTTACATTGAATGGCTCCAAACAGTCTCTGTAGCCAAAAATTTCACGGAGACCATCGGCAACTAGCTGGCTCCCACCTTACCAGACGCATTGCTGAAAATAAGCATCGGCTATTAAGACCGTGGTAGACCACAGAATCGGACATCAAGCTGGGCGCAAAAGAAATGATTGGTTCGATAATGAGTCCCAAAATACCAAAAATTAGGTGAGGGAGGGTAGCGAATAAGATAATTGGAACTTAGAAAAGAAAATACTATGATAACCAATTGAGAAGTACCGATGTAGCTCTAGCGAGCAACAACACAAGGCAAACATGCAAAGTAGTGAAAGGCCTGAAATGTGGTTATCAGCCCGAAACCAAGCTCTGCCGTGATGACATCGGCAATATAATCGCAGATGAAACCAAGATTAAGCAAAGATGGGCATCACATTTTAAGAACCTCCTTTATCCTCCACATAGCTCCAGAACATCGCAGCATTTAGATGTCCATTGACCCCACCAACTCTGAATGAACCTTGTTTCACCACGGCGGGCATCGATACGATACCAGAAGAGCGGCGGGTATCGATAAGATACCACTGGAGCTATTGGCAGCAGTATTCATAACACTATTCACAAAGCCATCATGCACATTTGGTAACAAGAACATATGGCAAACGAGTGGAGCCAATCAATCATATTAGGGAGTCCACAAAAAAAGGTGAAAAGCTACAGAGTGAAAAGGATAGAGGCCTACCACTATTTTGTATGGTGTAGGAAATATTCTTAAGGATGTTTGAAAACAAAATCGGATTCTATGCCAGCAGTATTATTGGGGATTATCAAGGTGGCTTTAGAGCAGGTAGATTGTCAACCACTGTCAAGCAGGTACTTGAAAAATGCTGGGAGTTAAACATAGATGTACACCAAATTTTTAATGGCTTTAAGCAAGCATATGACAGTATTGTTCGCGACGTACTGTACCAAATAATGTTTTGCTTTGGCATCCTAGCTAAATGAGTTCGTCTAACCAGAATTTTTTTTTCTGGCAAGGAGGTGAATGCCCATCTACGCACAGAGTGTGGAAGCCCCATGCTCGCAAGAAGGCGACTGGGCTACCCACTAAACACCTCCCCTGCCAATCTTAGGAGGTGTCTTACCAGAATGACAATGACATCAATGGCTTCCCAAATCCGCATCAATAACCAACAAACCGATGCCTTTAATGCAAATATCAGACTAAAGCAGGGAGATGGGCTGGCCCCATGGCTATTCAATTTGGCTCTGGAATACGTCACAAGGAAGCTATCTGTCGAAACACGAGGTTCATCGCTATACAAGTTAGTACATTACCATGCAAGTCGAGTAGTAGTAGAACTCTTCCTGAAAGTCGACAACCAAGCAAAACGAGTGGGGCTACAAATCAATGTGACTAAAACAAAGCTTATGACGCAGTCAAGGAAAAATACCTCAAATACACAAAATATCACACTAGGTGAATACAGTATCAAAAATGTTAGTGAATTTGCGTGTTTAGCCGCAAAAATAACGAGAACCGTTAATGAAAGAGACAGAATACACCGAAGAATACAGCTCGCAAATAAAATATTTTTCAGTTTTGACAATCTTGAAGACCAGCTGCATACACAGGAAAACAAAGCTCCAAGTATAGATATCTGTGATGAGACCTGTGTTATGATATGGGTGTGATGCATGGACCCTCACCCAAGTATCCGCAAACATATTGAACGTCTTTGAGCGACGGGTACTGGGGTGAATAATCGGAGTGAAGCTAGATGGAGACCAATGGTAAATTGGATACAACAATGAGCTGTATGAGATTTTTGACGAGCTGGAGGTCTTAAAGATTGTAGGACTGCGGAGGCTGCGATAAGCTGGCCACATGAATCGTATGGACAAAAAACGGATACCCAAAAGAGTAAACGTTGCGAGAACTAAAGGCCGGGGACCGGTGGGAAGACCGAGGAAATGCTGGTCTGACTCAGTCGACGAAGACAGTTGAATGCTGCTCAGATTCGGAAGAAGAGGACGCGGTCAGTGGACTGAGATAGTTGGAGGCACTGTTTCCAGGAAGTGGAGGCCCAAGAGGGGAGGTAGTGCTACGGTGAAGAAGAAAGCTAGTTAAGCTTACCATCAGCTCAAGAATTATAGTTCTGCTGAGGTTTAATTTCAGAAAATATCTATTTAACATTAATATAAGAAAATCAAACGTTCATTTTCAATAGATTATGAAAGATGTGTGGTCTTAATTTAAACATTAACTGTCGTTGTATATCACAATAAACTGTATATCAAGTTTAATCATGAATCCAAAAAATAGCTTCTACATAATGTATGCATATTGGACAATAACCCTTGTGGTGGAAACGCACTCCGGCCTACTCATTTTATTTATTGTGTAAACAGGAACAAACCTTATTTATACGTGTTTTCTTTGAAGCATTCATACAACTGAAAGTGGGTAATGCTGAATAAATGTGAATGAATCTGTCAGAAGACTTACTTTAATAAAGTAAGCGAAGCGATTTATTTTAATTTAAATTTGATGTTTAAAAATTTAAATTGTTTGCTTTTTTAAAATTTCTTTGAGGTGAAACTCATTCCATGAGCAGAAACACTCATATGAAAATCAAAACTCAATGTGATTTCTTTTAATAAAAATGGTTTTACTTCAAGTTCATTTCTTGCGAGGAATTTATTCTAAATTTCGAGTACTGAATTCAAAAATAAAATCTTCGCTATGCAAATTCGATGCAGGTCCGCCGATTTTCACTTATTCAAATCTAAAAGTTTTTGATTTTGAAAAATTTTAAGGGAAATGATGAATGAATGACATATATGTATGCCTGTTCGAGAATTTATGAAATTAAGAAGGCAGGAGTATGATCCTACCATAAGGGATTTGTGTGTAATACATAGTATGTAAGAAAAATAAGTATGCAGTTTATTGTGATGTACATTAAATTTTAATTTACAAACATAAACACAAATCACCTACGTTCTACTTGAATCAAATAACATTTGGGTTTTCCAGATTAATGTTGTAGCACCATTCATTCATAGAAATTATTCATAAAGTTCTGCACGTGCTAAAATTTTCATTTCGATTTCTTCTTTGTTTCATTATAAGAATTTCCCATGAGCTAGGGAGTCTACATTTTTATTTTATTATTTCATCAAACGTTTACACAATATCATACAAAAGTGTATCTATAAAAGTTGTAAAAACTACAGAGATTTGTAAATATATGTTCGTAAGCTTGTGTAATTTATTGTAAAACTAGCTTACATGCTTAGAGAAAGCAAGCAAAACCAAATTATAAGGTGACATCAATGGAAACCAAAAAGAGAAAAACAATTATATATTGTATTACAACAACATTACACTAAGTTGTAGTAAAGTGGGTATAGATAAAATGTCCGTAAAGGACTGCAGCGATGGTCTGCTACCTCGGTGTTCTTTTTCTCAACACAAGGACCCACTACCAAAAAAATTTCGCGTCCACGAATTTCGGGGTTCAAACAAACATCGACCGAAGTCGAGAAGGAGGTAACCTACTAAGGGTCACAAATTGCGGACACAGAGGACAAACTGGGCCTGAAGAGAACAGACGGACTTAAAGGGACTTCGACGTTACAGGCGATACTTATGTCCCCCAAATATTGTGGACCCTCCCAACCAGATCTAGATCAAAGTGTAAGCGTGGCTTTATTTTTCATTTAAGTAAAAAACTCATACAAACATAATTTAAATGAATTTTTCCTTTAAATGAAAAATATAAACGTGGTAAATTTATGTGATACTATTATGTGAGGGAATCACACAACACTATGCCATAAATAGGCACGTACGCATACGCATAAAAAGGGGTGAGCTCGCTCGAGCAAGCCAACGTTTTAGTTATAAAACATTTTTAATTCAAATCAGATTTTTGAACGTTGCAACAAAAAGGCTTATTGTACTTCAAAATTAATCTAATCAAAATATTCATTAACTTAGCGTGGAAAAAATAAAAATTATATTGCTATAAAACAGATAGAAAATTGAACATAAACGTAATCAACAATACAAGCGATTTAGATGAATGATTCCATCTGCAGAAGCCATAAAAAACATTTTCTCTATTTTCCCGATTACAATTGTTAAGAATAGGATGCCATCATAAAGGTTGGTTGTAAAAAATTATAAATATGTATGAAATAAAAAGAAAATAAACGGGTACTTACCCAACATCCGCTCCGAGCATCCGCTGATGACGTGGATGATGACACAGATGTCGATTTCAGACTCTAAAAATGCTTGGAATTCAAACAACACTACGTTACAAGAATGTTCACTAAATAACTTGATCAGAACAAAGGTTTCTTTACGATCACCTGAATATTTAAATAAATTTAAAATGATTCATTTTTACGATTTTTCAACAAACCGCACTGGTAAAAACAATGTTTATTTCCATTAACATTCTACTCGTACTATAATGTATAAGAACCCTAAACACGGCGAGCTACTAAATATTGCGTAATATCTGCTGATTTCTTGCTTAAATGATTACCGCAAGAAATTTAATCGAACATTATGGTGTTAACTTTCGAGCCCATCACCGCAAACCGAATCGAACACTTTTATTTCGTTGCCATTGAAGATGCAACACACATTGATCGAAGTTTTTCTACTCGGACAGTGAATGGCACACACCAAAACATGAATCCCATCTATCCGATGAGTTCTCGGACAACAAAATGATTCAAGTTACTCGT
>OZ017739.1:234280132-234327632 GCA_963969285.1 Odontomyia ornata | reverse complement strand
TGATGGGCTGGGTCCCCCTACGTTGGCCATAAGTCGACTCAGGGCCGATATTCCCGAAGCAGCCTTCTCAGCCGTTGCCCTGATTTGCTCAGAGAAACTCATCGATCAGTAGCCCCAGGTACTTCACCGCTGGCTTCGATTCGATCTGTATATCTCCAATACTGATCATCCTTACTCTAGGGATTCTCTTTTTTGTCAACATGACCACTTGGGTTTTCTCCAGTGCTAAACTGAGCCCGCGAGCAGTCACCCAGTCCCTCACTTGGTGCATTTGCATACCTAGCCTAAGTTGCGCTTATTCAACGGTGCGTCCGGCGACCAGAGCCGCAACATCATCCGCATAGCCGACCAAGCGCGACTCATCTGGCATCTCAAGTCTCAGTAGCCCGTCGTAAGACACGTTCCACAGGTCCGGACCAAGGATAGATCTCTGGGCAACACCCGATGTAATTTCCATCCTTCGTTGGCCCTGTGCCGTGTCGTAGAGCAGGCTTCGGTCCTTTGGGTAGTTCCTCAAAAGCCGCATTAGATATTCTGGAACTTGAAAAGAGTTTTCCAGCGTGTGCAGAATATCCACCCATCCAGCGGAGTTGAAGGCATTCCTGACATCGAGTGTCACCAACAGGACGATCCGTCGCTTAGTGCGACTATATGCCTCCACCTTTTGGACCGCGTTCACCACCTCTGCAATCGCATCAATGGTAGAACGTCCTGCTCTAAAGCCGTACTGCCGAGGAGATAGGCCCACAGCAGCACGAATTGCGTCAGTGAGTCTTCCCTTGATGAGTTTCTCTAGCACTTTCCCAGCCGTGTCTAGCATGCACAACGGGCGGTATGCGGACGGCGATTCGGGATTTCCCTTCCCTTTGCTGATCAGCACAAGCCTTGCCACCTTCCATCGTACCGGGAAAACCCCGTCCCGTAGGCAAGCGTTGAATGTGCTGAGCAGCAAATCAGGACAATGGTGATAGACGAGCCGCAACACCTCAGGTGGAACACCATCTGGACCTGGAGCCTTCCTCGCTTTCAAGGAGAGGACTACTTCCTCATGTTCCAGCTGTGTGAAGAGTGGGCACTCTACCGCTGTTTCACCATGAACAGCGTCAACAAGGACGGGATGGGCGGGGAAGAGTCCCCGCACTATCGCGTCCATCTTTCCCGCGTCATGTATACAAGGCTTCCGTAGGGCACCAAGTTTCCCCATGACCAGCTTGTAGCCAAGGCCCCCACGGATCCTTGTTCACATTGTCCACTAGGTCTTGCCAGCAGCGAGCCTTGCTACTATTGATCAGTTTGCGAAGGCATTTCCTGGCCGACTTATATGCTGCCACCTGGTTGCATGCCTCGTCACGGTTCCGTTCCCCTTGAGCGTCACGCCGAAGCTTGTGACACTCCCTCCGCGTTTCAGCGATTTTCGTAGACCACCAGTACACTGGGGGCTTGCCGTGCTGGGGTCTTCGACGGGGCATAGGAGCGCAGCAAGCAGTCGTGATTATGCTCATAGTAGAGTTCACCACGTCTTGAGCTGCCAGTTCTTCCATCCCCTCCGGAGCTCCCTGCAGCGGCTCACCTGCTGTGAGAACCTTGACGAACCTCTCGACGTCCATTCTTCCAATGTTCCATCCAGTTGTAGAAGGCCGAGAGCACGGACGTCGGGAGATAGCATCACTTATCTCAAGCAGAATACACTGGTGATCATTGGCTGAGTAGTCCTCTAATACTTTCCAGTTGTGTATCCTCCGTACTAAGGACTCCGAGGCGAATGTCACGTCCGATATGGTTCCCTCACAGCCAATACGGCGGAAAGTCGGCGTGTTTCCGGAGTTTAGTACGACGTGGGCCGTCCTGGCCGCCATTTCCAGGATTCGTTTTCCCCGTGGATCCATCTGAGGCATGCCCCATTCGATTGCTTTAGCGTTGATGTCGCCCCCAACGAGCACTTTGCCCTCTGCGTTCGAGACAGCGCCCTCCAAAGCATTAAGCTTGGCTTGGAAAGATGATATCGACTCGTTAGGCGTTAGTTACACACTAAAGAAGGTGATCCCTAAGCACCGAACCCACATGAAACCATCGCCCCGTCCACAACTCTCCGCTTGAAAGTCACTGTTCCGAACCCAGATAGCGGCAGTACCAGTTTCATCAGAGTACCATAATGCAGGACTTTTATTATGGTGTTGCTCACTCAGCAGCAAGAAGTCGGCTTTCCTGTCCCTCGCAAACTGCTCAAGCAGATTTTGGGCGGTTGAACTGCGGTGTAGGATTAGCTACATGATGCGGGTCATCGGAGCTCTGATTTGGCCTTGGCTAGGGCTTCGTGGAACACCCGACATTTTCCTGATCCCAAGACGTGTCCAAAATCAAGTTTTGGATCAGCATCCTTGCAAAGAATACAGTGTGCCTCCTTCGTACACTCTTTTCTTTTATGTCCAATTTCACCGCATTTGTAACATAGGGAACTCCTATCGGGTCTTTTGCATACTTGTGTGGTGTGACCATAACCAAGACATTTGAAACATTGAAGAGGCGTTGCTCTTCGCCGTATCCTACAGACAACCCACCCTATTCGTACTTTGCCCTTGTTCAGGAATTGTTCGGCGTCCTTTTCGGTCAAGTCAACTATGGTCATGCGTTGTCCCCTGTTGTTTTCTGGTGTCAGTCTCGCTTTGATCCTTCCCACGCTAGGGAACTCCCTTTTGATGGCCTCTTCTACCTCGGCCAGATCCGTCGCGCAGTCAATGTCCCGTATTTCGATCGTTGCCATCAGCTCGAGCGGGGCCATAGTTGCGCTTTTGTCGAGGACTTACTTTACTGCGTCACAGAATGCTTCTTTTTTGCCGGCCTCTGCTCCGAATTCAACCAGTATGTGGCCGGACCGCGTTGGTCGTACTACTTTAATGGTAGTATTGGTGTCTTCGGGCCTTACGTTTTCCCTGATGTCCCGCAGCACCTCCACGTAGTATCGGCCATCTTGGGGCTTTAAAAGCAGTGCCTGCTGCCGGAGTCTTTGTCGGGGCTTCTGAGTCTCCTGTTTTGCATCAGGTCCCTTTTCTAATTGGGCGTCCGTGCGAAATTTACTTTCTGGCTTTTTTCGAAGGAGTTTCTTTGCGGCTTTCTTCGCTCCTTTTGTAAGCACTGTCTGGAACCCCTGATCTGGTGCTCCGCGCCCGTCAAGTGCCTCTTCCTTCCTTCTTTTATCCCGATCTCCTTCGATTGGGCTAGACGCCATTCTTTTGTTGACGTTTAATGATGGAGCTATCTGCATGTCGCCTTTAGATTTTGCCCCAAGCGCCTCTAAAGCCTTCTGTTCATCTTCGGCCCTTAACCAGCTCCTCCGATAGTGCTTTTTTGCTGCGCCAAAACGCCGCAGGAATCTCAGTCTGCACCAGACTGTCTGCTGTTCTCCGTTTTTCGTCTACCGTCACTGTCGTCGTGTTAGTCTTCGTTTTTTTCGTGGTTAGTACAGCTCTCGATGTACTGTTGACATCGTGGCTGCAACCGCTGGTTGCGTCGTCGTTATTATTTTTGGTTTCATTTTTCGGATGTTTTTGATCTTTTGATTTTGTTTGCTCCATTTTATTGGGTCCCCCCTCGGAGCCGCTATCTTCGTTCGTGTGTGTAGTCGCCTTTTTGGTTCCATGGTTATCTTTGCGGAGCAGGGAGGCCATGCGAGGGTTGGCACAAGCCCTTATGGGGACAAGTGCTCAGAGCCAGACCAGCGCTAATCGGGAGTCCGTCTCAACCGAACCTACACCACCAACCCAATGGTGCGAACTTTGAACGTACTCCGAGGCCTGCCAAAGTTTTACCGGGACGGAGACGGTATGATAGTTGAATTGGAACCGTTCACACACGAGTTTCACCTCGGCGCTACTGTGTAAAGCAACTAGGTCCAAACCATCACATCCGCCAGCCCAAAGCGTCAATTCCAGTTCGTTGTCCAAAGCGTAGTCCAGATACTATCAGAGTCGTTACCTGTCATCCCAGGAGGGAACCTCACGGCACCCCCCATATCCTCGGGTCCGTGGGGGCGGCACTCCCCAAAGAATGCTAGCCTCCAAGAATGTTCTTGTCGACCGGCTTTCTCCCTGCGGGAATTTCCTCGGGTACGTGGGGGCGGAACTCCCCAAATAATGCTAGCCTCCAAGAGTGGGCATTCCCCCTGCGGGGATCGCGACGTCAGTTGGAAGTTCGAGGAAGGAAGATTCGGAGATTTTGTCTAAGGTGGGAAGGATTGAGGACAGTTTAAGCACAATGGCAGAAGGGATGCAGCGATTTAGTCAGCATAACACGATTGTTGGAAATTCACATAAAACGACATTAAGTGAACCGATCAGTGAAAACTTACCTGCAAAAACCACGACTAAATCGAAAGAATCACTACAGGCACCTTCATACGCTCCAGAATCGGAATTTGTGTATAAACTGGGAACTTTCTGGTCGGAAGAAAATTGGGAGAAAAGAATTGAACGGCTAAATCGTGTGAACTCAAATAATGACCTATGTTCCACAAATGGTCAGTCACAGTACAGAATTTTCTGCATGCAGAAAGCTCCGAAAAACTGGAATGCAACTAAAATTCAGGAGATCATTGAAAATGACCTTATGATCAAAGGTTGCAAAGTTGAAATTATGCCTCAGATGAACAAACGTTAGCCCCGATTCAAAGTTTTCATTCCATCGAGATATGCCTGGAATGGTATGATATTTAACCAGTGGAGAACCATCAGCAGCTCAACATCGCCTAATTTAAGCTTTAAATACCAAAAAGTATGTACATCCACTAATCTTTCTAATTGTACTAACCAAACTTTACCTATGATTATTTCTGAACTATCCATAACACGTAACTCATTGCAAGGTACTGCTGTTATTACAAATAAGGTAGCATTGGCAACACAAGACGACTCTAAAAATAGTAATGTGTCACATAAAATAGTTAACTTAGAGTGGGACGAGGACCAAAATGTCTCCAAATCCATTGAAACCCTCGCCATGGCAGAGAAATCGTCTCAACCACAATCGAAATATAAAAATTTCATCCGTGGCGAGGTTCAAGTACCATCTTCTTTGGGCTCAATACACCTTCCACAGTCTGTTCCCCAAGATAGCAATAAATCCTTTTTAGACCCGCTTTGCCCACCATCAGTAAAGGCCACGATCAACTTTGGAGTTGATTTAGAAAAAAGGTATCTATTGTCGAGATTCAGAGATCACAAAATCTATGAATGTGCACGACTCTTTTTGGCAAACATGCATAAAGCACCCGATACAATATGTCTTGATGGAAAAACAAAGACTAGTCTCAAGGTCATAATACAAAGAGAAGGTCTCCCTGTGGATTTTGTTTCTCTTCGAGGAATGTGTTTTCGCCTCCATGAAAGACTGGGAGTCACAGCAGATCAAGCGAAAAAAGATCTTGAAACATTTGCGTCGCATGTAAGTTCGAACTACATCTCCTCACTTCAAAGGACTAGGAAACAACACAACAAATTTTTTCGTCCCCAATAAGAAGCCTGTTCAGCAAAGCCTTAAATTATTTTACCACCATTGCAGTGATATCCGATTGAAATTAAACCAATTATTCCTTGACGCAAAATCTTGCCATTTTAAAATTCTATCTCTGACAGAAACTTGGCTAAATGATGCACATAAAAATGAAGAGATTCTTGATAGTGATTGGACCATCTTTAGAGACGATCGAGACTTTCGCAGCACTGGAAAATCAAGAGGAGGTGGTGTGTTAGTTGCAGTTCACAACTCCCTATCAAGTGAGCTCATAAGCACCACCTCATATACATTATTCCAGCATAGAGTGGTTCATATATCTACAAATAAGCTTAGCCTCTATCTTGGCGTGTACTATGTCCCTCCAAATTCTTCCGAAATCGTCTAAAACGAAGTCATCGAAACCATTTCTTCTCTAACTGCATCTATTAAAGAAGATGATATAATAATTATCACTGGCGACTTTAATCGACCGAATCTGAAATTCGTAAATGACGAAGTCGATAATCGTCTTCTCCCAATCAATCTTCTTGACAGTCAGGATTTTAATTTGATGAGCACTTTTTATGGCAACAATTTGCAGCAAATCGCTCCGAAGCCCAACCAAAATGGAAATGGGTTAGACCTAATTTTTACTAACGCATATGACGATGTAGTGTTCAATCAAACTAATGACAAAGAGAACCTTTTTTGTAACAGCCTTCATCACTCTGCACTTAACATTGATATTTCCACTCCTGCCATTTCATACCCTACTTCATACAATGAATCAATTGTGTACGACTTTCGCAATGCTGATTATGAAAGTATCAATAAACATCTTGTCGCTGTTGATTGAACTAGTACACTTTCGACGTTAGATCTTGAAGAAGCGTTATCCTGTTTTTATCAAATAACTCTTGACGCCGTCGAAAAGTATGTACCTAAAATTGAGAAAAAAGATAAACTGTCTGAGCCTTGGTTGAATGGTGATCTTAGATATTTACGAAATCGAAGAAACAAATATTATAGAATGATCAAAAGCAAGAAAGATGTCAGCAATGATATTTAATGAAAATATAATGAGCTTGCCAATGAATTTCAAACAAAATCTCGAGAAGCATATGAAGTATATGTTAATTTGGTCGGTGAAAATATTATTAAAGACCCAAAAAAGTTCTTTGATTTTGTAAATATCAAGCGTAAGACTCAAGGCTACACTTCATCTATGTTTTTCAAGGATTCAGTTTCTTGTTCCCCAGAGCAAATTTGTGAGTTTTTTGCAAATTACTTTCAAGAAGTTTATTGTAACCCTGAGAACCCATTAAATCCCGTTTGGCTCCAACGACATTGATTAACGAAGTTTCAATTTCTGAGGAAGAAATTGCTCATGCGATTGCCAATTTAGATGCCAGTAAGGGACCTGGCCCCGATCTTATTCCTCCTAGCTTTCTTATCCAATGCAAAGACCAATTAACCAGGCCATTCTCCATCATTTTCAACAAATCACTCTCTAGTGGCATCTTTCCTTCTTACTGGAAATCTTCTTACTTAATACCAATACATAAGAAGAATGATAAACGGTGTATTCAAAATCATAGAGGTATTGCTATATTATCATCCATTCCAAAGCTTTTTGAACAAATACTTTGCAGCAAGATCTCCCCTATTATAGAGCCGCGGCTTAATGAAGAGCAGCATGGGTTCAGAAAAAATAGATCTACTACCACCAATCTCCTCATCATGACATCAAGTATTCTGTGCGAGATATAAAAGGGTCTCCAGATTGATGCAATATATAGAGATTTTAGCAAAGCATTTGATCGTGTAAATCATGAAGTTTTGATTTGCAAGCTCCGTAATTTTGGAATTACTGGTCGTTTACTCAGTTGGATCCATTCTTACCCTAAAGACCGCACTCAAGTTGTCAAATTTCAAGGACGATTATCGAAACAAATTCATGTCCTCTCTGGGGTTCCTCAAGGAAGTCATCTTGGGCCTCTTCTATTTAATGTTTTCATATCTGATCTCTCAGCAGTTTTACATGATGTACCTCATCTTTTTTATGCAGATGACCTTAAAGTTTACCAAGTCATATCATCTCTATCCGATATGATGTTTCTCCAGTCCAAACTTAACATTCTCTCTGAATGGTGTTACAACAACCACCTCTCTTTAAACTTGGAAAATGCCGGGTGATAAGTTTTTCAAGAAAACGGAGCCTTCTTCTGTTTGATTATCACATCAACAACACAACACTTAATAGAGTCGATAACATTGCGGACCTTGGTGTTGTTCTGGACCAAAAGCTTCGTTTTAAACTTCAGTATGATGGAGTAATATCCAGAGCTAATAAAATGCCAGGATTCATCAAACGAAGAGCTAAAGAATTCAAGAATATTTGAGTTACTAAATCACTGTACGTCTCATGAGTACGCCCTATTCTTGAATATGCCAGCCTGATTTGGAGCCCTGTTTTTGATATTCACGCTGACAGGTTAGAATCGGTACAGAAACAATTTCTTCTTTTTGCCCTCAGATCCCTTTACGACCCTAGGAACTTCAACAGCCTACCATCATATAACTATCGGCTCGATGTGCTAAATATAGCATCACTAGATTCTAGGAGAATGATGATGTCTGCATGTCTAGCATTCGATGTCCTCAGAGACAATATTAAGATTCAGTATATAACAAAAAAAATTACTCTGAATGAACCCCTAAGAATCATAAGACTTTCACCAATGCTTACCGTAGGTCACCATCACACTACTTATGCGGACAATGAGCCAATAAACAGATGTTGTCAGGCATTCAACAAGTTTAGTAAATATTACTCCCCGTCCATTTCCAAAACCTCATATAAAAATAATATCCTGAAATCCTTTCATTCCTGAATATAATTTGTATAATTGCGCGTAAAAATTAATGTATCATGAAAATGTATTGTTTACAAGGTTTTTTTTTTTGTGTAGTTATTTTATATTATAAGGAAATGTCTTGTTTGGCAAAATAAAATAAATAAATATATATAGAAACACACACACACATATATATATATATATATATATATATATATATATATATATATATATATATATATATATATATATATATATATATATATATATAAAGGGTGATTCATAACAAGTGTACACATGTGAATGTGCCTTAACTCTTATTTATCACCACATTCAGGTCCATATATTGACAGATTATGACAGTTTGGTCTTTTACAATTTTAACCATGGCGTCATACACATCAGCCAAACATTTTATTATTGTTAAAACCTTTTACAAAAATAATGAATCGCCAGGGCAAACATTTCGCGCTCTACGTGAAATCGAATAATTTCACGAAATGGACCCATTAATTGGCCGGCGAGATCGTGTGATTTGACTCCTTGTGACTTCTTCCTTTGGTAATTCCTGAAGGATCGTGTTTACGCTGATGCTCCCCAGATTACTGAAGCATTAGAAAACAATATTCGAGCCAACATACGCCTAATAACGCCGGAAATGTGCGAAAACGTCATCGAAAATTACAATCATCGTTTGATAGTCTGTAAAGCAGCACGAGGTGCACATTTGCCCGAAGTAATGTTTTATATTTAACTGTAAGGGACCAAATTATGATAATAATACCTACCTATGATACCCTATATATATATATATATATATATATATTGTATCTATATATATATATATATATATATATATATATATATATATATATATATATATATATATATATATATATATATATATATATATATATATATATATATATATATATATATATATATATATATATATATATATATATATATATATATATATATATATATATATATATAGGGTTTTCCAATGAGAGGTGCTATTTTGATATTAAAAGGAAAATGCCATTTTTTAATACAAATGATCAAATGTTTATTTCATTATAAAGAAAAAGGTATGCCGTTAATAGTGAAAAATAACATCAAGCAAATGAACACCACGACCACGCAGGACCATATCCTTTTCATGAAATTTTCCATAACCAAATCGCTATGTGGCTGCCCTATGTCCTCGATAGCCTCACGAATTCCATCTTTGAGGTCTTGAACTGACGCTGGTTTGTTGGCGTATACCTTCTCTTTCACGTGGCTCCAAAGGAGGAAGTCGGAAGGTGTTAAATCACAAGATCTCGGTGGCCAATTGTGATCACCTCTTCGAGAGATAACACGGTCCGGAAACTTTTCCCGGAAAAGATCAATGGTTTGGTTGCTTATGTGGCACGTAGTGCCATCTTGTTGAAAGTAAACATTGTCCAAATCAATACTATCCAGATGCGACAATTTTGCTTGTTGACGAAGCCACCGAGGTGAAAATGGGCCTCGTCACTCACGATGATTTTTCAATATGATTCCGGATCATTTTCATGCAATTCAAGGACGCAATCAGCAAAGACATGACGTTGTTGATGATCCACCGGCTTGAGTTCTTGTGTTAACTGAACCCGCAAGCCTTAAGGCCCAAATCTATACGCAAAATACGCTGTAATGACGTTTGTGGAATGCCTAATTCCAAAAAACAACGAGGAATGGACAAACCTGGGTTTTCTTCAACACTTTCGGCTACAGCAGCAATATTCTCGGCTGTTCTAGAGTGACGTGCACGGGCTTTATTCTTGACATCACTGAATTGTCCCAACAACTCGAATTTTTCCACCAATTTCTGTATTGCGGTTCGACAAGGTGCTTCACGATGACCCAAAAATGTTCGAGTTTTACGAACTGTCTCTGCCAAATTTTCACCATTTTTATAGTGAATTTTAATAATTTCAATACATTGTTGGAGCATATCTCGTTCCAGTTGTATTAATGGCGTAGTTTCTACTTGCCAAATGTCAAAAAATGACAGCTTTAAAAGTGATATCTACCGAAATAGCGGCCTATTCAAAATAATACCTCATATTGGAAAACCCTTTATACATATATGGGATATAACGAAATTTGTGACCAGGCTAGAGGTGGCAATTTTGCTCCAATTTTCAGGGAAAGCGTATTGAGTAAATATCTCAGTTAAGTTCGTGAACCAGCTATATCGGCCGGGCGAAAACAAAATGGCGGCCATTTTAGACGAAAAATCGAGATTTCTGTTCTGACCAAAGTATAGCTACGATTTAGATGAAACTTGGTACAAAGGTTCAATGAAGTATGTGATGAATCTCACAATGAAAAATACAAAGTCGGTACGGTTGAAACAAAATAGCGGCCGCTCAAAAATCGAAAAACGTACAAAATTTTGTTGTTGTAGTTTTGACCAAAGCTTTCAACCAATGTTGATGAAATTCAGCTGCTTGATAGAAGCTATAAGTATCTAAAAAGTTTTGTAAATAAACTGGAGGTCAGGTCGCAAAAAACGAAATGGCGGCCAGTTGAATCTCAAAATTTCAAAGTCTTCTAAAAGTCGCAATTTTGATTCGATATATCGGGAACTTGATTTTAAGATAGAAATCAATCAGTTCTAGAGACTTCCATATTTTAGTGGTCATGCATGAGCAATTTGCAAAATGACAACGTTTTAAATATGCGACTTTTTCGGGTTTTCGTGGCCCTCTAGCGGTCACATATTTCAACAGATTTTGATGAAACTTAGGATAATGGATCTATGTACTAAGTCCTTGTATTATGCAGAAAATTTTTTAATTCGAATGAAAAAAAATTAGTCGAAATTTTAAACCGGAATATTTTTAGCTGCCATTTTACTAAAAATTGAATACTTTTGCCCTCTCTAGAGTGAAACTCCTATTTGAACGAAATTTGGCACATTGATTGATGAGGTCCTAGCATACAAAGATTTCAAATAATCAAAATCAAATACATGCATCCAAAATGGCGGCCGCCAAAAGTCAGAAGGCAAGCGCCATTTGCTATTTTGGTAGCACCTGAAATAATGGATTTTTTTCATGGAAACGTTTTGAATCACTTAACTTAGAAGTTTTTATACAGCAGACTTTTTTTAGGATGTTGTAAAATATTTTTACAATATCCTAAAAAATTATAAAATCCTGACTTGTCTGTCCGTCCGTCTATCCGTCCGTTTGTTCGTATGTCACAGTAAGTTTACTTGCAAACAACATGAGCTAGACTGAGGAAATTTTCTACGTAGGTCAAAAGTGGTCCTCTTAAAATTTGTAGAACAAGAAAATATTTTAAGGTATTTAAGGGGGGTCTCCCCATACAGGGGGGTGACTTGACTTTTTGTTTTATTTTTGTAGCCCTCTAGCAGCCACGTTTCTCAACAGTTTCAGATGAAACTTGAAATTATAAGTTATTAAGGCAAGTTCATTTAACCTGCAAAAAATTATGCAAATCGGATAACAAATAAAAAAGTCGAAAATTTACAGCTTAATATTTTTAGCAGCCGTTTTCAATAAAAATTTAAAATAGCGGACCCTGATGGTTCAGAAACGAATTAAAAATGTATATATTGGTGGTAAAACAAGTGCTGATTAAGCTTTTATGTAAATCTTTTGAAATTAACTATTTGAGCTATTTAGGCCGACAAGCTATCACCTTTGTCTGGTAACCACTGTGAAATGTGTAAACAGCAAATATGAGAAGGGCGAAACCTGTATTTATATATTTATAACAATTTATTATCTGCCGATTTCAATATGTGGTCCATAAATGTGCAACTCAATTGAATGAGCAAAATATTTGCGCCTTTATAAAGGGTCTTTAAATACGAACGTCGGCAGATTCTTTTTATGTCAATAAATACCCATGTGGTGCTATGAAAATTTCAGTTATAAGTTTAGTAGTAGGCAAGCCAACTTCTTTTCCAAAATCTTACGCTACATACGAGGAATTTACCTTTCCGGCTGATGCTGCCAACGGGGATTTTTTATATATTTTCATATTATCATTTTTTCACTAATGTAATCGTTTTATAATTGTCTTTATGTTGAAATTTTTTCGTCGTTTCTTGCTCATTTTAAATTATTAGATAATGTTTGTAAACAGAGATTGATGATTCGGACAACTTTTTCATTTTCTCGCAATAATCAGTTAAGATATCAAGGAATCTTGTCCAGAACTTCTCCGGCACGGTTATTGCTGCATGGAAATTACTTTGCACCTCACTCGTTTGCATGTAAATCCCTCTATGATTTTGTCCAATACCGAAATAGAAATTTTTATTATCGACTTTCATATGACGCTCTTCGGGTAGCTCGCCTTTAAATGCGCCATCACTTGTTTCAAATTCTACTAAAAAAACATCCATTAGAGCGCCCCAGAATTCTATCATGCTCAGCTGGTATCGCAATTTGTGATCTAGGTCCACTCGTGTGATTGTTTGAGATACTCTTAAAAATCTTCCCCGTGCATTCTCTTTCAAATCTAGTAAATATCTTCGATTACCTTCATAATTAACTCCGACTTCAGTTTACCGTCTTCGGGAACATTGTCAGAATTTGGTGGACGTGCATAACGGCGTACTTGAGTCCATGTAAACTGTATGGATTTCCATCACACTTTACAAAAGCTCCAAATGAAAAATCTAGAAATTTTATTCTAGTTTCACACGATTTTCATTTTCTCACTTTGAACATTCTCTCAGCCCGCGAACGAGTAATTTCACGGAAAATTTAGGTAGGAAAAAGATGCTCGCGGCTGTAGGAATTCAAGCGAACCTAATACGAGGGACGCGATTCTAGCACCAATTCATAATGTCAAAACTACCTTGCATCATTTTAGATTTTTATCATTTCTTGAACTCCTAAATCTTCACGTGCAAAATTATTGAACACGAATATCCCCCACTTTTCTTCCAATTTAAGAAATGCTGCACGATTAACTCCCAAACATTTCGCGGAAATTAATCCCAAACGGAAATTTTAATGTTCGACTTCAATTCTCGAGCTCGATCCTCGAGACGTCTGCCACCTGTAGTGATCCATACCAGACTCCTCTGTTACCAGTTGTCACCTTGTGGAACTACTTCCAATAGCAATTGACGAGCCTTCCCCTCACTCTCAATTGCATTACGTAAATGCAATTCGTGAATAAGCTCCGTTGTAAAGGGGTTACCGTGTCCAACTTTTGATTGCAGATTTTGGTTTTTAAATTAATAGAAGATAATAATGTAACAAAATTTAAATAATAAGATAAACATCATAAAGAATATAATTATGAGGAAAAATTTGCGTTTAATATAGAGAGGGAAAAGATTATATAAAATTTATATATGTAAGAAAAAAATATTTTATAATTTATAAAAGTCGAAATTGGAATAATTAATTTTTCCAAATCTGCAATTAAAATTTCCGACCAGTGTTATGTCGGTTTTCGAGTAGTTTGCTTAGGCGACTGCTCGATTACTACAAAGTCACTTATCAATTTAATTAATTTTATGAAAGCAAAAAAGCAACTAGACAGAAATCTTGAAGAAAATGTTAATCATAAAATCCACTTCTTCAGTTTACTTTTAACAAAATTTAGAATAATACAATGTTTTAAAGCGTTATTAAAAGTTTAAAAAAGTTTTATAGCTTAATTTAACTATTCTTGCTCCCAGTAGTTCTATAAATCCCTGGAAGTGCAATATTTTCAGTCCTATTAGTACTTATCGAACTGAAAATAAAAAGGTTCTGATACGAAAATCGGACCCAATGTAAGCGTTTTCTTTTCAATCAGAAAATTATTATGGAAAATTATTTGAAAAAGGATTGACCAAAGTTTTTGTAGCATGATTTTGTGCGTGGACGAGCAACCGCTCTAAGCAATATCAACATTATTAATTATTCTATAAAAAAAACCATAGTAAACCATCAAACGAGTTTGAGTTAGCATGATTTTGAATAATTTTTGGAAGATGAATGTCAACTATTTTATTTTGTTGACTATGAACAGTACAAGATTCATCCAAAAGATGCTGGATGGTGTTTAAAAAAAATACAACCTATAAGTTAGAAATAATAAAAACTAAACTAAAAATAGAAAATAAAAAATTTATAAAATGTTTTCCAGATCCCAACAAAACAATCCCGGATATGAAGGGAAACACATAAGATTCTCTGCCTCAAACGTAATATTATAGGTAATGCCTGCATATTGGCCTAGACCAAACGCAAATTCTCACAAGCCGTTTGGTTTTGAGGGCCGCATAATGTAACAAACAATGGACAAAAAATCAAATTGCTATTTTTATATTTAATTTCGAACGCAATTTCATTTAGAACGTAGGCAGAATAAATTAAAAACACAAAAAAAATGTTGATGGTGTGGTTTATAATAGAGGCTGAAGCATTGTCAACCAGTTGGAATCCACGAAAGTCAAATAATAATAGCATTAATTTTAATCCAATTTCGTTTTGGATGTAGGTGTACTTTACAGAACTGCCAAAAAGACATATTGTTAAAACTGTTGCTTTCTAATCTCGTAATATTTTATTATAAAAAATAATTTTTTGAACAATTATATCTATTTTCTGCTATACCAGAAATATCCTCAAGTTTTTAAAAGAAAAAGTTTATCCAACGTAGAATATTTTCTTCTTCTTACCGATTAAAAAAAATTGCTAAAGAAAAAACTGTTTGAACTAGATCTATTCCTTTTTAATAATGAATAATGTTTACCAAAATTAATTTAGTTTTATTAGCTTGTCTCCTAACTTATAATGATGAATATTGGCTACCTTTCATTTGAATGTAAATCAACCAAAAAATGTATATTTCAAAATAAGTTGTGATTTATGATTTATGTCAACGTGTTCATATATTTTTTATACTGTGTATTACTGATTTTCTTCCTGCTTGAAACAGGTAAATTTTTCAGAGCAGAGATATCGCTAATTGTAAATCCCTTGTAAGGAATCAATGCACCACGATTATCTTTATGGGGAGCAAAGAACGAAATGTGGGAAACATAAGACTATATTCAAGTGTGCCGCATAATTTTCATAGAGTATACGCAAAACACTGATATATCATGAAAGTGAATAATTCATTTTTTATATTCAAAAATAAAGTTAAATTCGCGGAAAGAGAATCCCTAGAGTAAGGATGATCAGCATTGCAGACATACTAATTGAATCAAAGCCAGCGGTGAAGTACCTGGGGCTACTAATTGACTCGAAGATGAGTTTATGTGAGCAAATCAGGGCAACGGCTGAGAAGGCTACTTTGGGAGTGTCCGCTCTGAGTCGACTTATGGCCATCGTAGTCCATGCAGAAGACGCCTCTTGATGAGTGCTCTAGGGTCAGTCCAACTGTATGGAGAAGAAATATGGGGCAACGCTGTTAGTAAAGAGGTATACCGAAAACGCCTGGCATAGGTACAGAGACTGAGGATTGCATCTTCGTATTTGACAGTCTCTGATTCCGCGGTGAGAGTTATTACGTGATACCTGTTGTCCTCCTTGCTAAAGAGTGCCGCGCTGTTGACCCGCGTCCAAACGACGATGCAAAGGAAATGGTTGTCCGCGAGTAGAGACAGATTGGCAGCAGTTGTGGGTGAATTGCACGAGGAAAAGTAGGACTGCGTGCCTCATTCTGGATGTGAGACCATGGTTGAATCAAAGGCATGGTGAAACCCACTTCTATCTGACACAGCTTTTGAGCAGACATGGGTGTTTTCAGTCTGACCTGCACAAGATTGGTAAGTCACGGTCCCCCGGTTGTCGGTTTTTCCCAGGAGAAGAAGACCATACCTGCCACACATGTTTTGCGCGTACAAAATGAAACAGGATATGAGTAGGCTGACAAATACAACTTTGTGGTACACTACGTTGGAGTTCTTCTGAAGAAAAAGGGGACTCACAGCAACCGGGGGCGTTGGTGCGGGGGGATTTTCTACGGGGAGAAAGGAACAGTACGTGGGAAATATAAGATTTTATTCAAAGGTGCTGCATAGCCTTTCCAAGGCATATGCAGTGCACTAAGAGATCATAAAGGCAAAACACAGCTTAATTTGTAAATAATGTTCGAGACTAAATGCAAACTCTTACAAAAGAGTTTCGTTGGAAGCACAAAAGCGATATATTTTTTGGGCCTTCGATTTTCTTTATAACCATTCTGAGGTACTATCAATAGATTTTGCAAGAAATTTAGAATTTCCCAAGTGGCTAAATTTTTCAGAGCAGAGGTATCGTCAAATGTTCCCGTAGCGCCAGTTCCTCCAGTAAAACTAGGTTTACTTCGTCAAAAAGTGCTAGAAAAAAAAGTTCCCATGGATACTCAGCAAGCAAAAAGATCTGAAGTAAAATAGGAGATAAAAGACGATGACCAAGATAGCCAATCCTTCTTAGAAGTGCTACGGAATATCAGGAAAAATGCAAGGCTCAAAAACATCAACACTGCTTTTAAAGCAGTAAGACTAATGCAGTCGGGCCACATTCTGATCAAATTCAGAGTAGAGGTTGACAATGAAGAAGCATTTTGCGACACAGTAAGGACAGTCTCCGGTGAAAGTGCAACTGTAGCCTCACCTCAGCTGGTAGGTATGATTGAAATAAGAGCCATTGATTACTTCATGGACCTGACCAAGGGGAAGAGGCCATCATAAAGGGATCAAAGTAAGGCTAACACCAGGAAACCATAGAGGAAAACGTAGGGCCATTATTGACTTGATAAAAAAGGGCGCCGCACAATTTTCGAATAAAGGCGAGGTAAAAATTGAGTGCAGGATACGGCATAAAGCACCACTTCTTCAATGGATCCCGACGAACCTGACAGGAGTTCCCTATGTTACAAATGTGTTGAAATGCGAAATGAAAGAAAAGAGTGTACCAAGGAGGCACACTACTTCCTTTGCAAGAATTCTGATCCAAGACCAAATCTTGGGATCAGAAATGTGTAGATGCTTCCTGGAAATCTTAGCCAAGACAAAACCAGAACTTTGATGACTCGTATGCTGCACGTAAATCTACACCACAGTTTAACCACCCGAAACCTAATCCGTACCCTGCAGGTAAATCTACACTGCAGTTCAACCATCCAAAAACTGCTTGAGCTGTTTACGTGGGACATGAAAGCCAGATTTTTACTGCCAGGAGAGCAACACCACTATAAATGATCTGCATGATGGTATTCTGATGAAATTTTTACTGCCACCATCTTAGTTTGGAGCAGTGATTTCCAGGGGAAGGGCTATGAATAGAAGTGTGATTGCATATTGATTCGGTGCTCAGAGACCGCCTTCTTTAGTGTGTATCTAAAGCCAAGCGAACCGATATAATCTTTCCAAGCGAAGCTAAATGCTTTGGAGTTCCCGACGTGCTCATTAGGAGAGATTTCAACGCTTAAGTTATCAAATTTGGCATGCCTTTTATAGGTCTAGGGGCAAAATGAATCCCGAAAATAGCGACCAGGATGACATTTGCCGTACTAAATACCGAAAAATGCCGACTTTCCGCCATATTGGCTGTGTAGGAACCATGCTAAACGTGACATTCGCCTCGGAGTCCTAAGTACAAAGGATACACACTAAGAGAGTATTAGAGAACTTCTCAGCCGGTGACCATTGGTGCATTCTGCTTGAGACCAGTGATATTGTCTCCTGATGTCCATGCTTTGGATCTTCTACGATTGGGTACGGTAGGCTGGACATTGAGGGGTTCATTGAGGTGCTCACCAGAAGTGCTTTGGTGCAGGGTAATTTGCAGGGGCCAGAAGAATTGGCTGCTGAAGACGCGGTAAACTCAACTATGAGCATCATCACGACTGCTTGCAGTGCTTCTATGTCTCATCGAAAGCCTTAGCATGGCAAGCCCAAGCTGTACTGGTGGTCAACTGAAATTGCTGAAAAAAAGGGAGTATCACAAGCTTTGGCATGAGGCTCAACGGGCATGTAACAGGCAGTAGCATATAGGCTAGCCAGGAGAGCCTTCGCAAATTGATTAACAACAGCAAGGCTTACTACTGGCAAGATCAAGTGAATAGTTTGAGGCCTTGTGGCTTTGGTCCAGTCACTCAAAACCATTGGAGTCTCAGACTCAATACGTAAATTGCATTCACCTCCCAACCACAAAAAAGACTATGTCCACTACAATTATCTGTATGGGGAGTAGCAAGAAATTAGATGTGGGTAATGTAAGATTTTATTCAAAGATGCTGCACAACCTTCCCTGAATACATGGGAAATGCTGATATCTCATATGTAATGGAATAATTCCATCATAATGTTTGATAAAAAATTTTTAGTGCTTCTTGAGTGAATAATTCCATCATAATATTTGATAAATAATTCCATCATAATATTTGATAAAAAATTTTTATCGCTTCTTGAACCAGAAGAGCTCCTATTCCTTGTTTGCTTAAATATTACAGCCCCTTTTAGACCTTTGCTTAGATATCATTAGAACATCTCAATATTTTGATCGAATGCATCTGCACTCCAGAAGATGATATTGTCAGTACCATGCTTAAGCTGTTGGCCTGCCCACCTAGCTGTGATACGTTCTGATTTTCAACCAGGACATATCATAACTGATTGGGGATGTAGCCCATCTGAAGAATTATTTGAAACAAAATATCATTGTTACCAACGGGACTTAAAGCAGGGACTTTTGGCTGACCCAGCAAGTGCTCTTAATATTACCCCAGTCGGAGCTCATAAGCCAGATCAAGCATTGTCTATGAATTTCAAAGAAGAGCAAAAGGCTCAAGAAGCGCAGATAGCTTTGCCACCAAATATCATCAAAAGAATGACCTGTAGTCCAATCGAAGACTGTGAAAGGCGAAAAGAGGAACTACTTCATAGGAATAGAACGCTCGATAAGTTTCAGGCAGTGTTGATAAAAACAGCTAAGAAAACAGCCTTTTAATGCTTCCAAAATGTTTCAGAAAATGAAAGTCTCATCGATGATCAACTTCCAGAAGTACCTGATATCTGGTAGAAGAGAAGTAAGCCGCAAACCCTGCGGCAGGGACTGCTCGTAAAATTCAAGCATGACTGATCTTAAGCAGATGTTTTTCGGGAAATAAGGTCAAAAGACACCGAAACTTCCATTAAAACTGTACTAATAACATAATCGGGTTACATACTAGTCAAATTTGAAGCAAAAATCAAGCAAAACAAGTGTTCTGCAATGCAGTTATGAAGTTTCTTGATAAAATAGAAACTGCGGCCTCACTTGAGCCAATGGCAACCATTGAAATTATAAGCATCGGTTGCGTCATGGATCTAACCAAGGTACAGGAGGTCATCAAAATGGAGCTCCTTAGAGTAAGCAGGAGTAAAGTAAGGCTGAACCAGTAAACCATGGGGGTCAAAGGGTAGCCATCACAGAGTTACCCAAGAAGGAAACTCAACCATTTCTGAGTAAGGCCAAAGAAAGTATAGGCTGAGTCATTTGCATAAAATGACAAAGAGTAGTACCTGTCTACTGCTTTGAATGTCTTGGTTATTGTCATACTGCACAGGGATGCAAGGAACCTGAGAGAAGTTTCCTATTCTACAAACGTGCTGACTTGGGACATATAAGATACTTTAATCTCCCACCATATGGACTGTAAAGAAGCATACACTACATAACAATTGCCTCTGAGTTTTTAGTATGGAAGGTTGTAATGATTTTACGTCTACATGCGAACGCGGAACCGACCTCTCATCGGTTCTAGACGTTTAGTCTGAGTAGTGCCAACGGATGGTACCAACCGGTCAACCAATCCGTGCACCGTAACCCATTCACGCGGTGGCTGCTTGTCGGCCAGCTAGATCAGAGAGGATTTCGGTCGCGGGTCTCCGAATGGGTTACGCTCATTTACAATATTCAGCCACTAATACATGCCCGTTTTCAAACGCGTCACAAAACAAAACCATACGGAGAGGAAACATATTTTACGTTACTCCGTATTTCTTCATCAATCAGTCAAAGAACAAAATCTAATTTTTACTTCGCGTTCCCGAATTTGCGACGCGATACCGAAAAGTATACTACGTTAACTCAACCTGACGAATGCTACTCTAATAAAAAGGCAAAACAACAAAGCTACCGCGTACCGCGCGCGACGCGAAACCGACCGCAGCGGATTTCCTCAAACCCTACCCTCGCGACGGCATACCTACCCTGCACCTTATTTCCCGCTGAAAAGAAGAACCACTGGAAAAGAAAGTCGTTATTTTGGTTTAACAATTCATTTTGTTATTTTTATTTCTTGCATGTCAATACTTAATTCGTGACCTGTTCAATTTATAGTTAATCGAACAAATTCCTTACTGGTTTCTAACAAAAATTATTTACAACCTTATGTAAACAATAATAGGGTATAATTATCAATGTTTTAGGGATATAATATAAAACTTTTTGTTAATTCTTAAAAAGATTGTACTACTTAGCAACTACGTTCATTGAACCGCCTCGTTCACTGCAAGTAATGTAGGAAATCAATTCATGTACGTTCATATACCTCCGATATAAACCTTCAATTTCTCTTTTAAAAATTACTTTGAAGATAATTTTCGCGTAAGGACACTTTCCTTTTGAAATTTATACAAAGGTGACCGAATTTGGAAGTTTTCAATTAGAAAAAGCTGGAAGAATCAAAGTTGACAAGTGTTAACTTTCTTGCACCTAAGTGGCGGCCCAAAAATTATTTTCAATAGTTTTGTTTAAATTCTCAATTTTAAAGGTTACAAATTTTCCTCGGTAGCTTAGTAGTACTTTATTTTGTAGTATGAAGAGAAGAAAAAAGACTCGCAAAAATACTGAATTTGACTTTCATCAATATCTCAAGTATTGTTTTTGTATCATTGGTTGCTATCTATTATTATGATATCTATTATGCCTTATTATTGTTTGTATTATTTGGTATTAGGTTTTATTATTATTGGTTATTTATTATGATTGTTCGTATGATTTCTCAGTATTATTTGTTAGATATGATAGTGTTCAAATTATTTTGCATTATTATTTGTATTATGAGTTATTTATTATTAAGCTTCAACATTACAAATATGACAGTCATAAATTCTTAATTTCATTAAAATTTCTAAAAATTTACCAGTTATTAATTCACATATCAATGGATGATTATATATTAATACCAGTATTTCCAAGTGTAAATCTAATACAGCTTTATATAATTATGTTATTGGGGTGTTTTGTCTTTCTCTTCATTCCTTTTTTTTCTTTGATATATATTAATAAAAAGGTAATATTAATTTATGCGCATCGTTTTCAATCTCGAAAAGCTTCCAAATTGATTCAAATTTAATTGATTTCCGTAGCTATATCTTAGAATTTAATTAAATTCAATTTCGCCTCCTAATTGGAAAAATTTACAAATACAAAGATATTTTCTTTCTTTCATCGTAAGTATAAATAATATTGCATTGGGTAAAATTATCGTGCTGATTCAGATCTTAAAAGTAAGTAGGCAAGATCATCCAATATTTCATACATATAAAAAAAATGGAATAGTCCTTACTGAATATCGTTGGACCGGGAATTTAAGTAAATCTCTACTCTTCTTAATACATGATACCGTGTTTTTTTTCCTTTGTTCATCACTCGCACCACCATTTTTCTCATTATTGTAATTTGCTTATGTTTTATTAAATAGTAATTGCATGATATTAAATATAATTTGACAGTTATAAAAGTTTTATTTAAAAAATGCGGTACTAATAATATAAACCGGGTGTCCTTGATTACTAAATTGAAACTGTTCTCATTGTTACTTTACCCCGTTTGTACGTTCCACGGAATATATCACTTCTACACACACTATGGATATCATCGTAAACATTTTTCTTTCGATCAAGATGTTTCACTTGCACCGTCTATGTTGATCATATTTTCATACATGACATGTATCTACCTAGGATTATGGAAACGCTCGAATTTCGTTGAAAACGCAACAATAAATTCATGTTTTTTCCCGATATTAACTAAAGAACTCTTCCGCGGGACTTCCGACGTGTTATCGTTCTTTACATTAGTGGCAAGTTTACTTCATAAGTCCTTCAGATTGGATCGGATTTAACTTATATGCAACATACTCACTGTAATATGCTTTGTAGATACGGGGTTTACAAGCAAGCACGATGTTTCCAGCTTTTTGAGGTGCGTGAGTGGTTCCAAATCACCCAACTCTTGAATATTGTTCCCAGTAAGAACTACTGACTCCAAATTGGGGATACATTCCGGCAGGCAATCGCCCATTCGTATTGTCCGGGTGTTGTTTAATGCGGCACTTTAATCTAGGCAAATACGGGCATCCATCGCATTTGCGCATCTCTGCATGGAATGATTGATGATGTCCGCGGTTAACCTAAACATCACGGAACGTTATTTTACTCGGAGCGGAAAAACAAACCTTGCATTCACCGACTTACCAATTCCAATTTCTGATATCTTTACTACTTTTGGAATAGTCGATGGATATCAGTGATGACCTATTTGTGGGAGAGTTCTTCTTCCTGTGTGACGGCCACTACTTCCACACTTTCCTCCCATGTGGCTGTCAAATCTTCTTGACATCCCACGACAAAATTGACGTGGGATGTGCGCTCGTCGCAACCAACTTGAAATGACAAGCCACCTGGCAGCAAAGTGTGTTAGTAGTGGTAGCCAGCGGCGTCGCATGATTCATTACAGGGCAGTGTCCACAATGCCTACCAGGCATGGCGAGACAGAAGGAAACGTTGCTTGGCCCTATGATGTTTTTTTTTTTTCTTTTTCCCTCAGCGTCGTAGGTTTTTGGCATGGTAGATTCCCAGCTCCTTTCCGGACATGTCCTCAATGAGGTACCGCATGGGACTTAAAACTTGTAAGACTCGACACTTCACGAACTTCTTATCTAGCTTGACAGTGTAATGCCGACCTGCTTCACTTTGTCTAAAATTCCGTCGGTAGATTTCGTCACCTGCCTTGAAGCCAGAAGGATGGGATCGCAGATTGTACTGCTCCTCCCCCACCCGTCAGTTTTCAATCCTCTCCCGGATTCGTTCTCGTAGAATTTGGAGTTTCTCGTGCGGCTCCAGCACAACCATTGGGTCTTTCAGACCTTTCAACTGCCGCAATAGCCGGTACGAGTTTCCGTGGCAGATCATATGCTGGCCGAACACGGCAAAGTATGGGGAGATGCATGTGGTGGAGTGCTAAGACGAACGCAGAGCACAGGTGATGGCGGAAATCTCGCGGTTGGACGTAGGCCCGAATGGCGGCTATGAGGGTGCGGTTCAACCGCTCGGACGCATTGGCTTGCGGGGAATAAACGGTAGTCCACTGATGCGTAATGCCATACTTTTCCATTAATTCCCGAAATCTAGACGAGGTGAACTGAACTCCGTTGTCGGAGACCAGCTTCTCCGGTACTCCAAATATATGGAAAACGCGATTTTCCAGAAAACTGGCTATGGGGCCGGTGTGCAGGTTTCGAAGGGGTTCCACAATCGGAAATTTGGACAAGTGGTCCAGGACCACGACAGCTCCCGTGTATCCCGAAATCAAGTGAGGGTACGGACCGATGAGATCTATATACAGGCGCTGGAACACCCGCTCCGGTAGTTCGAATTTTCACATCGGGGGCCGAAGAACAGTATTGGGCGCTTTAGTGCATTTGCACAGTTCACAAGCGGCTACGTACTTTTTCACTTGCTGCGCCGTCTTAGGTCAAAAGAAGTTAGTCTTCAGTCGCCAAAGCGTACGACCATAACCGCCGTGTGCACTCAATGCGTGGTCATGAGCCCGCTTAATCAATTCGCCTGTCAGTTCTTCGGGCACCCATAAATTCCGCTGTTCCTCTTCTTGAAAGTGGTCTCCGGAGGCGTGTCTCGTCCGCTTGTATATAAATTCCTCCGTCACCCGTAACTCTGGCAGCTGTGGCAACTGGTCCTGAATCGTATTCATCAGCTGGATATAACATGCTGACTTGAAGGCGGAATGGTCCAAGTCGATCCATAGGGGGCTGTCGTCCTCCTGAGCCAACTCGGCTCCTTCAGGGGCGAACATCCTTGATAGTGTGTCCGGTACCACGTGCTGATTTCCCTTGCGGTGTCTTACCGTGAAGTCAAACGCCTGAAATTTCAAGGCCCATCTAGCCAAGCGGCCGTGGAGATCCGTTTGGCTCATCAGCCATTTCAGTGACGCATGATCAGTGACGATTTCAAAAGGATGTCCTTCTACATATGCTCGAAAACGTTTCACTGCCAGCACAGCCGCCAGGCATTCCTGCTCCAAGACCGTATAGTTCCGCCGGGCCTGGTTCAGCTTGTGGGACATGAAGGCTATAGGTCTCTCCTCGCCGTCTTGTGCAACCTGGACTAAGACTGCCCCACCCCATGTTGACTCGTGTCAAAATGGATTGAGAACGGTTTGTCAAAGTCCGGGCTGTGCAGTACAGGGGATGTAGTCAGACTCTTCTTTAGCTCGTCAAAGGCTCGTAAGCTGGGCTCTTCCCAGACGAACTTACGTCCCTTACGCAGCACGTCGGTCAAAGGAGTGGTAATGGTGGCATAGTCACGTACGAAACGCTGGTACCATCCGCATAAGCCTAGGAATTGGCGTAATTGCTTGGTGGTCTTTGGTAATGGAAAAACGTCAATCGCTTGAGTCTTGTCCGGGTCGGTTTTGATATTGCCATGCCCAATGATGTGACCTAAATACTTCACCTCATCACGAACTGACTCTTCTGTATGTTGATGGTTAGCCCTGCCCTCCGGATGTGCAGAGCCACCTACTGAAGCAGGTCGATGTGTTCGTTAAAGGTCTCGGTTATAAGCAGCAGATCGTCCAAGTACACGAAAACTTGGTGCCGTAAATGAGGTGGTATCACCTTATCCATAAGGCGCGTCATTGTTTGAGGGGCATTGCACAATCCGAATGGCATGGTCAAGAATTGATACAGGGGCCGACTTGGGACTGTAAAGGCTGTTTTCTCCTTTGAGCCAGGGTCTAAAGGAATTTGCCAGAAGGCGTCCTTGAGGTCTAAGCTCGTGATGAAATGGGCTTTAGGCAACCGACTCAAAATGCCTTCAATCAACGGTAGAGGGTATGCGTCCTTGACAGTGACGGCGTTCAAGCGTCTGGCATCTAAGCATAGCCAGACCTTGTTCGGCTTGACAACTAAGGTGACCAGGGAAGCCCACGCACTCTGCGATTCTTCGATCACGCCTAATGCTAGCATTCGATCAACTTCGGCATATAACAACTTTTCCTTCGCCGGAGATATGGCGAAATGTCTCTGTTTTATGGATTTAGCATCCCCCACATCTATAGTGTGTAACACCAGTGCCGTCCGCCCGAGACCTTCCTTCTCATGCGATGGAAAAGCCGATATAGCCGATTCAAGTCGCAGTTGCTGATTCACATCCAGTGTATGTCGTAATAAGTGAGTGGTTTGAGTTTGGTCAGGAACTGTGTTGACGAACTCCAGGGTCGTACCGAAAAACAGTGCCGGGGCCAAGTTAAATTTTCGAACGAAATCCACCCCTAGATAAAGATTCTGGGTTAATTGAGGTATGATGTAAAATTCCAGAGGTTTAGTTACTCCTTTAAAGGTGACATCCGTCGTAATTTTTCCCACTACAGAGCGATGTGTGCCGTCCGCCGTGCTTAACCAGGTGGGAAAATGGTGGATTTGGTCCGCGTGCATTGCCAGTACCTCCCCTGCAAAATCGGCTGATATGCAATTCACACTGGCTCCCGTATCGACTAAACCTGACAAACGTTTTTGCAGGAGGTGTACTGACGCATATGGTCGAACGTCATCCCTCAATAATTCGTCTAAGTGTATGTCCTTCAGCACCTTCCTCGACTACCTGACCCTTCTCCAGAAGCTCCGCATCTGACGCGTGGCTCGCTTTCTTCGCGGTGGGACAGTTGTAGCCAACTCCCCATGGAAGATGCGCTGTCGAGTAGCCAAATAATTCCGCAGTCTGACGTGGAAAGGTTTGACATGCCAAGGAACTTTCACCTCGCTATCATTTCCCTGCGCGTCTGCCTCGACAAAGGATGGCGTTGGTTGTGGAACTTCGGGAGAACTGTGTTTGGCGGTGCGAGTCAGCAGAATTGGAGTCATGCCAGGGGCTTGGTCATAGCTAGTGATGGGATCAGCCTTGGTTCGTCCAGGTTTTAGGAGTGCTGACGGGTTGTCGCGGCACTCGCTGGCAAGTATTTTCGCAACTTGCAATTTGCGCAATCAGGTGCGTAAGTGTCGGCCTTCCCGCATTGGTAACAGAAGAGCGTTGGTTCCGCTGGACATGCATAGAACCGATGCCTTGTTTGTCGGCAGTTCCAACAGACCGTCGGGCTTGTAATTGCTTCAAGGGAGGGTCGATTAACCATTGCTGGGTCCTCAAGCTCCTGTGGTACTCCGCTCCTCGGTACTGGTACTGGGTCAGCAAGTAGGTGGTCCGCTGCCATCAACTCCGCAGTGTGATGATTTTGAGGATTTGGTCCCGTTACGCGACGTTGTGGACGGAAGGTACCTCGCCGCTCATCCAGTTGTTCTTGCCTACGGGCATGGAGGCGCAATCCCTGTATGGTGTTGATGGGAAAATGCAGAAGGCTGTTCTGAAGCTCCCAACGCATATTCTCACTGATAATTTCTACCAGTTCGTCCTCGGGCATGGTTGTTCGCAAGCGAGTGCTCAATCTCACTATACTTGTGTAATGGTTCGTGAGCGCCTTGTTTCCGTTTCTTTATCTGTTCCCTTAGTTCTCTCTCAGTGAAGCCATCATCAAATCGATTGCGGAAGGCTGCACTGAAAGAATCGCAAGTGGGACGTAAATTCGACTCCTTAAAACTCCAGTACCAGTCGGCAGCATCTCCGCAGAACAAAAGATGTGCATGCCGGAGGAAGGCCGAGAAATCACCTCCCAGGGTGCTGGGTACTCACGCCTGAATCCTGAAAAGGAACCGGTCCACTGATATCATCGCGTTGAAACCTGTGAAGTTCAGGCGCCAACTCTCCATGATACGAGGCGTCGGGTCTCGGAAAGGTGTCAATGCGTTCCCGGGGGGAATCGCAACTTGGATTGACCTGTCGTAAGGAACTGCCTCGGGGACTAGAGGTACCAACGGAGGTGCGGTGCTGTGTCGTGGTCTATACTCGGGAGCTCTGGGATTCATTCCCGAGTTCCTTGGAGGTAGGGCCCATTGATCAGATGGTCGAGAGTGGGGCATAGCCACACTGGGATTGGGCTCCCAGCCAAGCGGAGCTCTCACGCGGCTGGGTGGTTGCCTCATGGGGAGGTTCTGGAGCCTTCCCTCCAAGTTGCCAATCCTCTCCGATATATCTCGCATTAACGCAACGAGGGTGTCAATGGAGTGGGTGGAAGGCGCGGGTGTAACCTCGGCCGCGACAACTGCAGCAGGAACTTCACCGCCCAGGGCTCCTTACAAGTCCATCAGTGATTGGGGCGGTTCGGCATCTGGAACCCCTTTCGCCACTGCTCCACGCGTGGGGACGGGCGTTCCGAGGGGGACGTCTAAGGCGGTCCGTTCTATGGGTCGCCGGCATGGTGGCCAAAGCTCGGACGTGAGGAGGAGCTGTTGGACACAGGCACAATGGAAAAGGTGTCCGCACTCCAGTTGCACGCTGTGTACGCCCTCCACTACGTCTTCAAAGCAGATCCCGCAGTTAGCTGGTTGGACCGTTTTGGATCTGGTCCAACGCATATCTGGGGTCCGTTTTGTCGCCATGTTGATGTTTAATATGTGTGTTGGCAATGGGTTTTACTAAACAAAAGAAAGGTAAGTTACTCCTACTACTAAACTAATATATATGTGAAAGCTTAGAAATAAATTAGTGGCCGATAGTGGCGAGCTATTTCGGTAAAATAGGAAAAAAAATTTTTTTAAATACACATTTTCCCTTCCAGCAGTCGACTCCTCCAAAGGGAAATGAGAGTGCGTGGTAGTCTGCCGAAGAAAGGGTGCTTTCGGTCGATTTAAAAAATTTATCCCCTAAACCCACATACATCACAAAAAGCGTCTCTAAACTACGTTAAATGACTCGACGAGACAAGTGGTAGAGCTACCGTAACAGCTTAGTACGCGGTCAAAATTCCCAACGCGTGTGAGCATTCCGGGCTCTGCAACTCCAGCATACGCCACCGAACGTTGAACCGATACCACTCGTCTATCACGCATACGAAATAGGTAGAATCCTTCCGCGACATAAAGGCAAGGTAGCCTTCTATTTTCTTGATAGTCCAGGCCGACAGGAGAAACCCCATCTGGCTGACAGTTCCATCAAGAAAATAGAAGGTCCTTACAGGCGTTACCCTGGGACACCACATCGGAAGAATTCTGTCGCGAAAAAAAATCAAACAAACGAGAGCGGAAGCTACAACTCACGTGAAGCGACTGCTAGTGTGTATCACACAACTCCACTGCTCCTGTTTGTGAGGCTCGAGTACCAAAGTACCTTACATCCTCCGTAAAGGACCAACTCGTCAGAAGACGCGAATCTCTTATCCCCTTAGGATGTTTTTGGCCCCACGTTGGGCGCCATTTGTAATGGTTTTACGTCTACGTGCGAACGCGGAACCGATCTCTCATCGGTTCTAGACGTTAAGTCTGAGTAGTGCCAACGGATGGTACCAACCGGTCAACCAATCCATGCACCGTAACCCATTCACGCGGTGGCTGCTTGTCGGCCAGCTAGATTGGAGAGGATTTCGGTCGCGGGTCTCC
Source organism: Odontomyia ornata (assembly GCA_963969285.1). Lineage (NCBI taxonomy): Eukaryota > Metazoa > Arthropoda > Insecta > Diptera > Stratiomyidae > Odontomyia > Odontomyia ornata. Next base: position 234,298,512 of record OZ017739.1, on the reverse strand, counting down.
GAATGGGTTACGCTCATTTACAATATTCAGCCACCAATACATGCCCGTTTTCAAACGCGTCACAAAACAAAACCATACGGAGAGGAAACATATTTTACGTTACTCCGTATTTCTTCATCAATCATTCAAAGAATAAAATCTAATTTTTACTTCGCGTTCCCGAATTTCCGACGCGGTACCGAAAAGTATTCTACGTTAACTCAACCCGACGAAAGCTACTCTAATAAAAAGGCAAAACAACAAAGGTACCGCGTACCGCGCGCGACGCGAAACCGACCGCAGCGGCTTTTCTCAAACCCTACCCTCGCGACGGCATACCTACCCTGCACCTTATTTCCCGCTGAAAAGAAGAACCACTGGAAAGGAAAGTCGTTATTTTGGTTTAACAATTCATTTTGATATTTTTATTTCTTGCATGTCAATACCTGTTCAATTTATAGTTAATCGAACAAATTCCTTACTGGTTTCTAACAAAAATTATTTACAACCTTATGTAAACAATAATAGGGTATAATTATCAATGTTTTAGGGATATAATATAAAACTTTTTGTTAATTCTTAAAAAGATTGTACTAATTAGCAACTACGTTCATTGAACCGCCTCGTTCACTGCAAGTAATGTAGGAAATCAATTCATGTACGTTCATATACCTCCGATATAAACCTTCAATTTCTCTTTTAAAAATTACTTTGAAGATAATTTTCGCGTAAGGACACTTTCCTTTTGAAATTTATACAAAGGTGACCGAATTTGGAAAATTTAATGGGCCATTGACTGGAAGTTTTCAATTAGAAAAAGCTGGAAGAATCAAAGTTGACAAGTGTTAACTTTCTTGCACCTAAGTGGCGGCCCAAAAATTATTTTCAATAGCTTTGTTTAAATTCTCAATTTTAAAGGTTACAATAAAATGTACCGCTTGTGTACAAAATTAAGAATAGTGATCATTTTTATCATCCGTCACCAAAGGACTCGGTGTCTCCAGCAAATCCTTGCAACTAATTGGCACTTTTCGTACGAAATATCATTTAAACTCAATTTCTCGACATCAATGTATCATATTTAACTGTTAATATATACAGAGCCCCTGGAAGGTTCTCAATTCTGTTCCGATACATTTTAGATCAATATGTTGTCCTTCATTTGAAACCTCTACAATCAGAATCCTCACACGTGTCGATCAGTTATGCTGAAAATTCGGGGTGAAAGTCGGAATTTATTTAGTTTTAACGGTAAGAGCCCTTTACCGTTACTTGAATTTCTTATCCTTTAAACGGGACCTAACTGGAAGAAAGACATATCATTTGCCAAAAACAGGACTCTTCTATCTATCTCCGTTTGAAAGTTATGCGTGAACATACAAAAAAAAGCAAAAAAAAAAATATATGCGATGAATTGATAACCTTCTTTCTTTTGGAAGTCGGTTAAAAAAGTAGATTATTCATTTTAATCGGGAACTGTACGTAAAGTTTTAAGTGTAATCGAAAGTAATTTCAGTGATGAAATGTGACAAAAGTTCCTCAATTTGTGAATTTGAGGCATTACAGTCAGATTCAGAGATTGGGGGCATTTGAAACAACTTCGAAAAGTGTCGGTTAAATTTAAAAGTGGAAAGTGGAAGTGGTCATCGACGGCAGCGGACATGGATAGACATAATTAAAAAGTCAACTGGATACACGGCGAAACCAAAAACGGACAGGATATGCGACCAACACCTTAAGTCCGAGGAAATTGAGTGGTCAGGAACTTATCTTAAACTATCTGCAAACGCAGTTCCAGTAATTGACAAGGTAAACTAATAGTTTGTTTGTTGCCAAATTAACTTCTACTCGTTTCATTCAAACGGGGATATTAATTTGGAAACAATTCCATGTAAAGTATTGAATATTTTTTGGGGCGTTTTGAAGTTGATTTTTTTGTGTTTTTTAAAATTCAGAATTGTAAATCGTATTGAGACATTCCATATATATACAGGGTGGTCAAAAACTCGTGGATCAAACGCAACTAGGGGTTAGATGGGGTCATCAGCTGCAAAAAATTGTTCTACGCGTGGTCTTTAAAGTCAAACCCTGCAGAGTTATAATTTATTTTGTGTTTTTATGAGAAAATTAACTATTTTTACTAATTCTTATAAAAATTCGAAAAAATCTACAACCTGTATTGTTTTTATGATTTTCACTAGATTGGTACTGATGAGTCCTTGCGTTAGACATGCTATTTATGGTTGTTTATTGGGTGTGTTGAAGATAATATTGAGTTTTACGATTTTTTTTCTCAAATCATAACTTCTTATTTCCTTCGGACCCCCCTGTGAAAAAAAAATACTCTACCGAAAAGTGACCCTGTATTATAAGTTTTGGCGCATTTAATAGGGATTCTGAAAAGGTATAACACATGGCTATGCGTAGCTTTGATATCTTTCGAGGACGATCATTCGTAGGAAGACCAAAATTAACCCAACCATAAAACTCGGCCTAACCGATTTAAAAATAAACTAGAACTAATACAATTAATGACAAAGACTTTCTGCCTCCCTTTTACACTAACCGTTTCATCCTTTGTCAATAAAAGGCCAGCTCGCCCATTACTTCAGGTAGCGATATTTTTTCTAGGAAACGAAAGGCCGGGCAGGGTGGGGTGGTGGCCGGGGGATGCACGTGAGTATCTTTCTTTTGAATGTTTAGACTGTTCTTTAGTGACTCGTTTCCTGCCTGTGACTAAGCACGTGTTCTTTTTCTCGGTTTCACGACGACTTGTGATCAGTTTCTTTCCCTTGACCATTTGACCTACGCTTTGTTTTTCGGACTTGTGATAGATTGCCTACCTGTGACCAGTGCTGTGTGAATCGGACTAGATTCGGAATCGGACGGATTGGCTAAATAAGTGGACAGATGGCTGCTGCGAGGAGAGAATACACCCAACGGGAGTATGCAGAAATGCATTACCTGTATGGCTTTTGCGACGGCAATGCCCGGGCTGCTGCCAGGGAATATCGTCAACGCTACCCTAACCGTGATCATTTTCCGGACTACAGGGTCTTTGTGCGCGTACATAATTCCTACATGGAGGGAGTCTTACCCGGTCAGCATGCTCCAAGAGCAGGCAGACCAGTGGTGCGACTTGAAAATGAAGATGAAGTGCTGAGAGAATTAAGATTGGATCCTAATATAAGTCAACGCCAAATATCCCGTTATCTCGGGATTCCAAGATCGACGGTGCAACATATCATTAAAAGAAACAAATATCACGCCTACCACGTGCAAAGGGTGCAAGCTTTGCTCCCCGGTGACTATGAACCTAGAGTGAGGTTTTGCAGAGAGATGCTAAGATACCACAGAGAGGATTTGCAGTTCTTCAACAAGGTATTATGGACGGATGAGTCAAATTTTAGAAGAATGGGAGTATTCAATATCCACAACCTACATTTTTACTCCAGAGTGAACCCCCATATCATAAGAAATGATCGATTCCAGCATCTGTTTGGTATAAACATGTGGGCTGGTATAATTGGCCAGCAGTTGGTGCTGCATGAAATGCCAGCAAGGCCAAATTCTTAACGAAGCTGAGGTTCCAGAAGCAACAATAGCAGAAATGTGGCTGCAACATGACGGCACTCCGCCTCACTACGCTCGAGCAGTTAGAGATCATTTGAACGAGAGCTTCCCCAACCGGTGGATTGGTCGCGGCGGACCTATTGCGTGGCCACCCCGGTCGCCCGATTTAAATCCACTAGATTTTTTTCTATGGGGCTATTTTAAAGAAATAGTTTATTAAGGAGAGAACAATAGCGAACAAGAATTACGACAAAAGCTCGAGTTTGCTAGGATACAAATTATTAACAACAGAGGTGAATTCCGTAGATTACGTAGGAGTTTTATTAGAAGGTGCAGATTATGTATTATGGTCAGAGGTCGAAATTTTGAGCATTTATTGTAAAATGTTTTATTTTATTAAAACAATTATTTCACAATCTTTGTTTTGTTTTTTCTTCCTAGAAAGATATTAGAGTCACTCATGGCCATGTGTTATACCTTTTCAGAATCCCTATTTAATGCGCCAAAACTTATAATACAGGATCGCTTTTCGGTAGAGTATTTTTTTTTTCACAGGGGGGTCCGAAGTAAATAAGAAGTTATGATTTGAGAAAAAAATCGTAAAACTCAATATTATCTTCAACACACCCAATAAACAACCATAAATAGCATGTCTAACGCAAGGACTCATCAGTACCAATCTAGTGAAAATCATAAAAACAATACAGGTTGTAGATTTTTTCGAATTTTTATAAGAATTAGTAAAAATAGTTAATTTTCTCATAAAAACACAAAATAAATTATAACTCTGCAGGGTTTGACTTTAAAGACCTCGCGTAGAACAATTTTTTGCAGCTGATGACCCCATCTAACCCCCAGTTGCGTTTGATCCACGACTTTTTGACCACCCTGTATATATATATATATATATATATATATATATATATATATATATATATATATATATATATATATATATATATATATATATATATATATATATATATATATATTGTTATATGCACGAATAATTCTGCGAGCTACTGTTGCAATTGTTTTCACAACCATTAAGAACCTCATGGTCAACAAAGTGAATTTACTCGAAACCAGGAGAGCCCACTAAGCATGATCAACATCTGAAAGGGACGTACCTCTCGGCAGAACATTCGCCAATGTACGAGAAATGGGTTGAATGGCTAGAGACCCTATATAAAGGCGAGCTGAATAAATGGGGGCTTATTCATTAAAACTGCGATAATAAAAACTGCGATAGAGTGGAGCGCGAGTTAAAGGTGATATTGATTGAGTGATTGTGAAGTGATTTTAGAAGACAATTGCAACAGAAATTTATTGACAAGTAGAAAATAGACTTTTAATAGTGAAATTAATAATTATGCATTCTGTTAAATAAACTATTTTAAACTTAATTGAAAAAGACATTGCGTTTTCACTTTCTCGGAATATTCAAATTATTGGCCGCGAGCCATAACACGCGACAGTGGTGTCAAGAAGTGAGAAAGAAAATTTTGGAAGTGAAAACGTTTAAACATTTTTAAAATGCACAACAGTGAAAATTAACGTAGAACCTGGTGGAAAAATAGCCGTAGCACTAAAAATGCCAGGAAACGTGCATCTAAAAATTGATCAATTGACCATATCGGAGCTCAAGGAGGAGTTGGAACAGCGAAATCTAGCCACACAAGGTACAAAGGCCATACTGATTGCACGTTTGCGTGACGCGATCAAGTCAGAAGGCGGGAATCTGGATTCGCGTGAGCTCTCAAATGCGGAAAATGCGCAGAAGATGAAGAAGTAGAAATACCAAAATCAACGGAGCCAGAAAATGTGCTAATGCAAATGTTAATGCTGATGTCATCCAGTCTAACTGCGAAGCTAGATGAACAATCAACGAAGCTAAATGAACAATCAGCGAAGCTGGACCATCAAGCGATCAAAATCAAAGCAGACATCATACAGAAGCTGGAGCAACAGTCAACTGATTTGAAGCCAGATTTGGAAAAAAAGTCTACAGAAATAAAAGCGGAGCTCAGCAGTCTCAACAACCGAATTAAATGCGTCAAGGAAAAGGTATACCAGGTCGAGGAGAGAATCAACCATGAGATCAGCCAGGTCGAGGAAAAGGTTAGCCAGGTCGAGGAGAGAATCAACCATGAGATAGGAAACATGAAAAAGGAATTGAAAGCAGCAAAGGCAGTAGTAACCACCTCACCAGCCTCGCATATAACCGCAGCACAAAGCACATCCAGAAATGTGCAAGCACCAATATTCGATAGGCAAACAGTCTGGAGTATTTACAAAACCCAGTTTCAAGCAGCCGCTCGGATAAAGCACTGGAATGAGCAGGAACGAGTAACTGCATTCTTGCTCTAAGAGGCCAGACCATCCCCGTTCAGTTGCATGCAAGCCCGGCTACAATAATGAATGCGCTCGACATGCGTTATGGAGACGATTATCTGAAGCAGATTTATCGGTCACAGCTATGGCATCGGATGCAGAAGTCTGGCAAAACCTTACAGCAGCTAGCGTAAGACATTGAGCGACTGGCACTTTTGGTTTACCCAGCTTATGACCCAGAACATTGAGATGACGCAGCGACAGAAGCATTCATCAGTGCATTAAAAGACCAAGAATTGCAGCAAGCCGTGCGCTTAGCTCAAAAGCAAACAGTTAAGGATGAATTGGCCTATAGTCTGAATTCTGAGGCAGCGAAAAATGTGAGCCGTGCCACTACTCGATTTCGCGAGGTAGTGACAGACGAGTGCAGATGTGAGCACGTGGAAATTGAGCGAGATCCGCATGTAAATGGTGCGCCTAGATGCTGGAATTGCGGAGAGAAGGCGTACCTGAAAAGAGACTGCAAGAAACGAAGAAAACCGAGCTATTGTCCAGGGTGTGCAGCTAGGAGGAGTTCTAGACCGAGTCAGGAGCCCAGAATGGAAGCCCTTAAAACAGAAGGGTCGGGAAACATGTAAGAGCCAACTTCGTCGGGCAGAGGTTGACTAGGAGGATCGACGTCCCCAGCACCACCATCACCGTGTCAAGACTACATTGTGGAGAAGCAGACTTATGCCTTCCGGGTCAAATTGACGGAGAACATAGCACCATAACAATCGACACTGGTGCAACCCGATCGATTATCCAACCAGACCATGTGAGGCAACAACTATGTCACAAGGGCAGAATTTTCTCACGACGGACAGCTACGGGAGAAACTGCACCTGTCCATGGAGAGGTCAACCTCCAGATACAGTTGGGAGACCTTTCATTCCGACATAATTTTCTGGTCGCAAACATTATGGATGACTGCAATCTTGGAATGGATATTCTGCGACCGCATGGAATCACTTTGGATTTGGGAAAACGAGTATTGAAATGTAAGAATGTCGACGTTTTGATGGAGGATCCCAGCGTCTAAATTACCAAGATGAATGTAGTGGTATGTGCCGACACTTATGTACCGAATTCTCCCGAAAGCATTGTATGGGCCAAGCTTGATGGTGATTCTGGAGACCACCGATCCTATCTGATAGAGCCAACGAAGATGTCCGCATTGCGCAGTTTGATTGTAGGAGGAAGCCTTGTAAGATCTATAAGGTACGATATGTGCGGGTTAGGGTCCTCAACACCGCAGACTCAACCACGAGCATCAAAGCGGGAGAAGTCATCGGCAGCTGCCAGCCTGTTTCCACCATGGCCTCGTTGGAAGCCACTCTCGACCATCATGGGAAAAGGAGGCAAGACACAGACAAAACCCGGGAATCCACGTCTGCAATAATGAAGCAGTTCAAATTGCCAGCGCAGCTATTCAAACGAGCCTCTGATCTAGTCACCAAGTACAGTGACATCTTCTCAACAAGCCCGGATGACCAAGGCCGAACGAGTCTGGTAACTCACGTCATAGATACACAGGGAGCCAAGCCAATTCGACAAGCGATGAGACGTATTCCTATAGCCAAACAATGAGAAGTGAGTGCACTGATCTCGGGCATGGAAAAACAAGGCGTTATCGAACCTTCTGTCAGTCCATGGGCCACGCCAGTAGTTTTAGTAAAGAAAAACGATGGTAGCACCCGCTTTTGTGTCAACTATAGGCAGCTTAACGACGTCACTAAGAAAGATAGTTACCCGCTCCCACGCATCGATGACATTATGGGTACTTTAGCCAACGCAAAATGGTTTTCTACACTCGATCTCAAGAGTGGCTACTGGCAGGTAGAAATCGACAAGAAGGACCGAGAGAAAACCGCATTTTCAGTTGATACCGGATTGTGGCAATTTGTGGTGATGCCATTTGGGCTTTGCGATTCTCCAGCCACTTTCGAATGCCTGATGGAATACGTGCTACGTGGTTTAACCTGGAAAACCTGCTTGGTGTACCTAGATGACATTATTGTTATCGGAAAAACGTTCGAAGAGCATGTGCGGAACTTAGAAGAGGTTTTCTTTCGATTGCAACTGGTGAATTTGAAACTTAGTCCCGATAAGCGTACCCTTTTCGCAGCTGAAGTGATATACCTGGAACACGTCGTATCAGCAGAAGGGGTCAATACAGACCCTGAGAAAATTGAAGCCGTGAAAAGCTGGCCAACAGCAAACAACAAGCGCCAACCACGAAGTTTTCTGGGTCTGGCAACCTACAATCGAAGATTCGTCAAAGACTTTGCCAAAATAGCTAAAGGTCTCCAACAGTTAACAGAGAAAAATCGTCCGTTTATCTGGAATGAACAATGCCAGGTACCTTTGTGACCTTGAAGGAGAAGCTCTGTATATCATCCGTGCTGGCACATCCGAAACCCGGAAAAATGTTTGTAGTTCACACCAATGCGAGCAACGGCCGTATTGAAGCTGTACTCTCCCAGCAGATCGATGGTGAAGAAAGAGTCCTCTCGTATTACAGTCGGGTTCTCTTAAAAAGTGAGAGGAACTACTTCGTGACCAGGAAGGAGCTATTGGCTATAATAGAGGCCACCAGGCAGTTCCACAAGTACCTATATGGCCAGAAGTTTTTTCTTCGAACGGACCACGCATCGCTGAGATGGCTGCTTAACATCAAAAAGTCCGAGGGACAAGTTGCAAGATGGATCGAAAGATTGTAGTCATACGACTACGAAATTGTTCCTCGGAAGGGCGGAGTTCATGAAAATGCTGATGCCCTATCTCGTCGTCCATGTCCAGCTAATTGTAAGCATTGCCGACGGATTGAAGAAAAGGAGCCGCCCGTTGATCTGTGATTGATAACGGCCGAATCCGATAAAGGTTGGTCACCGGAGGAGATTCGAAGTGCCCAGTTAGCGGATGAAGACATCGGACCATTGCTCGTATGGAAGGAGACAACTGGGTGACCTGAGTGAAAAGACTTTTGAGAGCATGGTGCAACCCGGAAAAGCTATTGGGCACAATGGAACTCCCTTCAGGTGGAGGGTGGTGTACTCAAGTGGAAATGGGAAACGGTGGATGGCAGTTCCTATAGGATGCAAAATATACTTCCCAAAAGCCGAATCCACGATGTGGTTAAGGAAATGCATGAAGGATCCTCGGGAGGCCACCTTGGTGTTAACAAGACCTTAGCAAAATTGCGGGAAATGTTCTACTGGCTCCACGCTCGAGAAGACGTAGAGGACTGGTGCCATGGATGCACCATTTGCGCTTCCGTCAAAGGTCCAAAGCGACGACTGAGAGGACAAATGGAAACTTACAACGTGGGTGTACCGTTTGAAAGGATTGCTGTTGACATCGCAGGACCCTTTTCTGAATCCGAATGGGGAAATCCATACACGCTGGTTGTGGCTGATTATTTGAGCAAGTGGCCCGAGGTCTACCCCATTCCCAACCAGGAAGCAACTACCGTAGCCGAAAAACTAGTGTTAAATTGGGTCAGTAGGTACGGCGTACCTTGTGAACTAGATTCGGATCAAGGCTGAAACTTTGAGTCACTAGTTTTTGGCGAAATGTGCGAACTTCTGGCAATACAGAAAACAAGGACAACACCACTGCATCCCCAATCCGATGGAATGGTCGAACGTTTCAACGGCACGCTCAATAAACACCTGGCCAAGATGGTTGATGAGAACCAAAGAGACTGGGTCCGACATATCCCACTATTTTTGATGGCGTACAGAGCTGCCGAACATGCATCGACGGGCCAAGCCCTAGCCAACGTCATTTTTGAAAAGACTATTCGTCTGCCAGCTGATATAAAGTTCGGGACACCCCCCCTGAGAAACCCCAAACGATCTCGGAGTACGCAAGTGAGCTAAGACAACGGATGAACCAGATACATCGGACAGTGCGAAATCACCTCGAATGGGCAACTGACCGCATGAAGACCAGGTATGATCGAAAGGCAAATTCTACTGGCTTCCAGCAAGATGACTTGGTCTGGCTATATAACCCACAGTGACGGAAGGGTAGGTCTCCAAAGTTGCAACATAATTGGGAGGGACCATACCGGGTTGCAAAGCGAATCAACGACGTCATATATCGCATACAGGAACACCGTAAACTAAGAGCCAAAATAAAAATCGTGCACCTGGACCGTCTTGCCCCATATAACATCCAAGGAGAATTGACTACAACTGGCGACATATATTTTGGGGGCGAAAAGAACTGAGGTGGGGGCAGTGTTACTTGCACGAATAATTCTGCGAGCTACTGTCGCAATCGTTTTCACAACCAGTAAGAGCCTCATGATTAACAAAGTGAATTTACTCGAAACCAGGAGAGCCCACCAAGCATGATCAACCTCTGAAATGGACGTCACTCCATTCATTAAGCTGCTTGAATATACCAGGTACCTCTCGGCAGAACATTCGCCAATGTATGAGAAATGGGTTGAATGGCTAGAGAACCTATATAAAGGCGAGCTGAATAATTGGGGGCTTATTCATTAAAACCGCGATAATAAAAACTGCGATAGAGTGGACCGCGAGATAAAGGCGATATTGATCGAGTGATTGTGAAGTGATTTTAGAAGACAATTGCAATAGAAATTTATTGACAAGTGGAAGTTAGACTTTTAATAGCGAAATTAATAATTGTGCATTCTTTTAAATAAACTCTTTTAAACTTAATTGAAAAAGACATTGCGTTTTCACTTTCCCGGAACATTAAAATTACTGGCCGCGAACCATAGCACGCGACAATATATTTACATATATATATATATATATATATATATATATATATATATATATATATATATATATATATATATATATATATATATATATATAGAGTTTGAGGACAACTTGAGAGTAAAATTAATTAGCTTGTATTTTTAACTAAGTTTAGTGAAATTTCAGGAATTTTTTATGCAACGTTAAATTAATATATGGTTATAAAGTTATTCAATAAAATCGAAATAAGCAGCAATAACTCTTCGATCCGGATCCGGAAACGCTTACATGCCCGAATCAAACACTCCTTGTTCATATTGACCATAACGGCATTAATAGCAGTCTTCAGCGAAGATGTGGTGTTATGAGGACGCTTATTGGTCTCACGCTCAACTGCGCCCCGTACGTAATAATCCAAAGGATTAAGGTCTGTGGAGCTAGGTGGCCATAGGTTCGGTATTATGTGATCACGAAAATTTTCGGTCATCCTATCTTGTGTCGCCATCGCTTTATGTGAAGGAGCAGAGTCTTGTTGAAAAATGTATGGTCTGCCTCCGCTAACATTGTCTATCCAGTGTTTCACGACCGTCTCCAAAACCTCAATGTATGCAGCAGAGTTCACTCGAAGTCCTTGATTAAAAAAGTGTGGTGGCATAACATGTCCTTCGTTGCTGACAACACCTTAGACCATAACAGTGGCTGAACGTTTTTTGTGCATAGCAACAGGAACCTCCGTAGCATTTGAACACAGCCATCTGCCATTTCTGCGATTAGTCTATTGATATTGGTCAAAAATTTTTTCAAGTTGTTGGAGTTTTTTTAAAAGACGTTTTGATCAGAGAACTCTCTGTTCCCGTGTTCGTTCCGGCATGAACTGTCCTCTGCGCATCACGTAAGACTTATACCGAAGGTCTTCATGGATAAATCTACGAATAAGGCTCTCAGAAACCTAAAGCTCACTCGCAAGGACCCTCATTGATTTTGAAGCGTCCTCGTCTATGATCACTTGCACTTGCTTTTAAAAATTCTGCAGATCGGACAGTGTCAGAACGTTGTTCGTGCTTTTTGCGTTTTGCAACCGATTTTGTCTCGCCTCTTGATGCTTCCAATTCACTGCGAACCTTATGCACGAATGAACGGGCGCAATTAAGAAAATTAGAGATCTCTAAATCTGTCTTTTCATTTCTTGAGTGATGTTGTAGTCCCCCATTTCTTATCTGAAAAGGAAAAAAAAAATTGAAAAAAATTCGCGAAGTTATAGTCACATTTATGCATGTCCTCAAATACTGTACGCACCCTGTTTATATATATATATATATATATATATATATATATATATATATATATATATATATATATATATATATATATATTTTTTTTTTTTTTTTCTTCTTTATAGTGGATTTTTTATAATGAGTCCAGTTAATTGTCCCAGTCAGCTCTGGCGATTTGAATGGCTTTGAATGGTTTTCCCAAGATTTAAGGCGACTGAATTTTTTCCACGCTTTCTGTTGTTATGCCATATTTTATTTAGGTGTTTGTTCCACCAACTTTTGGTGTCGAGCCGGAATTTTGAGTTCTTGATTGAATTGTTTGTTATGCATGTGCTGATCTGGTTTATGTCAGTCTCCAGACTTACCTTAATTATAAGGTTGTTGTTGTCATTTACGGTTTCCAGCGGGTGAAGGGTATATGTGATTGCGTAATGACCACTGTCCGAAATTTTTATTTTACTATCCTTCCAGTTCTTTTTGGCGTCAGGTCGGTTTTTAAGGGTGACATGTAGAGCTGAACTGATGTTCTTCCCCAGGCTATTTGTTCTATTGAAGATTCCGCAGTTCAGGATTTCTAGATGTCGCTTTTTGATTATGTTGTTTGATATTTTTCCCTGTGCGTTGTTCGCGATGTTACCCCAAGAGCTATGTCGAGCATTGAGGTCACCTCCTATGATGAAGGGTTTACAGTTGTTGATTTTAGAGAAAAGTGTTTCTAATACGTTTTTTAAGTAGCCGGATTTAACGTTAGGGGCTGTGTAGACAGAGACTATTGTTACGTTCGGTTATAGATTTACCGTTTCAATAGCTATAGCTTCAATGTTCAATGGATGAGGCCGTTACTTGGTGAAAGTTGATCGTTTAAGTAATAAAAACACTTTTCAGTTTACTGTTTCTATTTATATTTAATTTTAAACACTACAGCTATTTCGACACACCGTGTCTTCCTCAGATGTTATTGTAATACTACAAAACTTTTGTTGTACTATTAACATCTGAGGAAGACACGTGGTGTCAAAACAGCTGTAGTGTTTCAAATTAAATATAAATAGTGAAAGTAAACTGAAAAGTGTTTTTATTACTTGAGCTATAGCTTCAAGGTTGTCTTCTATCTGCAGTATTTTAAATTTTTTTTTTTGTTAGAATGGGTACTCCTCCGTGTCATTTTCTGTGTTTGTAGACAACACTGTGTTTGCAGAGGCTATGGATTTGGCACTCTGTGTCTGTTAGAATTTCTTGAATTAGAGCCAAATCAATGTTAAGTTTGTTGATTGTAATTTCGAGATTGTCTTTCTGTTGTGATAAACTTTGTATGTTGAGTTGTAAGAATGATAGTTTTTTCTTATAATTTTTGGGTGGTTCATAGTATATTATTTTTGTTGTGGTGTTTATTTGATTGCTCAGAGAAGTTGTTTACGGGGGGGTTTCTTAATATTAAAAATGTCCTTAATAATGAGGATGATTGTGTTGAGGTCTGAGGAGTATGTGTTATTTGTATTCGCTGATGTTGGTAATAGTTATACGATTTAAAATTTTTGTCAGTAAAACTGTATCAGCATCATTAAATCATATGAAATCAACCATTTAAGTAGTTCTTCAAAATATCATTGTATTCTATCAGTTTCAATAAAATTTACTGACGTTATAGCCATTTGAATTTCCTCCTATTACAACAATCATATACGATTTTTCTATTACATGGGTTTTCCATCAAACCAGACACTACACTTTTGATTGAAACTTCGCAAAGTTTTCAGATATAATGAACAACGAAAATACATTTAAGATTCAAATCAGTCAATTATTTTAGTAATATAGGAACAAAATGTTGGCTGGTTAAAACGGAGCTCTTTTAAAGCAAGAATATATTTGTTGTGCATGTCATAAAAGTTTTTCTTGAATTAAATCATTCTATCGATTTGATTGAAATTGTTTGGCACTTCTGAAGTACGTGAAGTGATTTTGTTATATATATCTGTTTCGTTTATTATTTTATTTAAGTTTTTTGGTCTGTCATTATTTTCTTTAAGAAATTATTCTACGATAAATTTAAATTTTCAGGATTACCGGGACACGCCATCTTGTAGTTTTTGGAAAACACCGGAATCCCTTCGAAGTCCTAAGATTAAAACACAGGAAAATACATAATAATTATTTATGAAATTTTCAAAGATATTTAATAATTTTTTTTTTAGAATAAAACGACTCCACTTTACAAGATATTGGAGTCATCACCCTCGATTGGAGATCCTCCAACACTGCATGCAGTGAAGTTGAAGCACCGTTTATCAGTGCTGAAAGGAATTGTGAAGCGACAGCAGAAGGAGAAGAAGACTCTACAGCAGAAAGTGCGAAGACTTAAGCGAAAGGTAAGAAATTTAGATCAATTGGTGGATGAGCTAGCAAAAAAAAAATCTCATTTCTATTGATGACTTAGAGCGGTTGAAAGCTTCCAACGTTAGTGTTGAGTTGTTTGAGAGGGCTCATAAAAAAATTCATGGCGGCTCTGTACCGCTTTCATATTCTCATAATTAAAAAAAATCGCGCTTACACTGAACTACTTATCCCCAAGGACATATAATTATGTTCGTACCACTTTTGAGACATGTTCGCCACATCCAAGAAATGGTATCATAATATTGATGGTAAACCAGGATTTCCTGCAGAATCTTTTATCTTTTAAGACATTGGACATTATGGTGAAAGAAAATATTGCAGTGGCTTGCCGTCTTTGCATTGATGAAATGTTCATTCGTAGGCACACTGAGTTTGATGGAAAAACTCACTATGGATACGTGAGTTTTGGAGAATCAGCAGACGATCCCGAAACTTTAGCTACTGAAGTAATTGTTTTCATGTTGACTGCGATAAATGGCACTTGGAAGCTTCCGTTGGGGTATTTTTTCATAAATTCTTTGAGGGGTGACCAAAAAAAATTTTTTCTTGAGGCTTGTTTACGTGAACCAAATAATATAGCATAAATGTTATCAATGTGACCTTTGACGGAGCTAATTCTAACATCAGCATGGCATCTGCTCTAGGTTGGAATTTCACAAAGAATCAATCCAAGTATTCTTATAACTTTGAGGCCCATGACATCACTCTTTCGTTGGATCAGAGCTTATAAACTAACGAGCTGGTGCACTTCGTCAGCTGATCAATAAAAAGAGAAGAATAACTTTTCAAATTTTCTCATGGCAGGCCAGGGTGCGAAAGAGACAAAAAAATTTAAACGATTGGTACGCTGCGGGAAAAGTCGATAGCGATATATCGGTTCCCTCGACTTGCGTGTGTGTACGTGAAAAATTCCCCGGCATTCATATGTGTGCTTGATAAACTTCTCCACATTTAGATGTGTGCGTTGTGTACGAACACAAAATGAGAGTAGGTGTTAATGTTGTCATATGGAAATTTTTTCGGTTTGAACGAAATCATCAATCGGGTAACGTTCACACTATGGCGCGTAAATAATTTGAATTTATAAAGTTTCATATTGATTTAACCGCAAAATGAAAAGAAATAGGCAATTTCTTTGTAAATATCAGTTTTTACATATTGAAGAATGGTCAGTTGTTATTTTGAAGTGTTACGCGAAGAAAAATTGTTCATTTTTGTTTGTTGTGCAATTTCCGTTGAAGAAACTCAACGAAGAATTGTGTCGAAAGTTCAACAGATGGCGGTAGTAAGCCTTTCATCAGATGATAGATAACTATCAAAAATTTTGCTGTCAAAACGAAACGAAATAAATGTAAAGGTAATTTTCTTCGAATTTTAAGTTGCGTATGAATATTCATAAGTTTATTTTCAGATGCCTCAATCAAAAATTTGGTTATATGAGATGTGCAGCTCACCGTCGGATTCTCGTCCGAAAATATCTCTTGTCAGCGTTAACGTTTCTGCATTTAAAGGAAGAATTTTAACCGGCCGAAAGTAATATGCATGCGATAAAATGTGTTGTCGTGGGCGACGGGTAAGTCTGTTGATAACTAAAATAATTTTCCAGGCATTATTCATTTGATTACAATGGTTTTCGGAAACTAAGGAAAGCATTAAAATTTACATGTTTCACAGCGCTGTTGGTAAAAGTTGCCTTTTGATCAATTACACTACAAATGCATTTCCGGGGGAATATATTCCAACAGTGTAAGCTACAACGAATTTGGGATACCGCAGGCCAGGAGGAGTACGACCGACTGCGTCCCCTTTCCTACCCACAAACAGATGTATTCTTAATTTGTTTTTCTTTGGTAAATCCTGCATCATTCGAAAACGTCAGAGCAAAAGTAAGTCTAATATTCGCAATTGAAATTTAAAGCTACAAAATCAATTTTTTTAGTGGTAGCCGAGGTACGCCATCACTGCCCTAGTACACCTATAATCTTAGTTGGAATGAAATTAGATTTGCGCGAAGACAAAAGCATTGTTCAAAAACTATGCGACAAAAATTTAGTTACAAATCACATATCCACAAGTTCGTAGACTTCCAATTTTTTGGACTACAGACTAAAACGACCAATTTTCTATTTTCTGTAGGGTCTGGCCATGGCGTAGGAGATTGGTGCTGTGAAATATTTGAAATGTTCTGCGTTCACTCAAAAGGGGCTTAAGACAGTTTTTGACGAAGCCATTCGTTCGGTTCTTTGTCCAGTACTACAACCAAAATCGTAGCGCAAATGTATCAATTGTAAAAGTTACCCGATTTTTTTTTAGACAAAAGAGTCACGTTTCGCTATATATAAAATATAGAGAAAGTTATGATTGTTATATGTATAAAGAGAAAAAGCTTGCATATACTTTATTTTGATTTTCTCACAGATGGAGAAAAGCAGCAAACGCACATAAATTCGAAGGCTCGGGTGAATGTGTGTTGTCTGCATTTTATAATTTTGTAATTTAATTAAATACTAAAGAACTAATTGACTATGAAGATAATGTATTGAAAATTCTTAAGAGTAACATGAATCTTTAAATTTTGCAAGTGATTCAGTAAACGCAACCTCGCCACTTAGTCATTGTTTTGGTTGCCCTATCAGTTATCAAGTGTAAATTACACCCTCGATGTTTCAGTCAGATTTCAGATCTTTGATCAGTGTGCTCATCCAGAGGACATGCATTTCTATCAATGGGTACGCGATTTCCGTTTTGCTTTAACCATCACATATTCATGTGCATCAAAGAATCACGTGAGTGAATCTTGTAAATTTTGTATGGGTTTAATAGGTGGACCAATTCAAAATGAGTTCCGATCAGCGCAAGCTGATTTAATCCTTCACACATAATCATATTTCCATCTGCATCCGGAGTCGTATTATTAATTTCGATACCAGCTCTATCTAGAGATTTTTCTTATCACTAGCGACTTCAAGATTTGAAACCTCCTCTTGAGACTTCTTACAAAACATCCTTTTCACTTTCATGAAAACGCCATCTGGGCCCTGTGGACTAATGCCGATTAGTTTCTCCGCCCATTGTCTACTGACTTTCCTCCTGTAGCATGAAAGTCGCGCTGGTTGATGTCTCATATCCTCCCATATTGTTTCACGTTAAATCTTAGGAAGTACTAATATCAACTTCTCTAATTTCGACACATAAATATTCATTTCATCGTTAATTAGAAACGCTGCAATTACACTAGATCAATGCAAAAAGCCTGATCGATAATTTTTACCCATGACATTAACAGCAAAATATTTTATCAAAAATTCATCTATTATCAAGATCTCTCCAAACAATTGTCAATATTAACAATTACTTAAGCTCGTGCATACATTTCAAAGACCTTGAAATCTTAAGATGCAATATCGCAAACTGATGTCAGGATAATTTTACGATAATATAACCAACTCTCTCGCAAACAAGAGAATTATCGCACACGGAAGCTGATAGCCATTGATTAAAATCATTATCTTCTGCCATCTCATCGTTGCATGCAAACGGCATAAGAACAGATTTTCTACTCTAAAGCTATATTTGGGCATAGAAAAACAGAAGACTTTATTTTCTACCCCCCAACCGCTTGCAATGTCACAAATTGTCGAAAATAAATCATCCAATCAAACAAAATAAAATTAATTTTCTGCGTTGGAAACTTGACAGAGAAATCACTAAATCCATGGCATTTCTAGGTTTTCACAAAGCGGTTGCGGGCAGCACACTGAAAGCATTGGAATAACACTAGCCACAAGAGTTTTAACGAGAAAACATCGAGTTTTTGATATAACATAAAAATATGATTCATTCTCTCCAATGGCATATAGTACCCACTGGGTTCAACAGTATCTTTTTTAAATTGCATTTAAATCGAAAACTTAACATCATTGCAAACATTTGGGTGCAATATTTTAAAATATTACGGTGATTTTTTTCCCTATGGAACAGAAAGATTTTAATTATCCGGAACGGTTCTGGCATCATTTATTGTAGCAGGAACTTTGACTAC
>OZ017739.1:233932632-234275132 GCA_963969285.1 Odontomyia ornata | reverse complement strand
GTCACATGGAAACGTTGCATAGTAAGTGATATATTTTATGCATATATACTTTTGCGTATATATATATATATATATATATATATATATATACATATATATATATATATATATATATATATATATATATATATATATATATATATATATATATATATATGTATATATATATATATATATATATATATATATATATATATATATATATATATATATATATATATATATACTGTATCTACCTATATAAATAAATATGCATTTATAAATACACACCCACATATATATATATATATATATATATATATATATATATATATATATATATATATATATATATTATATATATATATATATATATATATATATATATATATATTTATATATATATATTTATATATATATATATATATATATATATATATATATATATATATATATATATATTTATATATATATATTTATATATATATATATATATATATATATATATATATATATATATATATATATATATATATATATATATATATGTATGTATGTGTAAATGTATGTATATTTATAAACCGAAGATCTTTGGTTCAAGACGATGGTCTCTGGTTCAAGTCTCGTTGGCGTCAACGAGTTAAGTTAAAAATTTAATTTTCATGTTCGGTCAATTCTGTGAAAAGTAGTTGGTGCATCTGTACTGCTTCCTTCAAGCATATCTGTTAGTTGCACAACTAAACTGTTAATTTACAGAGCTCTTATTCCCAAAGCATAAAAAAATTTCTGAAACAGAATACTCAAAGACGAGACCAAAAATTAGTCAATTATATTTTACATGATCAAGTAGAGTATGAAGCGCTTCACTCCTTGGGGTTCTCATCTTGACCCAGTTGTGAGGGAATTATATAATCGAAACATACCTTTAGGGAATGTTAATCATTACATACGAGTACCACCTATCAAATCACTTCACATATTGTAGATAATTTCACGTTAATTACTCCATCCTCATTAGATCCACATAAGCCATTATTTTTCTCCCCGGGTTTTGAATATTACGCATTTGATCGTCGTTAATAATTTGGTTCTTATAATTTATTTATTTTATTCTTTTTATCATTGTATTCCTATACATACAGTTTATTAAACTTTTTACAGTATACGTTAGTACTTGCTTTTGATTTCGTTTACTTAACTCATAAGAATCAATTAATATCCTTAAATTTGATTCTTTTTGATCATGGGGTTGCCACCTTCCGGCTACCTTTTAAAAATGTCTGCTTGGGTTCATCCAGCAAACCACATGCTACACTTTTTAGGTGCTGTCTCGGTAGCATATAGTCTGCTGAAAATAGCAGGATCAAGTGGCGAGGTGTTGTTTTTTCTCACTGCTTTTATAGGCAGGATAACGCAGTAGAATGGCGAGTTATATACAATGTGTGCTATTGTTGCGATCTTAAGAATGTTAAGACTTGTTGCCGACAGTTTTTTAAAGGTAGCTGGAAGATGGCAGCCCCCTGTTCAAAAAGAACAAACAACACCTCGCTACTTGGTCGTGCTATTCCCAGCTGGCCATATGCTACCGAGACAGCACCTGATAGGTGTAGCATGTTGTTGGCTGGAAGAAACTAAGAAGACATTATTTAAAGCTAGCGGGAAGATGGCAACCTCCTGTTCATAAATAATTTTTTAAGCTAACATGGGGCCTACCCTCGTGTCCTCCTTAGTATTGACTAAATTATCATCCAATGGACAAAGTCCTCTGCAAGTGGCAGAGAACAAGAGGAACGGCAACAAATCTTAACATTATTAAATTTTTATTTTGAGTCCAAATGTCCATGTAGATTTTTCATTTGTTTTCGTAGGAGTTTGAGTTTCATAGAAGGAAGGATCTGGAAGGTTTTTATCATATTTAGTAATTCATAGTTATTTGTTAATTTTGTCGTTTCATTTTTGAGATTTGGGCAGGAACACTTTGTTTTAATATTTTAATAGACCTTATTGTTCTTCCGTGTTCTTATTTTAGCGAATCTCCATTTAAATTCACAATTAAGTATGAGATAAGGACTTTTGATTAACTTAAATCACTACCCAGTTTAAGTATCTTGAAATTTTTTTAATTAATATTTCATTTGGGATATAGATAACTCTTCTTCTTCACAGCAACAAAGCCCCTTTTGAGCCTTCATTTCCTGCATCAAGTGCGTCAAACTGCCTCGATCCATTAACCATATCCTCCAATTTCAAAATCCAAGCAGCAATGTACCGTCTTCGTCAATTGAGTAAGACCAGCGTTTCCTCGGCTTCCTCACTCGTCTCCGCCCTTCAGTTCACCCAACGATCACCTTTTTGGATATCCGTTATACGTCCACATAATTCATTTGTCCAGCCCATAGCAGCTTCGTCAGTCTTACAATCGTTGAGATTTCCAGCTCGTCAAAAATTTCATACAGCTCATGGTTGTATCGAATTTCCCATTGGCTCCCATCTAACTTCGCTCCAATCATCCGCCTCAGAAACCGTCACTCAAAAGCATTCAGTATGTTTACGGATGCTTAAGTGTGTTTTTGCGGATTTGTATACAATACAAAATATTTTATTTGTGAGCTGTATTCTTCGGCGAATTTCGTCTCTTTGATTAACGGTTCTCATTATTTTTGGTGCCTAAATATAAAAATTTGCCCACATTTTTGATGTTGTATTTACAAGGTGTGATATTTTGAGTATTTGCGGAATTTTTCCTCGATTGCGTCATGAGCTTTGTGTTATTTTCATTGGCTTGTAGCCCTAGTAGTTTTGCTTTACTTGTCGAGTTTCGTGACGAGTTCTATTTCAGTTAATAGCGACCGTGACAAAATATTGATGTCGTCCACACAGGCAAGCACTTGGATTGATTTGTATAGTAGTTAGTGTAGTTTACCTCTTGTAGCGACAAGTAGTTTTCTAATGCCACACTCCTAAGCCAAATTTAATAGCAAAGGGGTCAGCCCATCTCTCTTCTTTCGTTTGATACATGTGTCAAAGGTGTCGGTGAGTTGGTTATTGATGCGGACTTAGGAAGACGTCGACGTCATTATCATTTTGGTAAGATGGACTCATATGGTTGGGATACCAACCCAAAGCATTATTTGATATAGTACGTTATGATCAATACTATTGTGTGCTTGCTTAAAGTCAACGAATATTTGTCATATGTCTATCTTGAACTCCCCGCATTCTTCAAGTACCGGTTTGACAGTAAACAATTGGTCTATTGTCAATCTACGTGCCCTAAAGTCACCTTGACTTAATTTTTGAAAGTATTTTGTACGCCGTACAAAGTCGTGAAATGCTTCTATTGTTTTTGCATTGTTGCTTACCACCTTTTTTGTTGATAGGGAACATAATTGATTGGTTGCACGCGTTTGGCGTATATTCTTGTTGAAAATGTGCTGGATGACTTTATGAATAGCTTTCTGAACACCACTGCTACTATATTTAATGAAGTTCACTGGAATCTCATCAATGCCAGGCGCTTAATTATTCTTTTCGGCCTTGATGGTGGAACAAATTTCACTCAGATTTGGTGGAGCAAATGGAAACTCTCCGGAAATATCTATACGTTCCAATATTCTGGAAAGTTGTGGAAGATTAAGGCATTTCTTGAAATATGATGCCCATCTTTCCTTAATCTTGGTTTCATCTGCGATGATGTTGCTGATGTTATCACGGCAGAGCGTAGTCTTGGGCTGATAACCACAATTCAGGCTTTTTACTACTTTGTATGCTTGTCTTATGTTGTTGCTTCCTAAACTTACATAGATGTTATTATCTTCTCTGCTGTAATGTTCTTTCTTTGTCCTACTTTTCCTACCACTGATATATTATTTACGCACCAATCATTTCTTTTGTGCCGGGCATTTTGTCCGATCATCTGTTCTACCACGGTCATGAACGCCACTTTCACTTCGACCAACAGCTCGTCGCTTGTTTTCAGCGATATTACTAATATGATACGAGCTCATTGTTTGTCGCGGGTTTCTGTAAAATTTTCCGCCTGAGATAATGTAATGTTATGTAATGATTCAAGTTTTAAATTGATCCTCGGTATGTACGGACATCAAGTATGTTCGAGGCCCATTTATGTTTAATGAAAACACGGTCGATTTGGCTTTAGGTGTTGCCATCCGGTGACACCCAGGTGATTTTATGTATGCATCAATGTGGGAAGCTTGTCAAGCCTATGACTAAATTTCTGCTACACGCAAAGTCAATCAGGAGCTGGCCGTCGTCATTTGTTTCATCGTGGAGATTACATCCTCCACTCGTTAACTTATGAGAAAGCTCATTGCCAATTTTAGCATTGAAATCACCCAGAATTATTTTTATTCATCAGTCAGATTTTGAGAAATTACATTCTGATCGCACACAACCGTTCATTGACTGCCTTAAAGTCAATAACGTGTGATTTGAACTCCCAATCCATAAATCAAAGCATCTTTGAATTCGGGCTTTCCCGCAGGCTACACTCTTTCGAAGATTGTTTGCGATCTGACATCTTGAATATGACTTCCAGTCCTGTTCGTTTCGTAGATTACCATTATGTTTGATTTAGATTAACTGACCTGTTGCAAAAGATTTTTAATAATGCTGGGTAGCTCATTGATCTATCATTCCAGGATCCAATTCCATAGTCCTTTTTTCATTTGCGAGGTCATTGCCATACATCCTATCCATTCTGGGGCACTGTTGTAGGTTACGGAACAATGTAGGGTTGTCCAGGACGGGGAGTTAGCCCGTCGCCCAACCTCCATTCTAGCGACATGGTTATTACTTTCAACTCCGTTATCAGGCAGGGTAGACTTACTTTCGCCCTCTTACGTCACCACAAAGGACTTGTAAGTAGGATTTAGAAGTACAACAGCAGGAGTATTTGCAGTTATTAGCATTTCTCGGTACTTGATGTCCCATCATTTTGGTATCAGTAAACCCAATTTACGACTCCGATACCATTTACTACCATTTGCGAATAGGGCTTTGGATGAAAAGTCATGGAAGCTCTGGGTTGAGGAACAATAGGTAACTACTTTTCCTTATAAATACAAACAGTTTCTTAAGATATAACTTAAAAATTTTTTATGAGATTCGCTCCAAAATAAATATTTTTCAGGATCTGTTAAGTGCCCTTCTACCTTTCAGGAATTTTGGCTGTATTATAAAGTTACGATTTGCATTCTTAAAAGTCAAATTGTCTTCATCTGCACTGTGACATGTTACTCTGTAGAGATATCATTATTATTTTCTTCGATCTTATTAACGACTGCTGAAAGAATCCGTAATTAAACTTTTTTTCCTTAATATATTTAATCTCATAACTATACTTTTACATTTTAATTTTCCATCTGTTTAATCTTTGATTTAGGGAATTTGCAAAATGTTTGGTAAAATTTTAGTCCCCAGAATCGTTTAATTTGCTTTTTGGTTTTAGGGCCTCCACTTTATTTGGATTTTATTTAACTCCATTGAGTGTAAAACCATGTTCTAAAAACACAATTTCATGTATTATGAATTGGGAGTCATCAAATTGAACTTTTGAATAAGCTGCATTTCAATTTTTAAAAACCTTATGCAAGAAAATGGAATATTTTTGTAAAGAAGTACTGAATATTATTACATCATCCATGTACACAGAACTAATTGAACTAATGTGATCTCTTAAAACGAAATTCATAAGCCTTTGAAATGTAGCAGATGCATTTTTAAGACTTGCAAAATCATAATATTCGTTGAAAATGCAATTTTTGATGTAGCACTTTCTTAACTTCGGTCTGGTGGAACTCTTTTGCAAAACCCAAAGGGGAAAAATGATAGATCTTTATTTGTCACATATATCATCTTTATTGGATATAAAAAATCTATCGTCGATTATGATTTCATTAAACTTATGGTAATCTACCACAACTATCCATTTAGCCTTTTTAGAAGCAGCAACCCTTTTAGGCACAACTTGAAACTTAAAAATCTCCGTTGGCAGCAGGCAAGGTGAATTTCTCAAATGTAGCTACGATTTCCAAAAAGAATTTGGCTTGCCTGCTACTGGAATTCTTACTGCAATTTGTGTAGCACCACATGGGTATTTATTAACATAAAAGAATCTGCCGACGTTTGTATTTCGAGACCGTTTGTAGAGGCGCAATACTTTGCTAATAGAATTCAGTTGCACTCTTATGGATTACTAGTTGAAAATCTGCGGATAATAAATGGTTATAAACATATCAATACAGGTTTCGTCTTTCTCACATTTGCTGTTTTCACTTTACTCAGTCGTTACCACACAAAAGAGATAATTTGTCGGCTTCAATAGCTCAAATAGTTATTTTGAAAGATTTCCATAAACGTTTAGTCAGCACTTGCGTTGCCATTAATATAAACATTTTTAATTCTTTTCTAAACCATCAGGGGTCGCAATTTTGAATTTGAGCGTATGCTTTTTGATTATTTCACAGATATCAGTCGTTTGGAGTTTCACTCCGAACAGCACAAAAATTTTCGATTTTTATTGAAAGCGGCTGCTAAAAATATTAAGCTGTAAATTTTCGGCTTTTTTATTTATCATCCGATTTGCAAAGTTTTTTGCAGGTTAAATAAACTTGCCTTAATAACTTATAATTTCAAGTTACATCAGAATCTGTTGAGAAACTTGGGTGCTTGAGTGCTACAAAAATAAAAAAAAAACATTTTAAGTCACCCCTTGTATAGGGAGACCTTAAACGCCTTAAAATCTTCTCCTGCACCGCAAATTTTGAGAGGCCCCCCTTTTGCCCCACGTAGAAAATTTCCTCATTCACATGGTTTGCAAGAAAACTTGCTGGGACGGACGATCGGTCGGACGGACGTACGGACAGACAGGTCACGATTTTATAATTTTTTAGGGTATTGTAAAAATATTTTTCAAAATCCTAATAATGGTCTGCTTTATAAATACTGATAAGTTAAGCCATTTAAAACGTTTCCGTTTCAGTTGCTACTGAAATAGCGATTAGCGCTTACCTTCTGCCCTTTGGGGGCCGCCATTTTGTATGCATGCATTTGATTTTGATTATTTAAAATTTTTGTGTATTACGATCTCATCAATCAATGAGCCGAGTCTCGTTCAAATCGGAGTTTCGCTCTAGACAAGGCAAAATTATTTAAATTTTAGTGAAAATAGCAGCCAAAAATATTCGGCCTCAAATTTTCAACTTTCATATATTTCATAAGATTTTAATAACTTTTTGCACAATACAAGAACTCAATACAAACAACAGTAATCTCAAGCTTCATCAGAATCTATTGGAAAATATAGCCGCCAAAAATTTTGAAACTTGCTCATGCATGGTCATCAAAATGTCAAAGTCTCTAGAACTAATTAATTTCTATCTTAAACCCAAGTTTCATATACATCGAATCAAAATTGCGACTTTTGAAAGCCTTTGAAGTTTTGAGTTTCAACTATCCACCATTTTGTTTCTTGCGACCTGACCTCCATTTTTTACATAATTCTCTATATGCTTACAGTTTTCATCAAACAGCCGAATTTCATGAACATCGGTTGAAAGCTTTGGTTATAACTACAACAACAAAACTTTGTGCGTTTTTTGACCTTAGAGCGGTCGCCATTTTGTTTCAGACAAGTTGACTCTGAACTTTTTATTGTGAGATTCATCACACATATCAATGAAGTTTTGTACCAAATTTCATCGAAATTGGAGCTATACTCTGGTCTGAACAGAAGTCATGATTTTTCGTCTAAAATGGCCGCCATTTTGTTTTGACCCAGCCGGTATAGCTGAAATTTAACTGAGATCTTCATTCAATACATCTTTCCTAAAAATTTGGTGAAAATGGGAGCAAAATTGCAATCTCTGGTGTGGTCACAAATTTCGTTATATTCCATATCTATGTATACGCTATTACCCGCAAATTTCCAAAGGGGAAAATGTTAACCGACGGATTCCCTGTTTCCCCCGTATGGTCACCGCTTTATTGCAGCTACTCCGGCGGAGGCTCCACCGTCCCCAATCTAGCTCACCCGAAGACGGGCGTGGGCGCCACTCGTCCACTTTCTGAGCCTCCCAAGGGGTCGTCCGAACGAGAAGACGACCGCCGGAGCAAAAACTATCACTTGGCACTGAAAACCGAGACACTCACATTCGCTACCCTCGCCAAACACTACCACCACCGTTAAACCTTCCAGGTCTTCTTGCCTGGTCACCGCTCCCGGAAAAAGATTTCCCGAGCCGCACTTTTCACAACTGGAAAAAATGTTAATTATTTGATATATGAAAAGAAAGATCGAATATTTAAATCTACTTTAAGTTTATTTGTCAAAGCAAACAACTCAATATCTTAAATGTTAAAAGGAAGCCACTTACTTTTATCTCCTAACATAAAAAGGGGCCCCTCGATTCCGTTCGCTCGCGCTTTCCACCGCCGTCTCGTCGAAGTTCGTAACGCAGTTTTACTCACTGCCAGCTCATTTACTACCCGCCGGACACTTGTTTCTTCCTTTGCAAAATGTAGGTCAGACAGCCGTTCACGTTGCACTCGATATTTTTTTTTTCGCCACTTCACCGTTGCAGGCACAACCAAAATCTTCACCGCACGAATCTTCCCGGCTTATATAACTCACTACAGATGTTACGTTGATTACTTTCTTTTCGCAGCTCCACCGTTGCTCGCACATCCAAAAAACTGCCCGCTCAAAAGAAAGAAGGGAAAAGAGACCGCCCGCGCCAATCTTCTCGGCTTAAATATTCTGACTGAATCCCGTTTTTTTCTTTTTCCCTTCTATCCACCGGGAAAAACTCGTTTTGAGTGACTTTGCACGAGTAACTCCCCTCGCTTGTTTCCACTCAACCTACATACCACCCGTGGCGATCCTATTGGGAATCGAATGTACTATCGCCGAAGGCATTGATTCCATCTCCATTGTCTGGTATTGATGATTCGTCGTTTACTTGTCTGCTGTGTCGTCTTCGGCGACTGATGATGCTCCGATGATGACGATCATTTGAATCGTTTGTTGGTTTCGTTTCACATGATCTGATCCTCCCCGCAATTTATTAAGCCATAGAGTCTTATTATGAAAATTACAATGTCGCGTGGATGATGAAACAACCATCTTTAGCCGCAAATGAAGACTCTCCTGGCCGGAAGGTGGGATTGATGTTCGTTTAACCTTCCCAATTGCTTAGAACTCTTTCCCAACTATCATTGGGGTTCAAATGTAGCTTCCCATGTCTAAGCATTGTGGGCATTATCGACTGATTTAACGCCGACGGTGCACTTGCGCCTATTAGGCTCGGTATGTACGATACGATGTGTCTTTAGGGTTTTGGATGTTTCATAATATCTGCCACAATCGCCGTACTCATGCTTGAGTGCGCAAACATTGCATTGGAATGGGGCAAGATTGGAGTACGAAGCCTTATGACGATGCAATTGCGTTGCATGCTCTGCCGCATATGTTGAATGGATGACGACTGTTTCCGCTCCGTGTGTATTTCGCATTTCGTTTTCGAGCTCGCGCTGGTGCTTGGTGCCTCCGCCGCTTGCTGCTGGTTGCATTGTCCGTAATTGTGGCGTGTGGAACGGAAGCGACATAGCTACATGAGTTTAATGTACATTAAGTTACAAAGCAAAATTACTATGTGGCTTCCTGCTTGTAATTAAAACAATTATTAAGTTTTAAAATTATTGTGTGGCTTCTGTTTGTAATTAAAACAATTATCAAGCTTAAAATTATTGTGTGGCTTCTCTTTGTAAGTAAGAAAATAATTCTTTCGTGAATGGAAATTAAAATTACTTGTTGCAAGTTACAACATCGGACTACTAGAAACAACAATTAGTAAAGTGCGGCTCGGTATTGCGTAGGTTAAACTCTTACGTAATCGCGTATGGTAGTGTTCGGGTGAGCAGCGCTACGGAGTCTCAATGTTCACCCGTAACATTTGCCCCCTTGCTTCTAGTGAATTTCCCTGAAATTCACTTCATTCCTACGGTTGAGAATAACCGCCCTGACTATCACAGTCCTACAACGACGGAAAACCAGAAACGATACCTGTTCCTTTACTAACTCGTCAATACATAGCGACCGCCTAACTCTCGAGATTACTAGTTCCATTTGCTTACTACCAACACCTTCAGACAAACCTTGAGCCTAACGACCCTTAGTGAGTTTTAAGTCTAAAAAACACCACTGTTACCCCTTATTCCAAACGCCAACTTGTACGGAACAACTATTCCAAAGAGCTATAGACCTATTCTGACTACTACTTGTCCCTAGGTTTAGAACTATGTTGCTTAATCAGAAACCCACCATCGCTAAGCTTACTCAACTCTTACTTAAAATAATTCCTATGCTCTATACTATCTTCTATACCATACCATCTTAGTCTACGTAAAATCATTTACCCACCACCCAATAATTTTTTTTTTTGTATTTGTTCATATTATTATATATAAGAATTTTTTTTATTTTATTTTTTTTTCTTATGTCTACTCTTAACCCTTGAACACAAATATTAACTCTAATCGGTAAAACCCAATATGTCTTCACCCGACCCTACATTAATACTCTACTCTCATTCGTGAACGGACGTCTCCTTGATTGATTGAACCTAACTCCCTGATAGATAATCAAATGAAGAAAAGGTATGCATTTACATTTTAATTCAATGTTTATGCCGTCCTAAGCCTCCCCTACAACTTATTGCACATAGATATTAAGATCTTTCGCATGCCAAGTGCCTGCGTTTTTGCCGTCCATATCCAGCAACCTGAACCGAGACGAGGACTCGCGTTTCTCCACCTTAAAAGGTCCTAGGTATTCCGGAGCCAACTTAGCAGAATAGTATTGAGCCGTGTCTGACAGGGCAAAATTCCGCCTCCACACAAGGTCGTTGGGTTGAAATGGAGGATGTCTCCTCCGCAGGTTATACCGCTGATTACCTTTCTCCGCTGCCTCCTTCAAGCGCCTCATTACCTCCTCTCTCACTTCTCGGAGCTTCTCCGCCCGTTCTCGCGGATTGCTCAGGATATCCCCATCCTCAGGCGGTCTCGGTCCCTTTCGTGTAACTGCCATCTCCCGACCGAAATCGATGAAATAGGGCGTGTCGCCCATTGCCTCATGCGTGTAAGTGCGCAAGGCGCAACCAATTTGTGAGAGACGATCGTCCCATTTTCGGTGGTTATACCCTACGTACGCTCTCAGCATTCGTTTGATCGTTTGATTGATCCGTTCCGCTGGGTTTGCTTGCGGATGGTAAAATGGCGTGAACTGGATACTGCCCCCATACCCGGTCACCAAGCTATGCAGTTCCTTTGACTTAAATTGGACGCCATTGTCACACACCACCACTGCCGGCACCCCAAAAAGCATAAACACTCTTTCCTCTAGAAGCCTAGCCACCTCAACCGCAGTCGCCTTCCTCAGGGGGAAGATAAGAGGCATCTTGGTGAAGTAATCGACCACCATCAAAATATAGGTGTTGCGTCGAGTAGAACGCGGCAGCGGTCCAACCAAATCCACACAAATAATATCCCACGGTTCTTTGGCTTGACCAGCCCGAGAGGTCATTGGACCATACGGGGGTTTCCTCTCTACCTTCGTAGCCTGACAAGTTTTGCACTTTGTCACGTACCGCCGAACATGTGCTTCCATTTTGGGCCAATAGAATCGTTGGGCTATGCGATCGTGGGTACCCATATGCCCTGCCATTGCGTCGTCATGGCGTTCGAAGAGGATCGATTGCCGTGCGCCCTTGGGGACCACTTGTTTCCAGGAATCCCACTCAACTCTGGATGTCATCCGGGTATGTTCCGCCATAAAGTCTCCCCTTCAATCTGCCAGTCCGGAAACTTCGCTGGGTTTTTAAGAATCCTGGAACGCATGCCATCTAACCACCTGTCTCCGCTGTCAGCTTCTACCAACGCAGTCACCTCTGGAAATGCCCGAGATAGCGCATCTGGAACTAGATGCTCCTTGCCTTTACGGTGCACGACTTCATAGTCGAACTGTTGCAGCCTTACTGCCCAACGAGCCAGTCGCCCATTCGGCTCCCGCAAATTATTAAGCCATACCAGAGAGTGGTGGTCGGTAATCACCGTAAAGTGTGACCCTTCTAAGTAGGGTCTTAGTTTTTCCACTGCCCGCAACACCGCTAAGCACTCCCTCTCAGTGGTGGAATAATTCCTCTCCGTCTTTGAAAGACCCCGACTAAGGTAACATACTACCTTCTCCCCCTCGGGGTGGCTCTGGCTTAGCACTGCTCCCAACCCATGATCGGAAGCATCCGTCTGGACGTTAAAAGGTAAGGCGAAATCTGGGCACGTGAAAATCGGCGCTGATGAAAGCATCGCCTTGCAACGCCTGAAGGCCAACTCACACTGATCCGTCCATACAAACTTCTTATTTTTGCGTAGTAAGTTGGTGAGGGGTGCTGTGAGCGTAGCGTGATCTGGAATGAAACGCCGATACCACGACACCATTCCCAGGAATTGTCGCACTTTCTTCACACTGGTTGGTTGGGGAATACGCAGTATACACTCTACCTTTTCTGGGTCGACGTGCAGTCCACTTTCGTCTACCACGTATCCCAGGTACTTCAGCTGTGGCCGCCAAAACTCACACTTGTCGCGTGATACTTGTGGACCCGCCTCTTGGAGACGTGTTAGTACTACCCGGAGGATTTCCAAATGCTTCTTAAAATCCCCGGTGACTACTATAACATCGTCTTGGTATACGAAGACGTATGGCTCGAGTTCCGGCCCCAAAACCCTATCCACAAAGCGTTGCCACGTTGCAGGAGCAGGAGAGATATCGGGCTGTGCGCAGTTTGTCTAGAGTGGGAAGATAAATGGGAGTGGGTAGGCGTCCCGCTGGGATACGCTGTTTAGCTTCCAGAAGTCCACACAAAACCGAAACTTCCCATCCTTCTTCTTTACCAAGAGGATGGGTGATGACCATGGACTCCCGGAAGGTTCTACCACTCCCAGGCGCAACATTTCATCCAGCTCTTCGTTGATGTGTGCCTGCACCGCCGGAGACACGTGGTAGTACCGGTGTTTAATGGGTTCAACCGATGTCGTAATCACATGCTCCACCCCTCTAGCACACCCTAGGCCATCTCCCATCAACACGAACTCCTCCGCTATCAGTGATTCCAAGCGTGCCTCATCCTGTGGAGTCAACATTGTTCTCCGTTGAAGTGCCTCACAGGCGGCTACCGCTGCGAACTCCCAAGCTTCCCTGCTGAGATCTAGAACGATCCAAAATGAACGCAGGAATTCCACCCCCAGGATAAGTCCGTGTGGAACCGCAGGCACTACCAAAATTCCCATCCACCGCGTTACACCCTTCACCGTCACTGGTACCCAGGCTACACCCTCCGTTGGGACACATCCACTATCCGCTAACTTAATTGCTGGTTGTCTCGCCTCCTGAAGCTCCAACCCCTGCGTGCGCAGTAATTCCCAACCGGGTTTTCTGAGGGTGGTATGCGTTGCCCCGGAGTCCAGTAGTCCCACTATAGCTCGCCCAAACACTTCCATCTCCATATGTGGACGGTTATCCGCTACCGTTTCCTCCAGCGCAAAATTCACCCTTGTCTCCTGTGTGACTAACTTACATGGATCGCTCGTACCCCCTACGTCGCCTAGTGAGTACGGTTCCCGTTTCCCGAGGGTCCCAAATTCGGTGCTTGGCTTGATTGGCTACGTCTTACATGATCCTTTGAAACATTGGACAGCCTCCGTGTACACGTTGGATAGGTCGCTTTCCGTATTCCAATTCTCCCACAACCGAAACATCTTTGAGGCTCACTGCAAGTCCTGGAGGTGTGCTTCACCTTTACATTTCCAGCAGCGGATACCCCTATGCCCATCCTGCAATGCGGCAACCATACCTCCCTCTGTCGCCACACAATAAGCCAGATCCGGTTCCAATAACCGATGCGTCCGGGGATTTGGTGGAGGAACAAAGGACTCCACCGTTGCTCTTGTCGTCTCCAATGTTCTACCTAGTTGTACCAGGTCCACTATTGAGGAGATCGGCACCAGACTGAGCTGAGTCTGGTAGAAGGGTGCAATATTCCGCCTTATCCAGCGCAGCTTCTCCTGTTCCGTGCACGGTACCATAAGTCGACGAAAAAGGCCTTCCATCGCCGCCACGTACACCCCAATGGACTCATCCTTTCCCTGTGTCCGGTGCCGAATTTCCTCAAAAAGCCTGTCGTCATAGTCCGGTGGTAAGAACTCTGCCCGCAACTCCTTCTTTACATCATCCCAATCTTTGCATCTATGTTTTATCGCTCGGAGCCATGTCAATGCCTTCCCTTCGAACAAGACCACCGCTGACCTAAATAGATGGGATTTGGGTACCCCCTTCGCCTCTCGCCACTCTTCTAACCTTACCAGGAAAGAGCTCACCGAATTCGAATTCCCCGTAAAACGAATACCCCACTTACTCACATCTTGATGTTTCCCCAAGGGCTCCTCGACTCGGGGGGTAGAGCATATCGGTCCCATAGCACTTCCCAAAGCTTCTCCTGATATCACACAATCTCCCGCAGTTAGTGCGATCACCTCTGCCTCATCCTCATCTCCTTCAGCCTTAAGCATTAATTCGCCCATGGACATTCTCAGGGCGGACCTCAACTTACTCACCTCCTACACTAAATCCACTTCATCTGTAGGTACCTTACCCAAACGTCGGAGACCATAATCCACCTTCGACGTGATCTTTAAGAAATCCCCACTGTCCGTTCCACCTTCAAAATCTCTTAACAGATTCCTAATTTCCGCCACTTTCTCTTCCACGGCATCCACATCCTCTTTGGCCGTAAAAGGGTACGCATCTGTCTCAACCATCGAGCAGTCCAACGCTCGCTCCGCCCTGAGTGCTATCCGCAACGCCTTCCTCATTTCATCCACCGTGCCTAATGCCTGCTCCCGAATCCTCAGCTCATAAGTTAACTCATCCTTACTCAGCCTATCGACGAGGATCTTCCCTTTCAACGCCATTTCCCTTTGCTGTAATCGAACGAGACTAATAAATGCTTAAAACTAGTTACACAACCACTTAATTCTAAATGAAAAAACTCTGGATTTCTTATAAATTCAATCTAGATTTATATGATCACAAATTACAATTTCCACCGTTATATATAAACCTCCACCAACCGCGATAAAACACACTCCCGCAAAATCAGTCACTACACTTCACTTCCGCAAGTTACGCGTCGCACCAAACAAACCGTCTCCACTCGCACTTCACGTGTATTCACTTATTTCACTTCACTACTCCACTTACTTTACAAAGCCCCACGTTGGGCGCCAAATATTACCCGCGAATTTCCAAAGGGGAAAATGTTCACCGACGGATTCCCTGTTTCCCCCGTATGGTCACCGCTTTATTGCGGCTACTCCGGTGGAGGCTCCACCGTCCCCAATCTAGCTCACCCGAAGACGGGCGTGGGCGCCACTCGTCCACTTTCTGAGCCTCCCAAGGGGTCGTCCGAACGAGAAGACGACCGCCGGAGCAAAAACTATCACTTGGCACTGAAAACCGAGACACTCACATTCGCTACCCTCGCCAAACGCTACCACCACCGTTAAACCTTCCAGGTCTTCTTGCCTGGTCACCGCTCCCGGAAAAAGATTTCCCGAGCCGCACTTCTCACAACTGGAAAAAATGTTAATTATTTGATATATGAAAAGAAAGATCGAATATTTAAATCTACTTTAAGTTTATTTGTCAAAGCAAACAATTCAATATCCTAAATGTTAAAAGGAAGCCACTTACTTTTATCTCCTAACATAAAAAGGGACCCCTCGATTCCGTTCGCTCGCGCTTTCCACCGCCGTCTCGTCGAAGTTCGTAACGCAGTTTTACTCACTGCCGGCTCATTTACTACCCGCCGGACACTTGTTTCTTCCTTTGCAAAATGTAGGTCAGACAGCCGTTCACGTTGCACTCGATATTTTTTTTTTCGCCACTTCACCGTTGCAGGCACAACCAAAATCTTCACCGCACAAATCTTCCCGGCTTATATAACTCACTACAGATGTTACGTTGATTACTTTCTTTTCGCAGCTCCACCGTTGCTCGCACATCCAAAAAACTGCCCGCTCAAAAGAAAGAAGGGAAAAGAGACCGCCCGCGCCAATCTTCTCGGCTTAAATATTCTGACTGAATCCCGTTTTTTTCTTTTTCCCTTCTATTCACCGGGAAAAACTCGTTTTGAGTGACTTTGCACGAGTAACTCCCCTCGCTTGTTTCCACTCAACCTACATACCACCCGTGGCGATCCTATTGGGAATCGAATGTACTATCGCCGAATGCATTGATTCCATCTCCATTGTCTGGTATTGATGATTCGTCGTTTACTTGTCTGCTGTGTCGTCTTCGGCGACTGATGATGCTCCGATGATGACGATCATTTGAATCGTTGGTTGGTTTTGTTTCACATGATCTGATCCTTTGGATGTTTAATCTTTAGCAAATACTCCCCGCAATTTATTAAGCCATAGAGTCTTATTATGAAAATTACAATGTCGCGTGGATGATGAAACAACCATCTTTAGCCGCAAATGAAGACTCTCCTGGCCGGAATGTGGGATTGATGTTCGTTTAACCTTCCCAATTGCTTAGAACTCTTTCCCAACTATCATTGGGGTTCAAATGTAGCTTCCCATGTCTAAGCATTGTGGGCATTATCGACTGATTTAACGCCGACGGTGCACTTGCGCCTATTAGGCTCGGTATGTACGATACGATGTGTCTTTAGGGTTTTGGATGTTTCATAATATCTGCCACAATCGCTGTACTCATGCTTGAGTGCGCAAACATTGCCTTGGAATGGGGCGAGATTGGAGTACGAAGCCTTATGACGATGCAATTGCGTTGCATGCTCTGCCGCATATGTTGAATGGATGACGACTGTTTCCGCTCCGTGTGTATTTCGCATTTCGTTTTCGAGCTCGCGCTGGTGCTTGGTGCCTCCGCCGCTTGCTGCTGGTTGCGTTGTCCGTAATTGTGGCGTGTGGAACGGAAGCGACATAGCTACATGAGTTTAATGTACATTAAGTTACAAAGCAAAATTACTATGTGGCTTCCTGCTTGTAATTAAAACAATTATTAAGTTTTAAAATTATTGTGTGGCTTCTGTTTGTAATTAAAACAATTATCAAGCTTAAAATTATTGTGTGGCTTCTCTTTGTAAGTAAGAAAATAATTCTTTCGTGAATGGAAATTAAAATTACTTGTTGCAAGTTACAACATCCGACTACTAGAAACAAAAATTAGTAAAGTGCGGCTCGGTATTGCGTAGGTTAAACTCTTACGTAATCGCGTATGGTAGTGTTCGGGTGAGCAGCGCTACGGAGTCTCAATGTTCACCCGTAACAACGGTTGCCAGAAAGAATATCCATACAAGCAAGATAACAAAGTTATCGTTGTATTAAAAGGATATATCCACTTAATTTGAATGCTTTCTTATATAATATCATAAATTCTACACTTTTGCATGATTTCCAGTATGTTTCATAATACTTAATATTTTAAAAGACTTGAAACTCAAACAAAATCAATACGGCGACACAATAGACCAGAAAAAGTATCTATACAGAACAAATCGTATTACACGATGACATATGCGGATGCTTATTAACGTTTTTAGGTCCGATAATAGTTCTACTTTAAGTTGTTATATTTTTAAAAGTGAGTGCATTTTTTAAAATTTGTTGTGCACTAGAATACATGATCACACCCAAAATTAACGAAACTAGTGCTGAGGAGAGGAAAATTATGCTGAAACTTAAGAGTGAAGGGAAAACTTACCGCGAAATTGGCCAAATAGTAGGCAGAACTCACTCATAACATATGTTCAGCATGTAGTGAAAACATTTAATACAACTGGAGAAATGTTATGTTATTACTACTTTGAATTTCGTCACTAGGGTAAGAAAACAGTTATTAAATTGTTAAAATTATTTTTCTTTACCTACGCAATCGGAGAATTGCTCTGCAGAGGACATGGCGAGGAAATTGTCCACAACACCGCAATTTCTAAGTCCGTAAATATAGCTTTGCGGAAGGAAGATTTGCAATGAAACGCCAAGACGATTCGATAGTTCCTATAGTTCAAGCGCTCTTATACATTTATTCCATTCGATGGATAGATGTTCATATTCCATACATTGTACATGCACTCATATGTCGACAACCCATGTGCATACGCATCACTTGGGTATGGGCGCTAACCACTTGATGAGTAAGATAATTAGCAAGCATTGAGTGTGGTCAGGGAAAACTTCCATACGTGATTAGTTACGAATGAAATGCAACGTGATACGGGTACACTCGATATTTAGAATGAGTGTAGAAGAAATTAAAAGAAATTGCATTGAATGATTATGCAATTTGTATGTTTACATGTAGCTATGCGATATGATTGATATTTCATGAATGTCTTTTTTTGTTTGTTTAGGTTGGACTTTTGTTAGTAAGCAAATGACTTTTGTTAGTAAGCAAATGAATTGAATGATCTACAATTGAGCATGTGTACATATGTTTGCTTGTAATATGTACGTATGAATGGTATTACGATTGTTATTTTTGTTTATGATCAATCTATAACACTAATTTGATTATGCCGACGGCATAAAAAAGGAAAAGGAATTCTCGATTAAGGCTCTCCACGAAAACACCATACAAAAATACTTACTACGCATAGCACGTAAGAAGCCATACATTTCGGAAGTGAGCAGGAAGAAACGTGTCAATTTCGCAAAAAATATATTTGCAAACAAGCCATCAAACGAAAGCAAATTTTGCGTATTTGGCACTAAAGGAAGAAAGTTAGTGTGACGGAAAAGCAGTACTGCCCTCGGAAAAGAAAATCTCGTACCAACTGTGAAACATGGTGGTGATGTGACGGTCTGGGGTTGTATGGTGGCAGAAAGAGTTGGTCAACTTGTGTTTATAGAATCAACTATGGATTCAATATGGTTACCACAATCATTTGAAGGCAAATTTGAAGCAAAGCATTCAGCAGTTGAGGCTTGGTGACGGTTTTGGCGGACGGCAGCTGCTATAGGATGCAAACTATACTTCCCAAAAGCCGAATCCACGATGTGGGTAAGAAAATGCATGGAGGATCCTCGGGAGGCAACATTGGTGTTAACAAGACCTTGGCGAAATCACGGGAAAGGATCTACTAGCCTCATGCTCGAAAAGCTGTAGAGGACTGGTTTCATGGATGCGCGATTTGTGCTTTCACCAAAGGTGCAAAGCGACGACTGAGAGGACTAATGGAAATTTATAACGTGGGGGTGCGGTTTGAAAGGAATGCTGTCGACATCGCAGGACCCTTTCCTGAATCTGAATGGGGAAATCAATACACACTGGTTACGGCCGATTATTTCAGCAAGTGGCCCAAGGTCTACCCCATTCCCAACTAGGAAGCACCTCCAGTAGCCGAGCAGCCAGTGCTAAGTTGGGTCAGCAAGTACGGCGTACCTCTTTTTTTGTGGTAGGGAGGAAAATGCCGTTTATGCGCAGAGTGTGGGACCCCCATGCTTGCAAGATGGCGACTGGACTACCCACTGAAAACCTCCGCTGTCAACCTGAGAACCCAGCCTGGAACCGTTTGACACATTACTACGGTCCAGGTTAGCCTTCAAGCCTTTCCTAGCGGGAGGGAAGAGCAAGTGCCAGAAAAGCGATCCCCCAGCCCCAGCGCTTCGGCTGCTGTGAGTCCCTTTTATATTTTAGGACTACGCGAACATAATGTGCCACCTGGTTCCATTTTTCAACCGATTCAAGCATCACCGCAACTATATTTCCGGGGTGAGCTCTCCCGTCTCCCTGTAGAGTTCCCTTTGCAGCCTGACCCATTTTGTACACGCAAAAAATGTGTGGCAGGCATTGTCCTCCTCTCTTGGGGAAAACTGATAATCGGGAGACCGTGACTTACCGATCTTGTGCAGGTAAGACTGAAAACACCCATGCCTGCTCAAAAGCTGGATCAGATAGAAGTCAGTCTCACCATGCCTTCAACTTAGCCACGGTCTCACATCCTCGATGAGGCGTGCAGTCCACCTTCCCTCCGTGCAATTGACCCAAGACTGCTGCCAATCGTTGAGCGAGTGCTGTCTCTCCTCGCGGGCAACCGTCTCCCTCGCATTCTCGTTTCGGCGCAGGTTAATAACGCGGCGCTCTTTAGCAAGGAGGGCGACAGGTATCACGCCTGCAATAACTCACCGCCGAACCAGAGACTGTTGGATACGAAGATGCAATTCTCAGTGCTCCTGTTTTCTGTACCTGTGCCAAACGTTTTCAGTATACCTCCTTGCTGAGAGCGTCACCCCATACCTCTGCTCCGTACAGTGGCACTGACCCTAACGTACTCATTAATAGGCGTCTTCTTGATGGGCTGGGTTCGTTGACTCAGAGCCGATATTCCTGATGCAGTCTTCTCAGCCGTTGCCCTGATTTGCTCAGAGAAACTCATCGATCAGTAGCCCCAGGTACTTCATCGATGGCTTCAATTCGATTCGAATATCTCCAATACTGATCATCCTTACTCTAGGGTTTCTCTGTTTTGTCAAGATGGCCACATCCATTTTCTCCAGTGCCAAACTAAGCCCACGAGCACTCATTCAGTTCGTCACTTGGCGCATTAGCATACCCAGCCTAAGTTGCGCTTGTTCAACGGTGCGTCCAGCGACCAGAGCCGCAACATTATCCATAAAACTGACCAAGCGCGACTCATCTGGCATCTCAAGTCTCAGTAGCCCGTCGTAAGACACGTTCCACAGGTCCGGACCAAGCAGAGATCTCTGGGTAACACCCGATGCAATTTCCATTCTTCGTTGGCCCTGTGTCGTGTTGTAGAGCAGGCTTCAGTCCTTAAGGTAGTTCCTCAAAAGCTGCATTAGATATTCTGGAACTTAAAAAGAGTTTTCCTGCGTATCCAGAATATCCACCCATCTAGCGGAGTTGAAGGCATTCCTGACGTCGAGTGTCACCAGCAGGACGATCCATCGCTTGGTGCGACTATATGCCTCTGCCTTTTGGACCGCGTTCACCACCTCTGCAATTGCATCAATGGAAGAGCTTCCTGCTCTAAAATCGTACTGCCGAGGAGATAGGTCCCCAGCAGCACAAGGACGACACCGCTGCATCCCCAATCCGATGGAATAATCGAACCTTTCAACGGGACACTCAATACCTGTCAGCACCTGGCCAAGGTTGTTGACGAGAACCAAAGGGACTGGGATCGGCACATCTCATTATTCTTGATGGCGTATAGAGCTTCCGAACGTGCATCGGCGGGCAAAGCTCCCGCCAAAGGCATTTTTGGAAAGACGATTTGTCTGCTGGCTGATATAAGCTTCAGGACACCGCCTGAGAAACCCCAAATGATCTCGGAGTACGCAAGTGAGCCAAGGCAGCTGTTGAACACCTCGTATTGGCCACTGATTGAAAGAGGACAAGGTATAATCTAAAGGCAAATTCTACTGGCTTCCAGCAAGATAACTTGTTGTGGTTGTATAACACATAACTGTGGAACGGGAGGCCTCCGAAGTTGCAGCATAATTGGGAGGCCATATCGAGTTAAAAAGCAAATCAACGACGTCATATATCACATACAGGAAAACTGTAAGCTGAGAACTAAAATGAAAATCATTCACCTGGACGATCTTCCCACATATTACATCCAGGGAGACTTAACTAACACGGGTGACAAATCTTTTCGGGGTGAAAAGCACTTAAGTGGGAAACAGCGTTAAATGCCCAAACAATTCTGTGAGCTATTGGCGCAATTGTTGTCGCAACTATTAATAAAAGCATGATCAATAAACCAATGTACTCGAAAGCACAAGACTGGACCAAATAGATCCGTGATCAATATCTGAAAGTGACGTCACTGCGAGTATTCAGAATTGCTCGAATATTCCAGTAAGTCCTCGTCAGAACATTCGCCAATATGCGAGAAATGGATTGAATGACTAGAGACGCTATATGAAGCCAAGCTGAATGAATGGAGTAATAGTAAAAACTGCGATAAGAGTGGAGCGCGGAGTAAGGCGGTATTGATTGATAGTGAAGTGATTTTCGTGATACAGACAGTTCGAATATAAATTGATAGAGAAAATTACATTAAAATGTGATTTGTAAAATATTCAAATTAATGATTGTGTATTCTTAGTAAATAAACTCTTTTAACTTAATTTAAAAGACAGTGCGTTTTCACTTTCCCAGAACAACAAATTATCGGCCGTGAACCATAACACGCGACAATATATATATATATATATATATATATATATATATATATATATATATATATATATATATATATATATATATTTTATATAGATAGATACAGATACAGATAACTATCTGTGTATATATATGGCATATATATGCATGTATATATAAATATATATACAGAGGTGGCCAAAAGTGATCGGACAATGCAAGAAACAAGCAATAAAATACTTTTACGAGCATAAGCATATATATATATATATATATATATATATATATATATATATATATATATATATATATATATATATATATATTTATATAGATAGATACAGATACAGATAACTATCTGTGTATATATATGGCATATATATGCATATATATATAAATATATACAGAGGTGGCCAAAAGTGATCGGACAATGCAAGAAACAAGCAATTAAATACTTTTACGAGCATAAGCTTTGAAATGAAATAAAAATTTTTCCCTTATATAAAAGTTACTTGTATTCTCAATTAATTGCACAAAAAAATAAAACAGAAATAAAAACATTTTCACAAGAAAATTAACAACTAATTCAAATTCAAATTGCATCAAGTGGACAAAAGTAATCGGACATTTTGAAAAGTGTGAAATTAGTCATTGAAGTTTGGAGCAATTCTTTTCTTTTCATTTCCGAGTTTAAAAGGGAATTCCCCTAATTATATGTTGATATGTGTTTTTCTGATATCAGTCATTTACTTGCCGCCCGCAGGGGGAATGCCGGTCGACAAGAGCTCTCTTGGAGGCTAGCATTCTTTGGGGAGTTCCGCCCCCACGTACCCGAGGAAACTCCGCAGGGGGAATGCCGGTCGACAAGACCACTCTTGGAGGCTAGCATTCTTTGGGGAGTTCCGCCCCCACGTACCCGAGGGTATTCCCGCAGGGAGAAAGCCGGTCGACAAGAACATTCTTAGAGGCTAGCATTCTTTGGGGAGT
Source organism: Odontomyia ornata (assembly GCA_963969285.1). Classification (NCBI taxonomy): domain Eukaryota; kingdom Metazoa; phylum Arthropoda; class Insecta; order Diptera; family Stratiomyidae; genus Odontomyia; species Odontomyia ornata. The sequence goes on along the minus strand of OZ017739.1, from coordinate 234,251,875 downwards.
GCCGCCCCCACGGACCCGAGGATATGGGGGTGCCGGGAGGTTCCCTCTTATTGTATCTGGATTACGCTTTGGACAACGAACTGGCATTGACGCTTTGGGCTGGCGGATGTGATGGTTTGGACCTAGTTGCTTTGCACAGTAGCGCCGAGGTGAAACTCGTGTGTGAACGGCTCCAATTCAACTATCATACCGTCTCCGTCCCGGTGAAACCTTGGCAGGCCTCGGAGTACGTTCGAAGTTCGCACCATTGGGTTGGTGGTGTAGGTTCGGTTGAGACGGACTCCCGATTAGCGCTGGTCTGGCTCTGAGCACTTGTCCCCATAAGGGCTTGTGCCAACCCTCGCATGGCCTCCCTGCTCTGCAAAGAAAACCATGGGACCAAAAAGGCGACTACACACACGAACGGAGATAGCGGCTCCGAGGGGGGACCCAATAAAATGGAGCAAACAAATGAAACCACAAGCAAACAGGACGCTAGCACGGAGAACCCTTTCAGGCAAAAACCGCTGTTGGCAAGAGCACCGATTAAACAAGTCACCGATTGCGGGGGGAGGCAGCAAACCCCAGAAACACTGTCAAAGTCAACATTACAGGTTAAATCATCGGAGACAGACCACAGACGGACTAACGAACGAAAGAAGGCAGAGTGCGTTGTGCAACCTGGCATCATTGCGGCCTTTGGGCGCAGTAGAAGGACTATGCGCACCCCGGAGCGCCTAGTGCAAGACGTACACAATCCGGATCAAGCTGCGACACCAACGGAGGCCAGTGTAAGACTGGGGGAGGGAGAAGTTTTGCCGTTGGCCGACGCCACTTCAAACGCGACCCAAGCGATAGAAGCAAAAGGGCTAGGAAACGGGGGCCTCTCCCAAGAGGTGGCCCCAAATAACACAATCGCCCTTGACCGCACCGAAGAGGAGCGGCTTACTCGGAAAGCGGGGACTATCGTCAAACAACTGAGGGCTGCCTGCGAAGTGCAGAAAAACATAGGCAAGAGTGTCAAGAATGGCATTCTTGAACTGAAGGAGCTTTTTGGCCGCATAACGCACTACAGGCGGAGGTGGCTTGCGACCGAAAAGCACCAAAAAGACACGCTCTCTCTCGAGGCATCAGTGGGTCCTAGCAGCAGCAAAAGAATGGCCGGTAGCCCAATTGAAGGCGACTGTGAGAAAAGGAGGAAGGACGAGACCATAAACGAAGTTGACACTCCAGGCGAGGAGTTTCATGTGGTGCGAAACAAGGCAGCGAAAAAAGCGGCCAAAAAGCTACTCCTAGAAAAAACAGACAAAGAGCTCAACCACGAAAAGAACAAAGAACCCCTCGATATACCGCAGAAAACAAAAAGCAAACCACGGCGCAAACCCTTGCGGGAGGCACTGCTTATTAAACCCACTAAGGGCCGAACCTACGCAGATGTCCTCCGTGAAATTAAAGGAGCGGTCAAGCCAGACGACACCAAAACTGCCATCAAAGCAGTTCGACCAACCCGGACCGGTGGCTTGCTGGTGGAATTCGGGCCAGAGGCCACAAACAAAGATGCATTCCGTGACGCGGTTCAAAAGGTTCTTGGGGATGCGGCAACGGTTGCCTCGCTCGAACCAATGGCCACCCTGGAAATCAGGGACCTCGACTGCGTCACGGATAAAGCTGAAGTAGAGGATGCCATTAGGAGGGAGTTCCCCAGCTTAAGTGAAGTCAAGGCAAGATTGACACGTGAAAACACAAGGGGGCAACGCATGGCTATTGTCGAACTAGCTGATAAAGACGCCCAGCAAATCTTGGCGAAGGGCAAAATTAAGATAGGTTGGGTGATCTGCAGGATACGGAGAAGAGCGATCCCTATCTGCTGCTTCAGATGCCTCGAATACGGACACACCGCGTATGGCTGTAGGGGACCCGACAGGAGATTTCTGTGCTACAAATGTGGTGAAACGGGGCACAAAAGGAAGGAGTGCACGAACGAGGCAAAATGCATTCTTTGCAAGGATGCTAAGCTAGCACCCGGCGACCTCAAACATGAGCCGGGGACAGGGAGATGCCGGGTTTTCAAGGAGGCCCTAGCTAAAGCCAAATCGATACTCAAATGATCCGTATCCTGCAGGTCAATTTGCATCGAAGCACAAACGCTTAGGACCTACTTGAGCAGTTTGCGAGGGATAAGAAAGCTGACCTCCTGTTGCTGAGCGAGCAACATCATAACAAGGACTCGCAAGCGTGGTACCCTGACAAAACTGGTACCTCGGCCATCTGGGTTCGAGACAGCGCCCGCCTTCAGGTGCAGGGCCATGGACGCGGGGATGGTTTTGTGTGGGTGCGGTGTTCAGGGATAACATATTTCAGTGTTTATCTGACGCCTAACGAGACAAAGCGATCTTTTCGAACCAAACTCGATGCCCTGGAGGACGCTGTCTCGAACACAGAGGGCCACATGCTGGTCGGGGGAGACTTCAACGCTAGAGCCATCGAATGGGGTATGCCACAATCCGACCCAAGGGGAAAGCAAATCTTGGACATGGCGGCCAGAACAGCGCTTTTTGTCCTAAATACTGGTAACACCCCTACTTTCCGCCGCTGGGGTTGCGTAGGAACCATACCCGATGTGACACTCGCTTCGGAGTCCCTGGTACCTAGAGTACACAACTGGCGAGTACTAGAGGACTACTCGGCTAGTGATCACCAGTTTATAGCTGTTGAGATTCACGACGGTGCCACTCTGCGTGCATATGCCCAAACTTCAATCCTCGGATGGAGGACTGGGAGGATGGACGTCGAGAAGTTCACTGACGCGCTTACGGCAGGCGCACCGTTCCTGGGAGCTCCGCCAGGGAGTGGAGGGCCTACAGCCAAGGACTTGGTGAACTCAACTATGAGTACCATCATAGCTGCTTGCGAGTCTTCCATGCCCCGCCGGAGACCCCGACATGGTAAGCCTCCAGTATACTGGTGGTCAAACGAGATCGCCGAACAAAGAAGCCAACCCGGACCGGTGGCTTGCTGGTGGAATTCGGGCCTTGGCCACAAACAAAGATGCATTCCGTGACGCGGTTCAAAAGGTTCTTGGGGATGCGGCAACGGTTGCCTCGCTCGAACCAATGGCCACCCTGGAAATCAGGGACCTCGACTGCGTCCCCAGCTTAAGTGAAGTCAAGGCAAGATTGACACGTGAAAACACAAGGGGGCAACGCATGGCTATTGTCGAACTAGCTGATAAAGATGCCCAGCAAATCCTGGCGAAGGGCAAAATTAAGATCAGTTGGGTGATCTGCAGGATACGGAGAAGAGCGATCCCTATCTGCTGCTTCAGATGCCTCGAATACGGCTGTAGGGGACCCGACAGGAGATTTCTGTGCTACATATGTGGTGAAACGGGGCACAAAAGGAAGGAGTGCACGAACGAGGCAAAATGCATTCTTTGCAAGGATGCTAAGCTAGCACCCGGTGACCTCAAACATGAGCCGGGGACAGGGAGATGCCGGGTTTTCAAGGAGGCCCTAGCTAAAGCCAAATCGATACTCAAATGATCCGTATCCTGCAGGTCAATTTGCATCGAAGCACAAACGCCCAGGACCTACTTGAGCAGTTTGCGAGGGATAAGAAAGCTGACCTCCTGTTGCTGAGCGAGCAACATCATAACAAGGACTCGCAAGCGTGGTACCCTGACAAAACTGGTACCTCGGCCATCTGGGTTCGAGACAGCGCCCGCCTTCAGGTGCAGGGCCATGGACGCGGGGATGGTTTTGTGTGGGTGTGGTGTTCAGGGATAACATATTTCAGTGTTTAATTGACGCCTAACGAGGCAATGCGATCCTTTCGAACAAAACTCGATGCCCTGGAGGACGTTGTCTCGAACACAGAGGGCCACATGCTGGTCGGGGGAGACTTCAACGCTAGAGCCATCGAATGGGGTATGCCACAATCCGACCCAAGGGGAAAGCAAATCTTGGACATGGCGGCCAGAACAGCGCTTTTTGTCCTAAATACTGGTAACACCCCTACTTTCCGCCGCTGGGGTTGCGTAGGAACCATACCCGATGTGACACTCGCTTCGGAGTCCCTGGTACCTAGAGTACACAACTGGCGAGTACTAGAGGACTACTCGGCTAGTGATCACCAGTTTATAGCTGTTGAGATTCACGACGGTGCCACTCTGCGTGCATATGCCCAAACTTCAATCCTCGGATGGAGGACTGGGAGGATGGACGTCGAGAAGCTCACTGACGCGCTTACGGCAGGCGCACCGTTCCTGGGAGCTCCGCCAGGGAGTGGAGGGCCTACAGCCAAGGACTTGGTGAACTCAACTATGAGTACCATCATAGCTGCTTGCGAGTCTTCCATGCCCCGCCGGAGACCCCGACATGATAGGCCTCCAGTATACTGGTGGTCAAACGAGATCGCCGAACAAAGAAGCGAGTGTCACAAATTTCGGCGAGAGGCCCAGCGGGCGCGAACACGGGAGGAGGCAGACACTAGGCTAGCAGCATACAGGTCCGGCAGGAAATATCTTCGCAGGCTTATTAACAAGAGCAAGGCCCGATGCTGGCAAGACCTCGTGGACGATGTAAATAGGGATCCGTGGGCCCTTGGCTACAAGCTGGTCATGGGGAAACTTGGTGCCCTACGGAAGCCTTGTATACATGACGCGGAAAAGATGGACGCGATAGTGCGGGGACTCTTCCCCGCCCATCCCGTCCGTGTTGACGCTGTCCATGGTGAAACAGCAGTCGAGTGCCCACTCTTCACACAGCTGGAACTGGAGGAGGCAGTCCTCTCCCTGAAGGCAAGGAAGGCTCCAGGTCCAGATGGTGTTCCAGCTGAGGTTTTGCAGCTCGTCTATTACCATTGTCCTGACTTGCTGCTCAGCACATTCAACGCTTGCCTACGGGACGGGGTTTTCCCGGTACGATGGAAGGTGGCGAGGCTCGTGCTGGTCAGCAAGGGGAAGGGAAATCCCGAATCGCCGTCTGCATACCGCCCATTATGCATGCTAGACACGGCTGGGAAAGTGCTAGAGAAACTCATCAAGGGAAGACTCACTGACGCGATTCGTGCTGCTGGGGACCTATCTCCTCGGCAGTACGGCTTTAGAGCAGGACGTTCTACCATCGATGCGATTGCAGAGGTGGTGAACGCGGTCCAAAAGGCAGAGGGATATAGTCGCACCTAGCGACGGATCGTCCTGTTGGTGACACTCGACGTCAGGAATGCCTTCAACTCCGCTAGATGGGTGGATATTCTGGATACGCTGGAAAACTCTTTTCAAGTTCCAGAATATCTAATGCAGCTTTTGAGGAACTACCAAAAGGACCGAAGCCTGCTCTACGACACGACACAGGGCCAACGAAGGATGGAAATTACATCGGGTGTTGCCCAGGGATCTATCCTTGGTCCGGACCTGTGGAACGTGTCTTACGACGGGCTACTGAGACTTGAGATGCCAGATGAGTCGCGCTTGGTCGGCTATGCGGATGATGTTGCGGCTCTGGTCGCCGGACGCACCGTTGAACAAGCGCAACTTAGGCTAGGTATGCTAATGCGCCGAGTGAGAGACTGGATGACTGCTCGCGGGCTCAGTTTAGCACTGGAGAAAACCGAAGTGGTCATCTTGACAAAAAAGAGAATCCCTAGAGTAAGGATAATCAGTATTGGAGATATACAGATCGAATCGAAGCCAGCGGTGAAGTACCTGGGGCTACTGATCGACTCGAAGATGAGTTTCTCTGAGCAAATCAGGGCAACGGCTGAGAAGGCTGCTTCGGGAATATCGGCCCTGAGTCGACTTATGGCCAACGTAGGGGGACCCAGCCCATCAAGAAGACGCCTCTTGATGAGTGCTGTAGGGTCAGTGCTACTGTACGGAGCAGAGGTATGGGGCGACGCTCTCAGCAAGGAGGTATACCGAAAACGATTGGCACAGGTACAGAGAAGAGGAGCACTGAGGATTGCAACTTCGTATCGAACAGTCTCCGACTCGGCGGTGAGAGTTATTGCAGGCGTGATACCTGTCGCCCTCCTTGCTAGAGAGCGCCGCGCTATTTACCTGCGCCGAAACGAGGATGCGAGGGAGATCGTTGTCCGCGAGGAGAAACAACGCTCGCTCAACGATTGGCAGCAGCCTTGGAGGAATTGCACGAAGGGAAGGTGGGCTGCGCGCCTCATCCCGGATTTGAGATCGTGGCTAAATCGAAGGCATGGTGAGACTGACTTCTATCTGACCCAGCTTTTGAGCGGGCACGGGTGTTTTCAGTCTTACCTGCACAAGATCGGCGAGTCACAGTCTCCCGATTGTCGGTTTTGCCCAAGAGAGGAGGACAATGCCTGTCACACATTTTTTGCGTGTACCAAATGGGCCAGGCTGCGAAGGAAACTCTACAGGGAGACGGGAGAGCTCACCCCGGATAATATAGTTGCGGTGATGCTCGAATCGGTTGACAAATGGAACCAGGTGGCGCATTATGCTCGGGCAGTCCTAAAATATAAAAGGGACTCACAGCAGCCGGAGGCACTGCAGCTGGGGGATCGCTCTTCTGGCAATTCCTCTTCCCCCCTCCCCTCCCGCTAGGAAAGGGACTCCCCAGCTTGAAGGCGCCCCACAGCGTAACAAAACGAGACCTGGCCCGAAGTAATGTGTTAAACGGTTCCAGGCTAGGTTCTCAGATTGACAGGGGAGGTGTTTAGTGGGTAGTCCAAAGGTATCCTCCATGGGAGTCCCACACTGCCAGACTCGGCGGGCATAAATGCCTTCACCTCCCTACCACAAAAAAAAAAAAAAAAACCAATGTACTCGAAAGCGCAAGACTGGACCAAATAGATCCGTGATCAATATCTGAAAGTGACGTCACTGCGAGTATTCAGAATCGCTCGAATATTCCAGTAAGTCCTCGTCAGAACATTCGCCAATATACGAGAAATGGATTGAATGACTAGAGACGCTATATGAAGCCAAGCTGAATGAATGGAGTAATAGTAAAAACTGCGATAAGAGTGGAGCGCGGAGTAAGGCGGTATTGATTGATAGTGAAGGGATTTTCGTGATACAGACAGTTCGAATATAAATTGATAGAGAAAATTACATTAAAATGTGATTTGTAAAATATTCAAATTAATGATTGTGTATTCTTAGTAAATAAACTCTTTTAACTTAATTTAAAAGACAGTGCGTTTTCACTTTGCCAGAACAACAAATTATCGGCCGTGAACCATAACACGCGACAATATATATATATATATAAATATATATATATATATATATATATATATATATATATATATATATATATATATATATATTTTATATATTTATACATGTACAGATAACTATCTGTGTATATATATGGCATATATATGCATATATATAAATATATATATGCATATATATATATATATATATATATATATATATATATATATATATATATATATATATATATATATATGTACATATATATATATATATATATATATATATATATATATATATATATATATATATATATATATATATTTATATATATTTATATACATATATATATATACTATACTAGACTACGTACAAAGAACAATAGACTTCATTAACGCCAACGGATACAAACTGGTAAACAAAGACCCCACCGATAAGTTCCAAGTGGACTTACGTACTGCCATTATACAATCCCCACTAATTATTCCTCCTAATACTAAGCAACGCTACATAAACCCAAATCCATGCACACTTCCCCTTAAAGCACAACCTAAGCTCCACAAACCCAATATTCCTATCCGTTCTGTCGTCAGCGACCGCCCATCTCCTGCATATCAATTAGCATGGTACTAGGCAATGATAATGGCTATGACATCATCTTGATGGCAAATACACATAAAAGTACAGCCGCGAGCTAGCAAACTCTACCACTTCTTTAAAATTGACTTTTATCACTAGATATCACCAACCTCTATACGTCTATACGCGTTGATGAAACACTGGCCATACAAAAAGAAAAACTTTCATTCAACAACAGCCGACGATTTACAGATCAACTGCTCAATCTCACAAAGACCACAACCAAGCAGAACTATTTTAAGTTCAATAGCAACACGAGCATTGCTAAGGACATTCTGGATATGGGACATCCAAGGTCGTCAATAATGCCAGAAATATTCTTTCAAACTTCGGAAGAAGTCCTTATACCCAAAGCTGTCAAAAAATTCAATGTAATATTTCACAGACGATATGTGGATGACTGTTTCATGGTTATTGAGTCACAAGAAAATAAACAAGACGAACTATTTACCTATATGAGTGAAATTCCCCCGAACATAAATATCACTATGGAAAAAGAAACAAACGGACAACTCAACTATATGGGCCTAAATGTGACACATAAACAAACACGATTGGACAACAAAATATACAGAAAACCAACTACAACTGCTCATACGATACAAAAACATCTAACTACCCCGCACAACAGCTAGCAGCATACAGATCAATGGTGCAGAGGCTTCACTCTATCCCCATCACTCCTACTAACTACTCCAACGAACTAGACAACATTTACTGAATAGCTAATACTAACCGATACAAACAATGCGACATCGACAAACTTGTCACACAGTACAAACAAAAACAGGAACGCCAACCGACTGAAACTCATAAGAACGACCAACAGTGGGTTTTGTTAATATACGGAGGCAAAGAGACATACAAACTATCAAACTTGCTTAGGAAATACAAATTGCAAACTGCATTCAAAACGAACAACTACATTGGAAACAAACTGAAACCAAAACTGAATGACACATCAATAAACGAAAAAAGGGGCATATACAAACTGACATGCAAGGACTGCGACATGCTATTTGTAGGAAGGACTACACGAAAACTAAAGACAAGATACAAAGAGCAGTTACGATACTTCTTACACAACAAGGCAGACTCCGATTATGCGACGCACCTACAAAAACACGCACATGAGCCTGAGGCTATGACAAACTCTTTGAAATTGCTAGACAAACAAAGCAAAGGACCGAGACTTGACATCCTAGAAAGGTTTCAAATTTATAAACATAGAAAGACAGACGGTAACATTATCAACAAATAATTCCGACGCAATCGTCTCAGTCTAGACCACACTCTTAGACGAAAACGGATACAAGATGAAACAGAAAAAAACGGACATCCAACAAGCAAAAAAACAAAAACTTAATATCCCTCTACCTGCCATACTTTAGTATTGACGTAATTTACTACCTGACCTAATTACCCATCCGCTTAACCCATCCTACGACTATATAAAGTCATTCCCTTCAACACATCCTTGAGGCACTGAAGATGACTCGAAGTAGTGGAAACGCGTCTGCTCACACAACAAAGCAAGGCCCGAAGGCTTTTAAAAAAGAAAAAAACAAATATATCTATATATATATCCATATATGGCATATATATGCATATATATATATATATATATATATATATATATATATCTATATATATATATATATATATATATATATATATATATATATGTATATATATATATATATATATATATATGTATATATATATATATATATATATATATATATATGTATATATATAAATCGATATATATATATATGTATATATATATATATATATATATATATATATGTATATATATAAATCGATATATATATATATATATATATATATCTATATATATATATATATATATATATATATACATATATATATATATATATATACAATTTATATGTATATATATATATATATATATATATATATATATATATATATATATATATATATATATATATATATATATATATATATATCTATATATGGCATATATATGCATATATATATATGTATATATATATATATATATATATATATATATATATATATATATATATATATCTATATATATATATATATATATATATATATATATATATATATATATATATATATATCTATATATGGCATATATATGCATATATATATATATATATATATATATATATACATATATATATATATATATATATATATATATATATATATATATATATATATATATATATATATATATAAACTCGTATATATATATATATATATATATATATATATATATATATATATATATATATATATATATATATGTATATATATAGACTCGTATATATATATATATATATATATATATATATATATGTATATATATATATATACTCGTATATATATATATATATATATATATATATATATATATATATATATATATATATATATATGTATATATATACTCGTATATATATATACATATATATATATATATATATATATATATATATGTATATATATATACTCGTATATATATATATATATATATATATATATATATATATATATATATATATATGTATATATATATATACTCGTATATATATATATATATATATATATATATATATATATATATATATATGTATATATTGTCGCGTGTTATGGTTCGCGGCCAATAATTTTAATGTTCCGGGAAAGTGAAAACGCAATGTAATTAAATTAAAAGAGTTTATTTAATTAAATTACAAATGCACAATCACTTTTCTAACTTTCACTTGTGCATAAATTTCTATCGCAATTGTCTTCTAAAATTACTTCACAATCACGAAAATCACTTTGCTATTACTCGAACAAAATCGCTTTTCTATTCGCTTCACAACCTTACTATCGCAGTTCTAATGAATGATCCCCCCCATTCATTCAGCTCGCCTTTATATAGGGTCTGTAGTCATTCAACCCAGTTCTCGTACATTGGCGAATTAGCGGGAACTTTCGAGCAGCGTGAATGAATGAAGCAGTGACTCACATTCAGATGTTGATGCTTGGTGGGTTCTCGTGGTTTCGAGTAAATTCATTTTGCAGATGTTCTTAATGTTTGTGAAAACAATTGCGACAGTAGCTCGCAGAATTATTTGTACATGTAACACTGCCCCCACCTCAGTTCTTTTCTCGCCGAAAAGATGTGTCGCCAGTTGTAGTCAATTCTCCTTGGATGTTATATGGGGCAAGACGGTCCAGATGCACGATTTTCATTTTGGCTCTCGGTTTACGGTGTTCCTGTATGCGATATACGACGTCGTTGATTCGCTTTGTAACTCGGTATGGTCCCTCCCAATTATGCTGGAACTTTGGAGACCTACCCTTCAGCCGCTGTGGGTTATATAGCCAGACCAAGTCATCTTGCTGGAAGCCAGTAGAATTTTCCTTTAGATCATACGTAGTCTTCATGCGGTCAGTAGCCGATTTGCGGTGTTTTCGCACTGTCTGATGTATTCGGTTCAACCGTTGTCTTAGCTCACTTGCGTACTCCGAGATCGTTTGGGGTTTCTCAGGGGGTGTCCCGAACTTTATATCACCTGGCAGACGAATAGTCTTTCCAAAAATGACTTTGGCTGGGGCGTGGCCCGTCGATGCATGTTCGGCAGCTCTGTACGTCATCAAAAATAGTGGGATATGTCGGTCCCAGTCCCTTTGGTTCTCGTCAACCATTTTGGCCAGGTGTTTATTGAGCATGCCGCTGAAACGTTCGACCATTCCATCGGATTTGGGATGCAGCGTTGTTGTCCTCGTTTTCCGTATTCCGAGCAGCTCGCACATTTCACCAAAAACTAGTGACTCAAAGTTTCAGCCTTGATCCGAATGTAGTTCGCAAGGCACGCCGTACCTACTGACCCAATTTAACACTAGCTGTTCGGCTACAGTAGTTGCTTCCTGGTTGGGAATGGGGTAGACCTCGGGCCACTTGCTGAAATAATCATCTACAACCAGCGTGTATCGATTTCCCCATTCGGATTCAGGGGAGGGTCCTGCGATGTCAACAGCAATCCTTTCAAACGATACACCCACGTTGTAGGCTTGCGTTTGTCCTCTCAGTCATCGCTTTGGGCCTTTGACGGAAGCGCAAATTATCCATCTGCGACACCAGTCCTCTACGTCTTCTCGAGCACGGAGCCTGTAGAATCTTTCCCACTATTTTGCTAAGGTCTTGTTAACACCAAGGTGGCCTCCCAAGGATCCTTCATGCATTTCCTTAACCACATTGTGGATTCGGCTTTTGGGTAGTATAGTTTGCATCCTAGAGGAGCTGCCATCCACCGTTTCCCATTTCCAGTTGAGTACGCCACCCTCCACCTGAAGGGAGTTCCATTGCGCCCAATAGATTTTCAGGGTTGCGCCATGCGTTGAAACGTGCTTCCACTCAGGCCGCTCAGTCGTCTCCTTCCATACGAGCAATGGTCCAATGTCTTCATCCGCTAACTGGGCATTTCGAATCTCCTCCGATGACCAACCTTCATCGAATTCAGCCGTTATCAATCGCAGATCAACGGGCGGTTCCTTTTCTTCAATCCGTCGGCAATGCTTGCAATTAGCTGGACATGGACGACGAGATAGTGCGTCAGCATTTCCATGAGCTCCGCCCTTTCGATGAACAATTTTGTAGTCGTATGACTGCAATCTTTCGATCCATCTCGCAACTTGTCCCTCGGGGTTTTTTAAGTTGAGCAGCTATCTCAGCGATGCGTGGTCCGTTCGAAGAACAAATTTCTGGCCATATAGATACTGATGGAACTGCTTGGTGGCCTCTATTATAGCCAATAGCTACTTCCTGGCCACACAGTAGTTCCTCTCACTTTTTGAGAGAGCTCGACTGTAATAAGAGAGGACTCTTTCTTCGCCATTGATTTGCTGGGAGAGTAAAGCTCCAATACCGCCGTTGCTTGCATCGGTGTCAACTACAAACATTTTTCCGGGTTTCGGATACGCCAGCACGGGTGGTTCTCACAGATTTTTCTTCAGGGTCTCAAAGGATGTCTGGCATTGTTCATTCCAGACATACGGAAGATTTTTCTCTGTTAGCTGATGGAGACACTTGGCTATTTTGGCAAAGTCTTTGACGAATCTTCGATAGTAGGTTGCCAGACCTAGAAAACTTCGTAGTTGGCGCTTGTTGTTTGGTGTTGGCCAGCTTTTCACGGCTTCAATTTTCGCAGGGTCTGTATTGACCCCTTCTGCTGATACGACGTGTTCCAGGTATTTTACTACAGCTGCGAAAAGGGTACACTTGTCGGGACTAAGTCTCAAATTTGCCAGTCGCAATCGGGAGAAAACCTCTTCTAAGTTCCACACATGCTCTTCGAACGTTCTCCCGATGACGATGATGTCATCTAGGTACACCAAGCAGGTTTTCCAGTTTAGACCACGTAGCACGTATTCCATCAAGCGTTCGAAAGTGGCTGGAGAATTGCAAAGCCCAAATGGCATCACCACAAATTGCCACAATCCGGTCCCAACTGAAAATGCGGTCTTCTCTCGGTCCTTCTTGTCAATTTCTACCTGCCAGTAGCCGCTCTTGAGATCGAGTGTAGAAAACCATTTTGCGTCGGCTAAAGTGTCCATGATGTCATCGCTGCTTGGGAGCGGGTAACTATCTTTTTTAGTGACGTTGTTAAGCTGCCTATAGTCGACACAAAAGCGAGTGCTACCATCCTTTTTCTTTACTAGAACTACTGGCGTGGCCCATGGACTTACAGAAGGTTCGATAACGCCTTGTTTTTCGATGCCTGAGATCAGTGCACCCACTTCTCCTTGTTTGGCTATAGGAAGACGTCTTGGCACTTGTCGAATTGGCTTGGCTCCCTGTGTATCTATGACGTGAGTTACCAGACTCGTTCGGCCTTGGTCATCCGGGCTTGTTGAGAAGATGTCACTGTACTTGGTGACCAGATCAGAGGCTCGTTTGAATACCTGCAATGACAATTTGACTTGCTTCAATATTGCAGACGTGGATTCCCGGGCTTTGTCTGTGTCTTGCCTCCTTTTCCCATGATGGTGGTGAGTAGCTTCCAAAGAGGTGATGGTGGAAACAGGCTGGCAGCTGCCGATGACTTCTCCCGCTTTGATGCCCGTGGTTGAGTCTGCGGTTTTAAGGACTCTAACCGGCACATATCCTTTCCTTAAAGATATTACGAGGCTTCGTCCTACAATCAAACTGCGCAACGCGGGCGTCTTGGTTGGCTCTATCAGATAGGATCGGTGGTCTCCAGAATCACCATCAAGCTTGGCCCATACAATGCTTTCGGAAGAATTTGGTACATCAGTGTCGGCACATACCACTACACTCATCTTGGGAATTTGGACGCTGGGATCCTCCATCAGTACTTCGACATTCTGCCATTGCAATACACGTTTGCCCAAATCCAACGTGATTCCATGTGGTCGCAGAAAATCCATTCTGAGAATGCAGTCATCCATAATGTTTGCGACCAGAAAATTATGTCGGAACACAAGGTCTCCCAACTATATCTGGAGGTTGACCTCTCCATGGACAGGTGCAGTTTTTCCCGTAGCTGTCCGTAGTGAGAAAATTCTGCCCTTGTGAAGTTGTTGCTGTCTAAGTAGGTCTGGTCGGATAATCGATCGGGTTGCACCAGTGTCGATTGTTATGGTGCTTTGTTCTCCGTCAATTTGACCCGGAAGGCATAAGTCCGCTTCACTACGATGTAGCCTTGACACGGTGATGGTGGTGCTGAGGACGTCGATCCTTCTAACCAACCTCTGCCCCACGAAGTTGGCTCTTACATGTTTCCCGACCCCTCTGTTTGAAGGGCTTCCATTCTGGGCTCCTGACTCGGTCTGGATCTCCTCCTAGCTGCACACCCTGGACAATAGCTCGGTTTTTTTCGTTTCTTGCAGTCTCTTTTCAGGTACGCCTTCTCTCCGCAATTCCAGCATCTAGGCGCACCATTTACATGCGGGTCTCGCTCACACCTGCACTCTTCTGTCACTACCTCACGAAACCGGGCAGTGGTACGAGTCACATTTTTCGCTGCCTCAAAGTTCAGACTGTAAGCCAATGCGTCCTTAACCGTTTGCTTTTGAGCTAAATGCACGGCTTGTTGCAATTCCGGGTCCTTTAGTGCGCTGATGAATGCTTCTGTCGTTGCATCATCTCGATGTTCTGGGTCGTAGGCTGGGTAAGCCAAAAGTGCTAGTCGCTCAACGTCTTGGGCTAGCTGCTGTAGGGTTTCACCAGACTTCTGCACCCGATGCCATAGCTGTGACCGATAAATCTGCTTTAGATGATCGTCTCCATAACGCATGCCGAGCGCATTCATTATAGCATTCGGGTTTGAGTGCAATTCAACGGGGATCGTCTGCAAAAGCTCGGCAGCTGGGCCTCTTAGAGCAAGAATAAATGCAGTCGCTTGTTCCTGCTCATTCCAGTAATTTATGCGAGCGGCTGCTTCAAACTGGGTTTTGTAAATAGTCCAGACCATTTGCCCGTCGAATATTGGTGCTTGCACATTTCTAGATGAGCTTTGCGCTGTGGTTATAAGTGGGGCTGGTGAGGCGGTTACTACTGCCTTCACTACTTCCAAGTCCTATTTCACTTTTTCCACCTCATGGTTGATTCTCTCCTCGACCTGGCTGATCTGAAGGTTGATTCTCTCCTCGACCTGGTATACCTTTTCCTCGACGCATTTAATTTGGCTGTTGAGACTACTGAGCTCCGCTTTTATTTCGGTTGACTGTTTTTCCAGCTTCTGTGTGATGTCTCCCTTAATTTCGAACGCTTGTTGGTCCAGCTTCACTGATTGTTCATTTAACTTCACTGATTGTTCATTTAACTTCGCAGATTGTTCATCTAGCTTCGTAGTTAAATTGGACGACTGTTCATTGAGCTTCGCCTTTAATTTGGATGACTGTTGTCGCTGCTCTTGCTGCATCAGCATCAACATTTGCATCAGCGCATTTTCTGGTTCCTTTGGTTTGGTGTTTCGGCTTCACCACCTTCTGTGCCTTTTTCCGCATCTGAGAGCTCACCCAAATCCAGATACGCACCTTTCGATTCAATCGCGTCACGCAAGCGTGCAATCAGTATGGCCTTTGTACCTTGAGTGGCCAGATTTCGCTGTTCCATTTCCTCTTTGAGCTCCGATATGCTCAATTGATTGATTTTAGATGTAAGTTTCCTGGCATTTCTATTGTCTGGCAATTTTTCCACCACTTTCCACGCTAATTCTAACTATTGTGTACTTCAAAAATGTTTAATCGTTTTCACTTCCAAAATTTTCTTTCTTACTTCTTGACACCACTGTCGCGTGTTATGGTTCGCGGCCAATAATTTTAATGTTCCTGGAAAGTGAAAACGTGATGTCTTTTAAATTAAATTAAAAGACTTTATTTAATTAAATTACAAATGCAAAATCACTTTTCTAACTTTCACTTGTGCATAAATTTCTATCGCAATTGTCTTCTAAAATTACTTCACAATCACGAAAATCACTTTTCTATTACTCGAACAAAATCGCTTTTCTATTCGCTTCACAACCTTACTATCGCAGTTCTAATGAATGATCCCCCCCATTCATTCAGCTCGCCTTTATATAGGGTCTGTAGTCATTCAACCCAGTTCTCGTACATTGGCGAATTAGCGGGAACTTTCGAGCAGCGTAAATGAATGGAGCAGCGACTCACATTCAGATGTTGATGCTTGGTGGGTTCTCGTGGTTTCGAGTAAATTCATTTTGCAGATGTTCTTAATGTTTGTGAAAACAATTGCGACAGTAGCTTGCAGAATTATTTGTACATGTAACAATATATATATATATATATATATATATATATATATATATATATATATATATATATATATATATGCATATATATATATATATATATATATATATGTATATATATATATATACATGTATATATATATATATATATATATATATATATATATATATATATATATATATATATATATATATTTATATATATGTATATATATACATGTTTATATATATATATATTTATATATATATATATATATATATGTGTGTGTATATATGTATATATATATATATATATATATATATATATATATATATATATATATATATATATATATATATATATATATATATATATATATATATATATAGAAGGTACTCTCCGCAATAGGTAAACTACTCTAGAGAAATTTACCTATAAGGCCATGATTTTATACTTACAATTTTATTTCTTTTCTCAAGATGACTTCCTCATTTCCCTTACTTCCCTTCGAGTAATGTTTCTAGTGTGGGGTGGCTCAGCACAACCGGAGGGTGCCCCGGACGACCCGCAACAAGACTAAGCGCTAAATGGCCCTTATATGCCACCCCGGGGTTAGGCACCCCTCTGCCAAAAATTAATGTTTGCAATTGCGATGGTTTCCGTGGTTGCAACAGAATGGCGCCCAAACTCTAGTAATCCATCTAGATGGTGATATTTTGAGCGGGGCTAGTTTTTAGTCTGGGTGGATTCCATGCTAAGATTGGCAATCACAACACCTGAAGGATTTAGCTTCCATGATTAAACAAATGACAACGGCCGCGGCTGATTGAATTTGCATGCAGCAGAAATCTAATCATATAACCTGATTGATGCATTTATAAAATAATCTGGCCATCTCCGAAAACCAGATCGACCATCTTCTGATCCAATAGTGTTAGACTTCGAGTATACTTGACGTCCGTACATACCAAGGAGCCGAACGTAACTCGGATCATTACTTGACAAAATAAACCTATCAATGTCGTTTCTCAAAGGCTCATTCATCGAAGACGATCCCGTTACGAAAATTTGACATCAAAAGGCTCCAAACAGCGTCCGTGACAAAAAATTTCATGGAGAACCTCGACAAACAGCTGGCTCCCATATTATCAGACGTATCACTGAAAATAAGCAAGGAGCTCTGGATGGAAGTGGAAGCGGCTATTCAGATTGTGGCAGAACTGATGAGTGGACATCAAGCCAAGTGCAAGAGAAATGATTGGTTCGACGATGAGCGCCAGGACTCGTTAGATAGAAAGAACTCGTAGGTAGGTAAACAAGACGAATAGAGAGCATTATGGAAATGTCAGAACAGTAGCAAATAACATCGTTAGAATTAAGAAAAGATAATACTTTGACGTCAAATTGAGAAGTATAAATGAAAGTTTAGCAAGCAACAACACAAGACCAGCATACAAAGTAGTGAAAAGCCTGTTACGTGGTTGTTAGCTCAAAAGCGCGCTGTCGTGATGACATCGGCAATATTATCGCTGATGGAACCAAGATTAAGGAAAGTTGGGCATCATATTTTAACAACCTCTCTAATCCTGCATACAGCTCCAGAGCATCGGAGCCTATAGACGTATTCGAAGGGCTTCCATTGGCAACACTAAGTCTCTAAGTCTGGATGAAGTTTGCTCTACCATCAAGGCCCAAAAGGACAATAAAACGTCACGTATCGAAGAGATTCCAGTAGAACTCATTAAATATGGAGGCGGCAGTGTTCAGAAAGCCAACCATGGAATCATCTAGCACATTTGGTAGCAAGAACATATGCCAAACAAGTGGAGCCAATCAATTATATTGCCTATCGACAAGAGAGGTGACAAGCTACAGTGCGTAGATTATAGAGGCATAGCACTACTTTGTATGGCATACAAAACATTTTCAAAGATCTTAGAACTATAATCAGATCATACGGTAACAGTATTGCTAGGTAGTATCAAGGTGGTATTAGAGCAGGTAGATTGACGATAGACCAATTGTTCACTGTGAAGCAGGTACTTGAAAAATGCTGGGAGTTCAACATAGACTTCACCAAATTTTTTTTAACTTTAAGCAAGCATACGACAGGATTGATCGTATCGTACTGTTCTAAATAAAGCTTTGCTTTGGCATCCCATCCAAATCAGTCTATCTTAACAAAATGACAATGATGTTGATGACCTTCCAAGTCCGCACCAATAACCAACTCACCGATGCCTTTGATACAAATACCGGACTAAAGCAGGGAGATGGGCTGGCCCAGTTGTTATTCAATTTGGCTCTGCAGTCTGTCACATAATAAGAAAGCTATCTGTCGATACAGGAGGGACCTTAGAATACAATTCATGCTAAGTAGTAGCCTGTGCGGACGACATCAACATTTGGTCACGGTCATTAACAACTGCTAAAGAACTCTTCCTGAATTTCGACAGCAAAGCAGAACTAGTAGGGTTACAAATCAATGAGAATAAAACAAAGCTCATAACGTAGTCGAGGAAAAAACCTCAAATGTCCGAAATATAGTCCTTTGCGAATACAAAATCGAAAATGTCTGTAAATTTGTATATTATGGTGCCAAAATAACGTGAACCGCTAATGAATACACCGAAGAAGACAGCTCGCAAATAACATTTTTTATTCTGTTTCGACAATCTTGAAAACCAGCTGCATAGATAGGAGGAGAGCTCATTGCTGCTTGGATTTCAAAATTGGAGGATGCGGTCAACAGACCGAGATAGTTGAAGGTGTTTTTTGCAGAACGCGAAGGCCCGAGGCTACGAAGACGGAAAATATAATTTGAGTTGAAGTCAATAATTTTAACGTATTAGGTTTAATTTTGGGTTTTAGTAAGCGTTAATTTTAGGTAGTTTTAGTTTTGAGGTTTCAGTTTGAGTTATGTTTAGTGTTTAGATTAGGGAATTCAGATTAATTTGTATTTTAGTTTAGGTTTCGTTAACATTTTATGTATTTATTTATAGGTTGTTCTATCTGTCTGCTATTCAGTTTTTTATTTATTTTTATTGAATCGTTCATTTGTCTGTTTATGAGATATTAAATCATATACTCTATTCAAATTATTAATTGTTTTTGTATTTTTAAATTGTTCAGCTTATCTTTGGATTTTTATTATTTTTCATTTCCACCATGTTTCCCCACACGCAATATGCGTATGATGATTTGACTTACCTTTGACGACGTTCTTCCCACAATTTTCCAGATCCACCGTTGCAGTTTTGCTCCGGAATGATGATCAGATATTTGAGACTCATTGAACGGTTATTCCACTTACCAAACGAGCCTTCAAATGGGTTGGATGCTCATCAGTTATTGCTTCGCGCTAGCACCATGACTACGGACTATGGTCTCTCAGAGCGTGAACTGGTCCGAGACTTTCATATTTTCCTGCAGAGATCTGCTGAAAACTGTTTCTGGCAGATACGTGACTGGCATAGAGACTTAAGTTGGGCACAGCTTAAAGTGGCATTTGTGGAACGATTTCGATCTCGGTTTGATGACGCTCATATTTGGGGAGATTTGTTTGCCCACAGACAGGGATCCACTGAACCGATCATTAAATTTTATGAATCCCTTTAGGCAATGGCTTTCCAACCCAGGATTCCAATGAGGGACATGGAATTGCAGGAGCTGAATCTCTGACTGCAGAAGCACATGGACATGAGTTTCCAACCACCCGATATCTTGTCAGAAAATGTCTCCAAATGGAAGCCACATGGCAAAGGCTAGAAATGGATAAACCATCCAGATCCAGTTCAGACATTTGGAGTCAATTCTATGCAATCTTATGACAAGTTTTTGGCTGGTTATGATTCATGTTGCGAGTGTGGTGCTCCTCTACCGAATCAGAGGCTAGAATTTAGCCTATCTCACATCCGGCTGTTTTTTTGCAACCACTTTCTCGGGAAATTGGAATTCGGTCACCGAAGTCTGTGGAAGTTTCAACACAGACGTTGCTGCCTGAGGTTGGAATTCATCCAAGCGATTCCCTGGATGCGACTTGTGTCTTTGGTTCCAACCGCAAGCTTAACTGAAAGCGGAGAGTGTCGAAGTCACAACTCTACTGGTCACGGAAATTTTTCGTCACGCAACGGTTTTTCAAGGAAGCGTGCGTTGAATAGTGGTATCATATGGAGATAAGCAGCCTTATACTGAGATGAGCATTAAGAAATGCGAATCAAAAGGTCTCCTAGGCAGTGATGCAAGCGTTAGGATCCTGAGAGCGTGTAGTAATCAAGCAGTTACCCTATTAAACTGCTCTAAAACCTTCCTAGCTCCTTCACCCTTACATCATGGTGATCAAAAGAATTGAAATTCCTACTAGAAAAAGGAAAGAAAGGTCGATGAAACGCATATTGCTATAGGCGGCGACAAATAGACATTAATGATTATTCAGTTTAGAATCTTTTTTTTAATATCTAATGTCTTCGTTAAAATGATCATGAACAAACAAACACCTTGCATACCAATTTTGTTCATTCGTCCATAATTTTCATTTATACGCATTAATTATACGCACCCACACATATAAAAAAATATCATATGCAAACTAATTCGAGGCTTGCATCGAAAAGATGGGAGTGAAGTGGTGCCCGCTTACGGCGACGCAAAGGCTGACGCGTTTCAATGTTCCTCGAGGAATTTAAGAGGTTGGCGAAAGTGGAAAGACGAGAGTGTTGTTGGTTGCGTCCTTCTCTTTGCTTGGCTTGATCACTTTGGCATGATAAGTTGGTTTTATATCCATTAGCAGGTTGGGTTTAGTGGGGTATCTGAAGCGTTTGATGGGACGGGTAATCGATCATCGGTTGAGTGATGGGTTAAAATGGTGAAGACATTAAATATAGCGCCAAGACTTAGTTAAAAATCACCTCGGAGGTGGTCTCGGTTGGTCAGTCGGGAAGTGAACGATCGTGGACCGCAGTGATAAAAGTGATCGATGTAAATTGTGCAAGTAATGGGCAAAGAGTTTGGTAGAACAAAGTGGTTGCAGTAAAAAACTTCTTGAGAAATAATTTTGATTTCCCACTACTCAAATTGCTGCTCTTTCTACCTACAAGTAGTTATACGTTCCATAAAGTAGGAAGGAAAGTGATCTAATCAACAATCCTGATAATAATCATAGCTCAATCGCAAAACTGAAACCCCAATTTAAACTGCTCAGATCGTCTCATGTCGATGCAAATGTGTGTCGCTATTTACATTCATTCAATGCCCTTCATTGCAAATTATTTGGCTCGTATGCACTCCACTAGACCTGATTGTCTATCATGCACTTTCTTGATCATCTTGTACGCAAGTTTGCGACGTCAATTAGCGATGCAAATATGTTTGGCGGGAATACAAAGCAACTGAGGCCGATCTGGCTCATTGGTGAATGCAGAATTGCATACTCACCAGCCAAAAGTGAGAATTCAGACCGTTTTTCATCTCCGTTCCAACTTTAATTTCTTAACATATATTGCAAAACACGCTTCAGTCAAACAGGATAACGGTTTGAGGGAATTTGATAACGATCATAAAGTGCGTACTCTATCCGTTAGTAACTGCACTTCGTCTTGACTGGATTATCATCATATCACATATAAAGCATCGTTTGTGCCATTCTATATGTAGTACATTGGTCAGGCAAGTGTATAAAAAACCAATAAGTGCAAGGCTGATGAGCATAATGTGATCACTTCTTATTTCCATCTAGTTCGTAGTCAATCTAGGCTGGAACGGGAGCAGTCAAAAGTCAGTGTAAATTGACAAAGAAGAACTTATGTCTTCGGGCGTCTTGAGAAGAGAACGAAAAAGCAGCCAAGATTCAGTGCCGAGCACTTGTTCGCTATTAGCAGCGCGATCGCGAGAGGACAATTGGTCGTGGAGTCCTCTGGACATAAGGGTGATACAATAATTGTTCAGGTGATGATGGACTCTGCTCATTAGGAGTGCTGTACTGTGGTTGCTGCGATTAAGACAGGAATATCAAAGTTGAAGCGATCGAGTAGGCAACACTTCAAGCTCTTCAAATTTGGGGTGCCTTGATGTACATGGAGACACGAAGGAATGCATTGTAGTCACAGTCCCGCTTTCAACGATGAGTGGTGTGTGATCGCTGTTAATTCGATTTTTCTGTGCTGTATGATATCCTTGGAAAGTGGTTAAGTTACTATTACTTGTAGAATCTTAATTGCATGTCTCTATCAATGCTCCTAAGACTTTATTTTGTATTTGTGATTGAATTATCTTCTGCTTAATGAGTACAGTTGATACCTTTGCAAATCTATTTGAACTAAAGACAAAGAACAGTCAAGCAAATTTTCATTTTTTTTGCTTCTTGTAGAAGTCAGTCGATTTCGATTTTCCGTAGCAATTTGAATTGAATCAAGGACCTCTGACGAAGTCGCGCGAATGGTTTTGCTTTTGCTCCACACAAATTACAAGTCAGAGAAGTTCCACCACAAGAAAACGTGTTCAGAGTTTAGTTCCGCGGAAGTTTTTTGCCAGCTATTATTCCCAATTCATATTTCACAAGTGTCGGACCTCCTGGTTAATGCTTGAATCCGAAGCCGTGATTTAATCGAAGTTTTGTGAATTTAATGGTAGAAAATATTTTCCCACGTATCCACAGGCAAACGGTGTCCCGTTGCGTCTTTAAATGTGCATCGCGCCAAAAGCGCCCAGTGACAGTAAAAGTTAAAATTTCCAGAAAAGATTATTTGCAAGTGCCTCCTTCCTGAACTTGAACTAATTTGTGGAATACTCCGCGCTGTGCTTGGAGGCCAGTGATATTTGCAAGTAAGTCCCGTTGCTTTCGGAATTCAGTTGAGGCTGAACAACAGCCACCTGTGGCTTTAGTGGTTTTAATAGCGCGTGCGGCAAATTGTTTGTGCGGGCCAGGTCAAAGGCTCATATCGCATGGAGGTATCGCAAGGTTTTTGATTGTTCGCTTCATGACGATTGGGTATCGGCGCTGGGTGACGTCGCTCGAATAGATTTACTTTTTTATGAAACTTCGGGCGTCAAGACTACACCTTGTGAACATTTATATTTCATATTGGCAAAGGTTAAATCTGGGGCTGTGAATCGCAATTATACGTTTGAATTTTATTTGCCGTGTGAAACTGCTTGCTCAAGCTTCCATAGGGACTTAAGTTCCTACTCATCCTTTGTGAATCAAGACTCGAAAGACGAGCTCTAAGCTAAAAACCGCGAATGTTGGATAAATTTTCGTTTAATAAATTAAATGGTCTTAATGTCTTATAGCGTATTTGTAGAAGAACTGATTCCTTTGATTGACCTATTAAATTTGCATTGCATGCATGTGCCGCCCCCTGTAAAATTGTCAGTTGTTCTCAACGGGATAATTCATATACTGAATACTTCTGACGAAGAAGTAATTATACGTTTTTCTTTTTGGCCAAAAAGTATACGTAGCATTCTTGAATTTACAAATTTACATTTTTTTTCAACCCTGCTGCAAACTTAAGAACGACGTCAGTTCAATCTTTTGAAACAAGGAAAAATAATGTCAATATCAGACATAATACTTTCACTATGACATAATTTAATGTCCGGTTTGATCACATGTCAAAAACCTAGAAACTCCTCTTTGATTTGTATTAATGGCATCGAAAGAATAGAAGAATAATTTGCAATTGGCGTGCTTATAAATTTAAAAAAAATTTGACAAATGTTTTGAAGACATAATTAAGTAAACGACTTCTTATGCTTATATGAAACTTCTCAAATATTTACGTTTGTTGAAATGATTGTCGGGAATACAATGAATTACTAAACTAACCCTTGGGTCTTTCCATTTTGTTTTGTCCGACCATGTATAGGACCCGGTACGGTGGAGGGCTCTCACCACCAGACATGAGCCAGCCATCGGGCACATGATAACCTTTTTGTTACAGGAACTCTCGCGGGTTGAGTGGCCCCAAGCAAGGTGCCTTTTTATGGCATAGAGTTATGTGATCCGATTGCATAACGCTATGACATAAATTGGTCACCGGGGTATTCCTCCTCTGATAGGAAGGCTCATACAAGTTATGATGTATGAGTTTTCCACTCAGAAGGGAAATACTTGGCCACTGCAACATATATGGATCTTGATCCGGTTGGGCCGGTGCGAGGGGGCACCATCACCATCCGGTTGTCCCACTCTTATTTGTGGGCCATGAGCATCGTCGGGTAATGACGAGGTTACCCTAAGTCCGTCCGTTTTTTCTTGTTCAACTTGTTCTCTGAACAAGTCATTTCCCCTTTTTGTAGTTACCTACAATTTTTCGACTTCGGTCACCTTTCCTTTGAGACCCAAGAATTTGTGAATGCGAAATGCTTTTGTAGTGGGTCCTTGTGCTGGGGGGAATGAACCCGTCCCACGACACCGCAATGCTAGCCTGCTAGCGCATTCACGCGTCCCCAGACAAGGGCATTCTCGGTGGATATCAACATTTTCCTCCGCCGAGGCAGCAGACCATCGCTGCAGTCCTTTACGGACCTTTGATATTACCTATGCACTACAAGCGGGAGCCCTTTACCTTGTCCTTGACCTTAGTTTGTATTCTCGTTTGTTGCAGCTCAATGTCAAGGCGGCTTTACGTCATAAAGTTGACATGTTAGGGCACGTTACCGCCTTGGTTCAATTCAATAATCGAACTCGGTTGATTCGGTTTTTGACTGTGCTGGCATTGACGTATTCTATTTATGTTGGGATTGAGTTTTGGGTCATTTTTAACATTGCACCTATTTTATTGCCCCTATTTGCAGAATCTTCTATGTCCTCTCCAACCCCTTTAAGTCGTTCTTCTCTTGCGGCTGATGACCCGTTTAAAGCTGTAGATATGATCGTTAATGATAATTCTGCTAACGCTGTTTTTGCAGTGAAGCCATTGGTATGGAAACATTTAGCGTGTTCTGCACTTTTAACCATTGATATTATCCATAGCAAAGTGAAAAGGATATTTAATTTTTCAATTGAAGTGTTCCGGCGAATAAGAAACTCCAATCTTTTCAGAAACAAATTGGTGGTAGTAAGCAGCCGTGAAAGCTGATTTATGATGTCATCACACGGTGAAATTCAATCCACTTTATGTTCGAGCGATTCATCGATATTCAAGATTCAATACGAGCTGACCTGGGTGTTTCACGCAGTCCTCTTGAAACGTTGGACAGTATTAAAACAATGCTGCAGTATTAAAACAATCCTTCGAGGTTTGTACAGGAAAACTTAGCGCGGAAAACATAGTTACAATATCCAAGGTCATTCCGTTGGTAATTGTTTTGCAAAAAGCAATGAACTAAACTATGAAGGATTAAAATTGTAGGGCTCTTTGTTACAGGGGTTACACAGTTGCTTTGAGCACATCCAATTCAATGATGTTTATGCGAAAACAACATATTTAGATTCACGCTTCAAACATAAGGGGTTCGATGATCCAGACGCTTTGAGTAAAATCAAAGAGACTTTTTGCGGTGAATTTTCGAGAGGTCAAAATCTTGTTGCTGCTGCAGAAACAATGGAGCCACATTTTCTTTGGAGAGACTTTGGTGACGATGCTGAAATTTAAAATTCATCGTTATTATCAGATGGAAGACTGGGCATTCGGCAATATTCAGAAGAGAAACTTATACCTCGACAAGAAAATGCCCTAGATTGGTGGAAATCTAGAGAAATCATATAACCCGAGTCTTGCACAACTAGCACGAGAATACCTTGAAATAATAGCCACAACAATGCTCTATGAGAGAGTTTTTTTCTGAAACTGGACTCGTTGTTTCCAAAAAACGAAATCTTTTGAAGGGCACAAATGTCCAAAAAATAT
Source organism: Odontomyia ornata (assembly GCA_963969285.1). Taxonomy (NCBI): domain Eukaryota; kingdom Metazoa; phylum Arthropoda; class Insecta; order Diptera; family Stratiomyidae; genus Odontomyia; species Odontomyia ornata. The sequence continues at coordinate 234,225,421 of OZ017739.1, read as the reverse complement.
TTTTTTTATACTCAAGTTCTATGCATTTTTGTACATAAATGCCAATAATGTTAACATGATTTTCAGTCTTTTGAAAGCAAATTTCTTTTTTTAACCACATTGACATTACAGTTTATTGAATTATTTGAAATGTTGTTTCCACTTTAATAATACATAAAGATGAAATTGAAATCTCATGTCAACGAAAGGCCACACCACACAAGAGTGTCTCTGAGGCCTGGAGAACGAGCAAGTGTCCACAAGAGACTGGGATCCGTTGCTGCTACATGTGCTAATCCAAAAATTGAATCCAGCAAGTCGCAAATCATACGAACAATAGTTATCCAACCCGCGCAAGCTACCACTCTTGAAGGGTTTGTTGGACTTCTTGAAAACGCGTTTCCAGGCCCTCGAGACACTCGGCCAATAAACAAGGGAACCGGAGATCAACTGTAGGAAAGCCACCAATTCAAACGTTGTTACCACGACAACTTCTCGGTGCTTCATGTGTAAGCAGGATTACCCGATTTACTACTGCCCGGATTTTCTCAGGATCACTGTTGCAAAGAGACTAAGTTCCGTGCACGCTAAGAAACTGGGCGTGAATTGATTTCGAGAAGGACATCAGGCTTCCAGCTGCGTGGCCAGAAGTTGCAAGCAGTGTTCCAAGAATCACAACAACCTGCTGCATCTGCCAGGAGACAACAAACCCAAATAGACCAAGACGATATCCTCGAGCACAAAAATGCCGAAACAAAATTCGAAACCGCAAACAAACGAAGAACCACCTGCGCTCGCTTTAATGACTCTGATGGAGCCCCAACCCCAAGGACATGTACTTCTGGGCACAGCCGTCGTCAGGCTGGTCACCAGCGATGGGAAGATGATGGATTGTCGAGCTGTGCTGGGTCCAGGCTCACAATAAACATAGGTACCAAAAGAATCATCAAAAAATTGGATTTGTCATCGACACCACACCTTGCCCTCATTGAAAAGGTAGGCAGTAGCACTGAGAATGCATATCATAAGGTGAACCTCGGCCTAAGATCGAGATTATCAGGATAGGCCGTGCAGTTGGAAGTCTACGTCATGGACAAAACTATATCACCACAACCGTCTCAGAACTTGAACACATAGGGATGGCACATTCCGAAAAACATGAGACTGGCAGATCCAGACTTCCATCAAATGAAGTGCATTGACATGTTGCCAAGTGCCGAACACTTTTAAGAGGTCCTAGCTCCCAGTTCTCCAGAACACGCTCCTAGCGTGGATTGAAGCCGGAAGAGTGATCACACCTCAAGTGTCTTCCGTGACATACGGCATCCTGGCAGAATATAATCAGCTTAATCAGCTCTTCAAGCTATTGTGGGAGGTCCAGGAAGAAGGGGGTCCGCAGCACAAGCTTACGTTAACTGAAAGGGCTTGCGAAGCACATTTCTATCAGACAATTTATTGCTTTGAAGCGTTGACTAGAGAGGATCCTTGATCTAAGATTTCCATGCGAGGACTTTATGGAGGAGTATATTTAGCTTCGGCATATGGAGGAGATGACGCCACAGCAGCGGGAAGAACTACGATACTTCCTTCCACATCATTGTGTCCTGAAGCCTGACAGCAGTACAACCAAGCTATGGGTGGTTTTCGATGTGACGACCACAAACTTTTCGTTGAGTGATGTCCTTCATACAGGGCCTACCGTCCAGGATGACCTTTTTTCGATACTTCTGCGTTTTAGAATGCTTTGTTTTGTATTTACTGCCAACATTGAGAAGATGTATCGGCAGATAATGCTCCATCCTGAAGACCGTCATAAACATGGCTTAATTTGGAGAAATTGTTCAACGTAACCAGTGCAATCCTATCAGTTAAAAACAGTGACCTACGGCACAACATGTGCCCCGTATTCAGCTACAAAATTTCTACAGGTTTTAGCACAAGAGAACCAGCAGAAAGGGCCCCTGGGCAGCAGCACGTTGGAGAACGATTGCTTTATTGACGAAGTTATGACCGAAGCAGACAGCTTAGAGGAGGCACTTCACAAACAGGCGAAGCTACGCACCATACTCTTGAGCACAGATATGCATTTGCGCAAATGGTGTGCTAACATCCTCTATTGTTGAAACAGACTAAACCTGAGGACAAACAAGTCTAGCTGGAATTCAGTAGTTTACATGAGGACTATATCAAGACGTTAGGAGTCATCTGGAATCCAAAGACTGACGGGTTCCAGATCTAAACCAACCTGGATCCTACCGATGGGAAGTTCTCCAAGAGGATGATGGCATTTAATTTAGCCAGAATGTTCGATCCATTGGGCATCTTGGCTCCAGTGATAGTAGCAGCCAAGCTATTCCTACAGGAATTATGGCGATTGGAATTGGACTGGGATGCAGCATTACCAGTGGTCCAATTTCCGCAGTGGTCTGCCATCATTGCAGCAGGCCCAATTCAGTACAGGCGAGAAATTCGTGCAAATACAGTTGCACATCTTTTGTGATGCCTCCAAGAAGGCATATGGCACAGCGATATACAAGTGGACAACCCTAAGGAGCGGGCAAGTCGTCGTCGTCAGGATGTTGTGCGCCAAGTCGAGTGACCCCAATCAAAACACTTACTTTTCCGCGCCTGAAGTTGTTTGCGGTGAAACTGGGTAATTAGCTCACAAGACGAGATAACACAGCACTCAATCTGCAGGAGGTTTTTCAAGTATTCTGGACCGATGCCGAGATTGTCTTAGCGTGAATCGACTCTACTGCATCATCGTACAATACCTTTGTGGCGAACAGGGTCTTGGCCATACAAACCCTCTCAAGGCCGGACCAATGGCGACGCGTAGCATCTGAAGATAATCCAGCAGACATCCTGTCACGTGGGATAGCACCGGGTGAGTTAAGCCGTTGTAGTATGTGGTTGCAAGGGCCACCACTCTTACCCGGTGCAGAATCAGTTTGGCCTTCCGAGTATCGGAGTGGGGCCCTTGTGACTTGAAGACAAAATGGACCAAGGCCACTATCGTAGCAGCAGAGGCTCCTGAAATACACTTCATTCAGCAGATCCAACACGACAACTCCTTCAAGAGGCTGCAGTGTATAGTAGCCTGCACGATACGGTTTATCTGTGGCCTCAAGCCGGCAGTCAAGCAATCTCAATTGACAAATCAAGTGCCCACGGGTGATGAATTATCTACATCCCTGGAGAAAATCGTGAGGTATGTACAACCACAAACTTTTAATTGCAACCTTTTGGGCATCAGTTCGGGGAGGCAAGTCTCAAAGCACAGTCCGTTGGTGCGAGTGGCGCCATTCCTTGATCCAGAGGGCATAATCCATGTCGGTGGGAGGCTGAAGGCTGCCAAGATCATGTTCAACGCCAAACATATCATTGTATTACCGTTCAACCATCCGTTCACCAGAATGCTGATGATGGACATCCATCGCAACCACTGCCATCTAGGTGCGCAAACACTGCTCACTACCACTAGACTGGCCAATTCGAGGAAAATAACTCGTGAGATCGATCACTCAATGGTGCATGTGGTGAATCCGAGTCAAGCCTAAGCTGTTTTTACAAATCATGGGAAACCTGTCGAGTGCACGTATTCAACCAGTCCGTCCGTTCATCAACTTCGGCGGAGATTTCTATAGGCCTATGATGATCCATTACCGAGGTAGAGGTACCTGACAGCAAAAAGGGTACCTAGCCGTATTTTGCTGTTTTGCTACAAAGGCCACAACCAGATATCAGAATAGTCGTCCTCATTATATTCCAACGAAGCGCGTCAAGAAGAAACAACGGCGCGCTCCCACTGGGGAATCGAATTCCATTTCATCCCTCCACGTGGGCTTCATTTTGGTGGTTTGTGGTAGGCGACGATTAAATCAGCCAAAAATTTGACCCGTCAAGTGATTCGACGGTGGCTCTCACCTACGAGGAGCTGCGTACCTTGGTGGTTGAGGTGAAGGCTATCCTCAATTCTAGACCGCTGATTCCGGTGTCAAACGATCCCAATGCTTTGGAGCCTTAACTCCAGCACACTTTCTCATCGGAGAACCCCTCTCAGTCATGGTGGATGGTCGCGCAGAGCCAGTCACCGGAGGTCTCCATGCCCGGTGGAAACTAACCAATCACCTCTAACTCGAATTCTGGAGACGATGGTTGCACAAGTACTTGACGCAGTTGCAGCATCGTATCAAGTAGGGACAGTCACACCCCAATTTGATCCCGGGAACAGTGCTTAGCATAAGCTAACATATCACCCCATCGATGAAGTGGCCCCTGGGGCGAATTGTCAAAACGTACGAAGGCGCCGATGGTTTTGTAGGAGTTGCTTATGTCAAAACCACCCCCGGGACCTTGAAAAGGCCAATACACAAACTCGCCCCATTACCAGTACTCGACGATGCACCATCCAACGAAGAACCATCACAAGCAAGTTCCTCCTACTTGACGAAGGAAGGGTCTCAGATAAGCGGTGACGACATCCCGTGGCCAATGTGGTGAGAACCGGCAGGTCAATTGTGGCGCTCCTCTTGATGTGCCCGCTAGCTCCCATAGCGCATGCCTTTCCACTACAAGGTTCAACAACCAGACCCCATACGGGTCCGTATTTTCAACCATTAGGTCGAGTCCACTTATCTTCCAGCGAGTGGAAGTTGCTCATTTATTGCGAATCAGGACCTAATTGGTTAGAATTAGCTACGTCTTTCAGTAGCTGCGCGAATGTGGAACCATGCAGACCAACTACGTACATGTTATAGACCATTTTCGGCCCTTTGAAAGGGATCAACCAAATCTTCAAATCAGCAAGCATCAACCAAATCTTGAGAATCAGGTTCAAGAGAGGTGCTATCAGTATAGTGAGTGGCCTTGCGCGATCATTGTTCAGCGTTCTTGATGACGACTGTGCCAATCAAATGGCCCGGACCATCAAAACCATACAAGGAAGATAATGTTGCATAACCAGTATACCCTATGTATACTGGTATAAACTGGGAGCTCGAACTGATGTGTATCATATATAACACATCATTCAATAAGTCCCGAGACTAACTAACAACATTTTTTTTCAAAAATCATTTTTATTCATCAATATCTCCTTTAAGGGTGATATAATCTTTCCAACGCCTTTCCAACATTTCTATACCATGTTTATAGAAAGATTTATCCTTTGCTTCAAAACAGGCTTCAGTTTCGACAATGACCTCCTCATTCGAGCCGAATTTTTTTCCCTGGAGCATTTTTTTGAGATCAGCAAAGACCCAGTAGTCGTTGGGGGCTACATCTGGCAAATACGGGGGGTGGGGAAGCAAATCAAAGCCCAATTCGTTCAATTTCGCCATCGTTGACTCGTTGCTGTTATTGTTCCACTGAAAGCAATCGCGGCACTCATTTGGAAAAAACTTTTTCATGCTCAATTTTTCATGAAGGATTGTAAATACGCTTCCAGATGATATCTGTGTTATTTCTACAATCTCACGGACCTTCACTTTGCGATTTTTTATTCCAGTTTTTAACACTTCACTCACATTTTCCTGTGTAACGGCTTCCAATGGCCTACCTGAACGTTCCGCATCGTTTGTGTCCGTACGACCACGTTTAAACTCAGTATACCAACGATATATCATTGGTTTTGATGAAAAAGAGTCCGGGTAATATTTTTCAAGCCATTCCTGGACTTTTACGGTGTGTTTACCCATTAAAAACAATGTTTCATCAACACGCGAAACTCGAAATTACAAAGTGACTTCACTCTAACCTCGACAACTCTGCTGTCTGTGATCCAATCAAAATTTTTACTCGTTTCATGTAAAGGTTCACACTCTATGGAAACGTGGCCAGTTTGATACTACTAGCACCATCTCTGGGTTAGTCTCGGGAATTATTGAACGATGTATTACATCATCAAGACTCCCAGGGAGAGATCTCACTATCAACACTTACCTGCTACTCGATCCATCTAAACTAGAACAATAAAGGCGAGAGTTAACTTTAAAGCATTATTTTTATTGTATTGTTAAGTTTTTTAAAACATTGACATTACAATCGAATTGATTAATTACATTTCACTTTTTAAGTTTGTCGAAGACCTCGAACTAGTAATGGGTGAAGCGCTCTACACTTACACTTATTTGACGTGATGATGGTTCGGGATGGCCACATGGCGTGGAACGCTGAAGGGCCGATTGAAGATCGCGGCGCAAGCCAACACCTCACCCCTCACCGTCTCGTTGTACAATGGACAATACCTCCGTCTAAACTTTTGTAAATTATAATTGGGTAGCAGCACGCTCCTTACTGGATTTGAACACTGATTGCCTGGCATGCTTTGCCCAAGAACTTTAAATACCGTTCTCTTGTGAGCTTTCAACCTCAATTCTCTTAACAGTTCCTGATTAGCCAAACACGTGCGCTCTCGTTCCACAAAAGCTTTTCCTCGCCGCTCCGTCTCGCTTGGTCGGATGGTGGATATGGAAAAGTGCTTTTTGCTTAAGCTTTTGGCTCTCCCACAATCTTCTGAGGTGCATTACCGAAACTGGGGACATTGAACAAGAGAGCGATTACGCAGGAACTTTCAGTTTTCCTTTCAGCTTAACTCTCTTCGAAGCACACCCAAAGCTTGTCGTTCAAGATGTAATAATCTTGTGCAGCGCATTGCGGGTTAATCTTTTTTGTTTACTATTCCGCTCGCTTATTTACTTTTTCGCTTACACATTGGACGACATGCTTCAATAGCAATGGGCGCATGTGCTTCTTTGACTAATTTGATTGGCAAAGTGCGAGTACAAAGGTAGTGTTTGCTCGCCCGCAACTACTTCAGTGATGAAGCGTAAGTATACACGAGTATGTTGTATGTGTTTGCTTGCAACATTTCCTCCGGCAGTTGAAAATAGGATTTAGTGTACTTGGAGAGTACAATAAATGGTTGCTTTACTCCGATGATCTAGATAACTTAATGTATCCCCAATGGACTATGTTCACTTTTGGTTTTTCGCAAATTTTGTTGTTGGTTGATTCCCGCTATATTCCTTTTTGTGCAAATCATTAGTATTTTTGTACTGTTACCGCCATTGCTGTTGTTGACTGTATTTCCCGATACTTATTGTTAACCGTTGTTCTGCTGCTGGTTTTTCGCGTAATTTACTAGATGCTAACGTAATTCTATCGCTACATTTCGTATTTTTATATCTTCCAAATGATGTTACTTAATATTTCGTTACAAGTCAACGTTATAATTGTAAATTTCCACATTTATAAATTAATAAGTTAGTGTTTGGTTTGATTCTATACAATTATGGATTCATGATTTCTTTGCCTCAATCGTTAGTCAGTATAATAGTCCATTAATGTTTTTTACTCGATATTAACTTAATAAGTTAATGTCTAGGCCTCGGAATAGATTTGACTCAGGGTAAAGACCTCGCAAATGTAAAAGGACTATGGCATTCGATCCTGGAATGTCAGATCACTCAATTACCCTGGCGCTGTTAAGGACCTTTCACAACAGGCCAGTTAATATCAATTAAAGATACTGGAAGTCCAGGAAACGAATTGGACTGAAAACAAGATTCAAGACATAAGATCGCACACAATATTTAAAAGTGGGAAGCCTACTGGAAACCGAGAATTCGGAGTGGTCTTCGTTGTGGGTAGGGAGTTCAAATCACACGTTATTGATTTTAAGACAGTCAATGAACGGTTGTGTGCGATATGTATAAAAGCGAAATTCTTCAAAATCTGGCTAACTAATGTTCACGCCCCAACCAAACAAAAGGATGAAGAAACGAAGGAAACGTTTTACTAAACAATTACCTGGAACGATTGGTTGACCCATTGCCCACAAACGACACAAAAATAATTTTGGATGATTTCAACGCTAAGGTTGGCAATGAGCTATCTCATCGGGGAATGACTGGAGGATCTAGCCTCCACGATGAAATAAATGAAAACGGCCAGTGCCTGATTGACTTTGCATGTAGAAGAAATCTAGCCATACGTTCGACTTTCCTCCCACATCGACGCATTCATAAAGTGACCTGGGTATCAGCGGATGGCAACACTCAAAACCAGATCGATCATGTTCTGATCCAACAATGTTGGGCCTCGAGCATTCTTGACGTCCGTACATACCGAGGAGCTAATTGTCACTCAAATCATTACTTGATCAAATTAACCTATCGAGGTCATATGTCAAAGGCATATTCAGCGAAGATCAGCCTGCTAAAAAATTTGACATCGAAAGGCTCCAAATGGCGTCTGTGGCCAAAAATTTCACGGAGACCCTCGGCAACAAGCTATCCCCATCTCATTAGACGCATTGTCAAAGACGAGCAACGAGCTCTCGATAGAAGTGCAAGCGGCTGCCAGGACCATGGCAGAACAGACGATCGGACATCCAACCCGGCGCAAAAGAAATGATTGGTTCGATGAGGAGTGCCAGAAAGCGTTAGATAAACAGAATCAGGCGTATAAAGAATATGTAGGTAGGAAAGCCAGGACGAAGAGAGAGCACTATGAAAATCTCAGAAGAGTAGCGAATAAGATACTTAGGATTAAGAGAAGAAAATACAATGACGTCCAATTGAGAAGTAAAGATGTAAGTTTAGCGAGCAACAATACAAGACCAGCATGCAACGTAGTGAAAAGCCTGAAACGTGGTTATCAGCCCAAAACCACGCTCTGTCGTGATGACATCGGCAATATTATCGCCAATGAAACCAAGATTAAGGGAAGATGGGCATCATATTTTAAGAATATTTTTAATGCTCCGCACAGTTCCAGAACATCGGAGCCTAAAGATGTCTCCGGTGAGCATCCATTGGCCCCACCAACTCTGGATTAAGTTTGTTCCATCATCAAACCCCAAAAGAATAACAAAACGCCAGCCATTGATGAGATTGCAGTGAAGCTCATCAAATATGGTGGCAGTAGTGTTCATCAACCTATTCACAATGTCATCAAGTACATTTGGCAACAAGGACATATGCCGAAAGAGTGGAGCCAATCAATTATATCCCATATCCACAAAAAAGGTGACAAGCTACAGTGCGAAAATTATAGAGTACTACTTTGTACGGCGTACAAAATGTTTTCTAAAATCTTAGAAAATAAAATCGGAAAATACGCCAACAGTATTATTGGGGAGTGTCAAGGTGGTTTTAGGGCAGGTAGATCAACAAGAGACCAATTGTTCACAGTCATGCAGGTACTTGAAAAATGCTGGGAGTTCAACATAGACGTTCACCAAATTTTCGTTGACTTTAAGCAAGCATACGACAGTATCGATCGCAACGTACTGTATCAAATAATGCTTTGCTTTGGCACTCCAGCCAAATTAGTCTGTCTTACCAACATGACAATGACGTTTGGTTATCGATTTATCGATAGTGCCCTCAGACCGGGGAATCAAACGCGTCCCCAGGGTTGCGGATAGGGGCAGACCTTTCTCGAAAGGTTCGCTGCGAATAAACAATAAGCAGCCGCGGACAATGGTTGGCAGTGAAGGGAGAGTCTCAGGACCAATACCTGGGTGTCAATGATCTTCACTGTGACATGACGAAATATATGGCGTCATCAATTATCCATATATCCTGGCAGTAGGTAAAATGCTATGGGAACGGAAACCCAGACGGAAAACTAAACCATGCAGGTCCACAAGGGGAACCAAATTACGGTGCAGGGGGTCGGATCCCCAGTACCGGTGGCAGAGGGTAGTGAGCGAGCAGGCTCCCGGCCGTCGTCATCCAGCGACTGCAATGTTATAGAAGTGGTGAACTTGGCTTCTGTAACAGATATAACTACAAGCAAACAGGACGCTAGCACGGAGAACCCTTTCTGGCAAAAACCGCTGTTGGCAAGAACACCGATAAAACAAGTCACCGATTGCGGGGGGAGGCAGCAAACCCCAGAAACACTTTCAAAGTCAACATCACAGGTTAAATCATCGGACACAGACGACAGACAGACTAACGAACGAAAGAAGGCAGAGTGCGTTGTGCAACCTGGCATCATTGCGGCCTTTGGGCGCAGTAGAAGGACTGTGCGCACCCCGGAGCGTCCAGTGCAAGACGTACACAATCCGGATCAAGCTGCGACACCAACAGAGGCCAGTGTAAGACTGGGGGAGGGAGAAGTTTTGCCGTTGGCCGACGCCACTTCAAACGTCACCCAAGCGATAGAAGCAAAAGAGCTAGGAAACGGGGGCCTCTCCCCAGAGGTGGCGCCAAATGACACAATCGCCCTTGACCACGCCGAAGAGGAGCGGCTTACTCGAAAAGCGGGGACTATCGTCAAACAACTGAGGGCTGCCTGTGAAGTGCAGAAAAACATAGGCAAGAGTTTCAGGAATGGCATTCTTGAACTGGAGGAGCTTTTTGGCCGCATAACGCACTACAGGCGGAGGTGGCTTGCGACCGAAAAGCACCAAAAAGACACGCTCTCCCTCGAGGCATCAGTGGGTCCTTGCAGTGGCAAAAGAACGGCCGGTAGCCCAATTGAAGGCGACCGTGAGAAAAGGAGGAAGGACGAGACCATAAACGAAGTTGTCACTCCAGGTGAGGAGTTTCATATGATGCGAAACAAGGCAGCGAAAAAAGCGGCCAAAAAGCTACTCCTAGGAAAAACAGACAAAGAGCTCAACCACGAAAAGAAGAACAAAGAACCCCCCGATATACCGCGCAAAACAAAAAGCAAAGCGCGACGCAAACCCTTGCGGGAGGCAATGCTTATTAAACCCACTAAGGGCCGAACCTACGCAGATGTCCTCCGTGAAATTAAAGGAGCGGTCAAGCCAGACGACACCAAAACTGCCATCAAAGCAGTTCGACCAACCCGGACCGGTGCCCTGCTGGTGGAATTCGGGCCAGAGGCCACAAACAAAGATGCATTCCGTGACGCGGTTCAAAAGATTCTTGGAGATGCGGCAACCATTGCCTCGCTTGAACCAATGGCCACCCTGGAAATCAGGCAACTCGACTGCGTCACGGACAAAGCTGAAGTAGAGGATGCCATTAGGAGGGAGTTCCCCAGCTTAAGTGAAGTCAAGGCAAGATTGACACGTGAAAACACAAGGGAGCAACGCATGGCTATTGTCGAACTAGCTGATAAAGACGCCCAGCAAATCCTGGCGAAGGGCAAAATTGAGATAGGTTGGGTGATCTGCAGGATACGGAGAAGAGCAATCCCTATCCGCTGCTTCAGATGCCTCGAATACGGACACACGCCGTATGGCTGTAGGGGACCCGACAGACGATCTCTGTGCTACAAATGTGGTGAAACGGGGCACAAAAGGAAGGAGTGCACGAACGAGGCAAAATGTATTCTTTGCAAGGATGTTAAGCTAGCACCCGGCGACCTCAAACATGAGCCGGGGACAGGGAGATGCTGGGTTTTCAGGGAGGCCCTAACTAAAGCCAAATCAATACTCAAATGATCCGTATCCTGCAGGTCAATTTGCATCGAAGCACAAACGCCCAGGACCTACTTGAGCAGTTTGCGAGGGATAAGAAAGCTGACCTGCTGTTGCTGAGCGAGCAACATCATAACAAGGACTCGCAAGCGTGGTACCCTGATGAATCTAGTACCTTGGCCATCTGGGTTCGAGACAGCGCCCGCCTTCAGGTGCAGGGCCACGGACGCGGGGATGGTTTTGTGTGGGTGCGGTGTTCAGGGATAACATATTTCAGTGTTTATCTGACGCCTAACGAGAGAATGCCATCTTTTCGAACCAAACTCGATGCCCTGGAGGACGCTGTCTCGAACACAGAGGGCCACATGCTGGTCGGGGGAGACTTCAACGCTAGAGCCATCGAATGGGGTATGCCACAATCCGACCCAAGGGGAAAGCAAATCTTGGACATGGCGGCCAGAACAGCGCTTTTTGTCCTAAATACTGGTAACACCCCTACTTTCCGCCGCTGGGGTTGCGTAGGAACCATACCCGATGTGACACTCGCTTCGGAGTCCCTGGTACCTAGAGTACACAACTGGCGAGTACTAGAGGACTACTCGGTTAGTGATCACCAGTATATAGCGGTTGAGATTCACGACGGTGCCACTCTGCGTGCATATGCCCAAATCCTCGGATGGAGGACTGGGAGGATGGACGTTGAGAGGTTCGCTGACGCACTTATGGCAGGCGCACCGTTGCTGGGAGCTCCACGAGGGAGTGGAGGGCCTACAGCCAAGGACTTGGTGAACTCAACTATGAGTACCATCATAACTGCTTGCGAGTCTTCCATGCCCCGTCGGATACCCCGACACGGTAAGCCTCCAGTATACTGGTAGTCAAACGAGATCGCCGAACAAAGAAGCGAGTGTCACAAATTTCGGCGAGAGGCCCAGCGGGCGCGAACACGGGAGGAGGCAGACACAAGGCTAGCAGCATACAGGTCCGGCAGGAAATATCTTCGCAGGCTTATTAACAAGAGCAAGGCCCGATGCTGGCAAGACCTCGTGGACGATGTAAATAGGGATCCGTGGGGCCTAGGTTACAAGCTGGTCATGCGAAAACTTGGTGCCCAACGGCAGCCCTGCTTACATGAAGCAGAGAAGATGGACGAGATCGTACGGGCACTATTCCCCACGCACCCTGTCCGTGTCGATTCAGCTCATGCACAAACACCATTAGAATGCTCACCTTTCACAATGATGGAACTGGAGCAGGCAATTCTATCCATGAAAGCAAGGAGGGCACCGGGACCAGATGGCGTTCCTGCTGAGGTTTTGCAGCTTGTCTTCAAGCTTTGTCCTGACTTGTTGCTCAGTATGTTCAACGCTTGCCTTTACGAAGGTGTATTTCCGGAGCGCTGGAAAGTGGCGAGGCTCGTACTGATCAGCAAGGGGAAGGGGAATTCCGAGTTGGCGTCTGCATACCGCCCGTTATGTATGCTAGACACGGCTGGGAAAGTGCTCGAGAAACTCATCAAGGGAAGACTCACTGACGCGGTCCGTTCTGCCGGGGGCCTATCTCCACGGCAGTATGGTTTTAGAGCAGGTTTGAAGAACTACCTGACAGACCGGAGCCTGCTCTATGAGATGAAGGAGGGTCGGCGGAGGATGGAAGTTACATCGTGTGTTGCACAAGGCTCCATCCTTGGCCCAGACCTGTGGAACATCACGTACGACGGGCTACTGAGAATCGAGCTGCCAGATGAGTCGCGCTTGATCGGCTATGCAGATGACTGGGTATGCTAATGCGCCGAGTGAGGGACTGGATGACTGCTCGCGGGTTCAGCCTTGCTTTGGAGAAAACTGAAGTAGTCATCTTGAAAAAAAAGAGAATCCCTAGAGTAAGGATGATCAACCTTGGGGAAGCACTCGTTGAGACTAAACTAGCAGTGAAGTACCTGGGCATTTTCATCGACTCGAAGATGCGTTTCTTCGAGCAAATCAGGGCAATAGCTGACAAGGCTGCAGCGAGTGGTTCGGCTCTCAGCCGACTAATGGCCAACATAGGGGGTCCCACCTCATCAAGAAGGAGACTTCTGATGAGTGCAGTACAATCTGTGCTGTTGTACGGATCGGAAATATGGTGTGAGGCTCACAACAAGGAGCTGTATCGAAAGCGCTCGGCACAGGTGCAGCAACGAGGAGCGCTGCGGATTGCATCTGCATATCGGACTGTCTCGGAGTCGGCAGTGCTGGTCATCGCAGGAGTGATACCCATTGCCATTGCCAAGGAGCGCCGCAGAATCTACCTGCGGAGGAACGAATGCGACAGAGATGCTGTCGCCCACGAAGAACGAGAACGCTCACTCAGTGATTGGCAACAGTCCTGGGTGAGCGATACAAAAGGTAGGTGGACCGCACGCCTTATTGGTGACCTGAGGCCGTGGCTCAATCGAAGGCATGGTGAGACTGACTTCTATCTAACTCAGCTACTGAGTGGACATGGATACTTTCGGTCTTACCTGCACAAGATTGGTAAGTCACGGTCTCCTGACTGCATATTCTGTGCTGGAGAGGTCGATGATGCCTACCACACATTTTTTGTATGCAAGAGGTGGGAAAGGCAGCGCGGTGACCTCATTGAAGAAATGGGAGATCTCTCTCTGGATAAACTCACTGGAGAGATGCTCACATCCGTTGACAAATGGAACTGTGTGGCACATTACGCTCGGGCAGTCCTTAAGATAAAAAGGAAAATATATGAGCGCCTGGAGGCGTCCAGGGCGGAGGGGTCTCTTTTCTAGAAATCCCTCTCCCTTCCCCTCCTTCCACTGGAAAAGGGATCCCTGTAGCCCGGTGGCGCCTAAACGTGTAGAGAAATGAGGCTTAGCCCGAAGTAATGTGTCAAACGGTTCCAGGCTAGGTTCTCAGATTGACAGGGGAGGTGTTTAGTGGGTAGTCCAAGAGTATCCTCCATGGGAGTCCCACACTGCCAAATTCGGCGGGCGTAAATGCTTTCACCCCCCTACCATAAAAAGCCCGAAGCCCGAAGTAATGTGTCAAACGGTTCCAGGCTAGGTTCTCAGATTGACAGGGGAGGTGTTTAGTGGGTAGTCCAAGAGTATCCTCCATGGGAGTCCCACACTGCCAAATTCGGCGGGCGTAAATGCTTTCACCCCCCTACCATAAAAAAAAACATGACAATGACGTCGACAACCTCCCTAGTCCGCAACTATAACCAACTCACCGATGCTTTTGACACAAATATCGGACTAAAGCAGGGACATGGGCTGGCCCCATTGCTATTCAATGTGACTCTGGAGTACGTCATACGGAAGCTATCTGTCAATACGAGAGTTACATTACTATTCAAGTCGAGCCAAGTAGTAGCCTATGTGGACGACATCAACATTTGGTCACGGTCATTAACAACTGCCGAAGAACTTTTCCTGAAACTCGACAGCCGAGCAAAGCTAGTAGGGCTACACATCAATGAAAATAAAGCAAAGGAAAAATGCCTCAAATACAAAAAATACACGCTTAGCGAATACAGTATCGAGATTGTTAGGAAATTTGTGTATCTAAGCGCCAAAACAACGAAAACGGGCAATGAAAGAGACGAAATACGCCGAAGAATACAGCTCGGAAATAAAATATTCTATTCAGTATTAACGATCTTGAAGACCAGCTACATACACTGAAAAACAAAGTCTCAAGTACACAAATATGTGATGAGACCGGTGTTATGCTATGGGTGTGAAACATGGACCCTAACCCAAGCATCCGCAAATATATTGAGCGCCTTTGAGCGACGGATCCTGAGGCGAATAATCGAAGCAAAGCTAGGCAGGGACCAATGGCGAATTCGATACAACCATGAGCTGTATGAAGTTTTTGACGAACCGGAGGTCTCAATGATTGTAAGCTGCGGAAGCTGCAATAGGTTGGACACATGAATCGTATGGACGAACAACGTATACCCAAGAAGGTATTCGTTGGGGGAAGTAAAGGCCGGAGGCCAGTGGGGAAACCGAGAAAACGTTGGTCTGACTCGGTCGACGAAGACAGTTCACCGCTGCTCGGATTTCGGAATTGGAAGACGCGGTCAACGGACCGAGACAGGTGGAGGCGCTATTTGCAGGAAGTGAAGACCTGAAAGGGGCAGTAGTGCTAAGAAGAAGTTAATATCTGGTTTGATTCTATGCAATGTTTTGTTTGATTCAATCATAAATTAATACAGTAATATTTCGTTTGGTACCACAAATTAATGCTAATTAATTTGTATTACATGTGAATGAAAAACGACTACAATTATAAATTAATAGGTTGAAGTTTGATTTTGTACAATGTTTTGTTTGATTCAATCATAAGTTACTGTAATGATTCTCTAGTATTTCTTTGGATACAATGAGCTAAGATCTAGTTTGGTTCTATATAACCGTGGATTAATATTTTGTTTGCTTCAATCATTAATTAGTCTAATTATTCACTATTGTTTTTGTTTGATAAAATCTTAAGTCAACAAGTTCGTGTTTGGCTTGATTTTGTACAGTAAATAATCTGTATTTCATTTGATACAATTATAGATCAAGATGTTAATATTTCATTTGATTCTATACAATAATGGAATAGTGTTACGTTTGTTACGTTTGATTATAAATTATTTCGTTTTACTATAATATTGAATAACATACTGAACATATTTTCCGTTCTTAAGTCGTTTTTTCATGAGATTAAACTATTGTATTTCTTTTTATATTTGAAGAATACCGGAATTCTTTACACTTCATTTAAGCACCCACATTCAGTGCTGATTTTCCTTTAATCAAAGGTATTAATGGGTTGCTTATTACTTAACTCAAAATTATTTTGATATCTATTGTTACATATTTTGCAGTTTCTGTTCTGTGGCTTTCATTCTATGTTTTACATATCCTGGATCCCTTGGGATTTTAACATTAACTCAAAATTACTTTTGATATCCATTGCTATATTTTGTATTTTGCATTTACTATTTGTGGAATTTTTATTCTACTCGTATATGTTTTGGCTATTCATTTCTTCATTTCTTTTAAATAGTATTCTAGTGTGTTTTCTTGCGTATATTCTTTTTCAAATATTGTATTCTTTTGATTAGTGGTTAGTATTACGGTGTTACTATTTGATAAGTACAGGTTCTAGTAAACCCTAAAAAGTTAGCATTAATAAGGATTTCATGTGAACGGCGTTCAACATAGTTTAAATGTACAAAAAAAAAATTCGTTTCATTATATGTTTATTAATACTCTATTAAATTACTTTCTTTAATGCTTGAACAAAAGCTCTTTATGTAAGCTTTTGCTAGCATTCTCTTAAATTACTTGTGTGGTGCTAATAGGTGAGAAGAGAAGCTTATTGTTAAAGCTTTAGCGGTTACTTATTGGAAACGAGTTAATCTGTAAATGGGGAATGCATGTTTGACACGATCGTTGCGTTCGGGAATTGATTAGCTTCGGAAAAACTTTTGCCAAGATAATAGCTTGCCATTGATGTAGCTTGGGAGACGTTGTTGTATTCCCAAGACTTTAGTGTAAGCTATTTTGGCTTTATAGGGTGTGAGATAATATGTGTGATAAATAAACTTTCCCCTTAATATGCATGATTAATGTTGTTAATGGGAATGGGAGTCATGGATTGCAGGTTGACGTGATTTTTGCTCGCTGCTAACGGACTTTGAAGATATGACTAGCATTGCTTCTGCAATGACGCATGAGAAAATTGAATGCAGTGATATATTGTAGCTTTCACAAGCACTAATTGCTAGGAAGTATATGATATGTATGTACTAATTCGTGGTTGGCTGGTAATTGCCTTGAAGAGCAGTTGTTTCTATTTATGTTGGTTTAATGCATTTCGTAGTAGGCAGGGCTTTAAAACCATCTATGCTGTGGGATTGAGGAGGGAAAGCTTTTAAGATACATGCATTTAATTGTAGTTTAATTGGCTTAAATTGTCTATTACATACTTGTTTATCCATTTGTAGTGGTAAAAATGGAGGGTTATTAGAAATGGAGGTTCTTTGCATTATGTTTGAATAGTTGTGGATTATTTATAAATCGGAATCTACTATTTATCATGAATGACTTTTATTAAGTATAGAAATGTTGAATGAGTTGTAAATGATGATGATCTGTTTTATTAAATTAAAATTAAAAAGAGAGATTCTAAGCTTAAAAGTTCTGGTATGTGCTTTTATTGATTTTAGTGAACTGTTATACAGAAATATTGCGTTCAAAATACCATGCGAGAAAGATTGTAGTAAGAAATGATCGAAGCAACACTATCACTATATGTTGGGCTTGGGAGCATATAGTTTCGGCCTTCATTCAAGACCCTATATGTGTTCCGAATAATTTTTCCCTAGTGCGCGTCTGCTGAGTTTGGCATAACGCTGTCCTAGACCTTGCTAGAAGACAGTGCAGTGCCGTGCGAGGTCACTTCATTAGCGATCTTGAGAAAACGATTGTTTTAAGAATTTTAAACTATATATTATAGCATTAAAAGACGCAATTTGATATCGTTGCCATATGCAAAGTAAAAGGTCGGGAAATGGGTGGGTTTTGAATTGTCTTTGTTTTATTTATTTTATTTTATTTTATTTTCTTACACTTTTTTACAGATCAACGAATTCAATTACAAAATAGGTAGTGCGATATAATGTAATATAAGGAATGGGACAAAAATAAAGTGAGCAATTTGAAATAAAAAAAAAAAAAAATAGAAAACAAGAATATAAAATACAGATAAACTATTGTAAGCTAAGGTGAATATTATGTAATATGCTTTTAGAAGTGTTTAAGGAATGTGGCAGGGGACCCAGCTGGAGCTAATTGCAACGACGTAATACGCGTGCTAAAAATAAGTAAAAATATAAAACAGTACGAGCAAAGGGCACAATGAATATGTCAGTTGAACGCGTTCTTGAGTTGTGACGTATATAAAGCCTTTCCTGAAGGTTGGATGAAAGAATACCGTGATATAATTTACATAAGCAGCACAGGTCTAAGAATTCTCTCCTTTTTTGAGTGATGGAATGTTGAGGATCTGTAAGCGCTCATTGTAGGAGCTGTAAGGGAGGTTATATTTGTAGAATAGAGAACGTTTGAATTTACGTTGTGCAGTTTCAACAGCATCAGATAGATTGGCATAGTGAGGAGACCATACTTGGGAGGCATAATCAATGATTGACCGGGCTAGGAGTACAAATAGATGGACGCTGGTTGAAATGTTAAAAGACTTGCAAGAGGATCGTAAAACAAAACCAGCGACATGTGAAGCTCTAGTGGTTATGCATGAAATATGGATGCTAAATTTCAAACCTGGGTCAAACACTACTCCCAAATTTCAGTAATCAAGTAGTTGCGCTATTAAACTGCTCGAAAACAACTACCTCAACCACAAATACACCAACAGCAGCAAGCAGCCCAGCAGCAGTTACAACAACAGCAGCTGAAGCAACAACTATTCGCTGGGTCCGGTGGTGCAAGTGGAGCGAGTGTGGTGCAACTTTATGTCTTGTTTGCATATTACGTAAGTTTGAAGTTCGCAGAAAAACGCAAAAGTGCAGTACGTGCAAAAAGTGTCATTCGCACAGTCAGTGTGCCAATCAAAAACTTTACGCGCTCCAGCCGATTGCAATTTGGACGTGTGTATACTTCAGACACAATCATAGTCGACCCCTTCACACTCACTTTTATTCAAAACCACTGGAGATATCGTAACCTGAAAATTCTCTAAAGAGAACTATCGAAATTTTATTTGAATCTTCGAGTGATCGTGAAGAGCCTCTTACTCTGATGAAGTTCTATAGTAAAACCGGCTGTCTTGGATTTTTCTGTGGTAGCGCTAAGACTGAATATCAGAAAATTGGACTACTAAGCTGGAAAAATTCGGTCAAAAACTGTTGGTCCTCGTATCGCCTTACAACTAATTATGTGTACGTTACCAAGCAATATATCATAAATTGCTGTCCCGGGATAGTTTTATGTTGAAAGTGGATACAACATACATCTAGCTATGCCGAATTGTATAATCTATTGGAATTAATATATCGTGTCTGTGAGACCATCCTGACGTGAATTTCAATACATTCTGCCTGATTGTCACTCTGTGTAACATAACAGTAATTATCAAAGGAAATCGTCTGATAATAAGTTAAACATCAATAATTATTATAAATTTGCATTAGCCGCCAGGACTTACTCACCCCATCCACGAGCGCTCGTCGAGGAGGATGCGTAAGTACCCCGTTTGTTTTTCTATTATTTTTACATTTTTTGTATATTGCAACCTGATTTCGTTTAATTAATTAACTTATACATTATTCTATTATTTTTACATTTTTTTGTGTATTGCAGCCTGATTTTGTTCAATTAATTAACTTTTTATATGTTTCTCTGCAACCTGATTTTGTTTAATTAATTAACTCATATATTTTCCTATTATTCTTACATTTTTGTATATTGCAACATGATTTTTGAATTGAATAATTGTATGGATTTTTAGATCAGAACACCGGTCTTTTCATTTCTTTGTCCCGTCTGACCGGGTATAGGACCCGGTACGGTGGAAAGCCTTCCCCACCAAAAATGAACTAGCCATCGGGCACACTCTAACCTCCTTTTTGTTTCACGGACTCTTGCGGGTTGAGTGGCATCGAGCAAGGTGCTTTCTTATGGCATAGGGTTATGTGATTCGCTCACATAACTCTATGACATAAATTGCTCATCGGTATATTTTTTCCTGATAGGAAGGCTCATACAAGTTATGTTGTATGAGTTTTTCACTCAGAAGGGAGATATATGGCCACTGCAACATTTATGGATCTTGATCCGGTTGGGCGGGTGCGAGAGGGCACCACCACTATCCGGTTGTATCACCCTTATTTGTGGGCCATGAGAATCGTCAAGTAACGACGAGGTTATCCTAAGTCCGTCTGTTTTAGTTTGTTTCAACTTGTTCTTTGAACAAGCAATCCCTCCCTCTTGGCAGTTACCTACAATTTTTCGACTTCAGTCGCCCGTTCTTTTGAGACCCAAGAATTCGTGAATGCGAAATGCTTTTGTAGTGGGTCCTTATGCTGGGGCAATGAACCCGCCCCACGACACCGCAATGCTAGCCTGCTAGCGCATTCACGCGTCCCCAGACAAGGGCATTCTCGGCGGATATCAACATCTTCCTTCGCCGAGGCAGCAGACCATCGCTGCAGTCCTTCACGGACATTTTGATACCTACTTATCAATACAAAATGGCGCCCAACGTTGTCCTCGGACATCAATATCGTTTGGACCTACTTTTGAATCACACTTTGATGGTTTACCACCATTGTGTGACTAGTAAGGCCAAATGATATAAGAGTCCCTATGTGTATTCGGAAGATATTATCCCAATACCTTATTTGCGGAGGATTCTGATCTGCACCCCAAACCAAGCGGTGCCTAAATGTCTTTCATTACATGGATCTTGATTTCATGTGATTGGCTGCGTAGCTAGCCCATGACTATCCATGACAAGACATGCGCTGCTTGTGGGGCAGAATTCAACACTGGGCTGACAAGTTGTAACTTGTGAAAACTTGCGGATGAGGGAAAACTTCCGAGCCCTGATTCTTTTGGTGCCGCAAGAGAGTAGTCCCTGTGACGCAACAGGAGGAGTGTGCCATGGGCGTCCTTGCTTGGGAGGAAAGTACGAAATGGAAAGACCGATTTTTTTTTTTGATAACGTATTTTTTGATAACTAACTAAACTTTTTTCAGACCTTGTGTTTTTTTTTTGTGAGGAGTTTTTATAGTTCACCACTTTCGGCCGCTTTTCGTATTTTGTCTTGCTGCTTTGCCTTGGCTGGCTGCTTGTTCTCCTGGACAGATTTTACGCGTTGAAGTTTAATTATACAAGTGCATAAACTTGTAACTTCTGCACTCAGAAATCTCTCCGCGTTGAAGTTTAATTATACAAGTGAATAAATTTGTATAATATTCTGCGCTCGGAAATCTCTCCGATGTTGACGTTAATTATACAAGTGCATAAACTTGTATAATATTCTGCTCTCAAATTGATGTTCAGAAATCTCTCCGATGCTTGTATCGGGAGATTACTAAAATATTCTAAATTAAAAAACCCAAGATGTTTTTGTTGATGGTCAAAACTAGACTCACTTTATTTTCCACTAACATTTTCTTAAATACTTATTTGCCGTGAGAACAAAAGTAGTTCCCATCAATTTGTTGTTCTAACACAGGAATTGCAAGTGCAATATGCTCCATCTACCTTGCAGACAGATAGATCATATTGCGCGCGACATAATTATTTTTCATACGTAAAATTGCAAGCGCAATATGTTCTATTTGCCTTGCAGACAGATAGATCACATTGCACCTGCCATGAGAACTATGTCTAGCGCGCACGAATAATTCCAGAAGTTTGGAATTTCATGCGCTCTAGACAAAACGCGTGTCTTATTGTACTTTACAATTTAAGATTAAATGACGAATTAGGTTTAATATATTGGATATGAATTCGTATGAAGATTATGAGAAAAAAACAATTTAACCATGATATTATTAGAAAGATACGAATTTGTATTATTGAAGTGATACGAATTCGTACATCCTCCCCCGCGTTGAACGGTCCGTTCAAACTGCTTCCTGGGTGCTTGGTAGGCTGTGCTTCCTTGGTCGTGGAATCGGCCGTTGAGCTGAAGCTATATTCCGACAATTTCGCAGTTTACAACCGAGATAACTTGCCAATGAAATTATCAAAATAAGGCTAATGTATGAGATCGTGTATTGATGGATATCGTGCGAGTCGATTTGATCAGGGATAGATAAGTCTTGCGCTAAGAGTTGTTTCTTCAAAGCTTCGAGATCTACTGCATATGTTTGGTAAGGCCCCGAAGATTTGTTAGGAGGTTTCGATGTGATATTCTTGTCCGGCTGATGGATCCTTGTATAGGAAGTACCAATTGTACTCGTATAAATCGGGCATGCTTGGATGGTTACAGTATCAGATTTGAGAGTGCAATCTGAGTCCAGTTTGAGAATGCCTGAACCTTCCAGGATCCTGGTTGAAGTGTTACCAGCGCAGACAATGTGGACTACCAGCCGATTTGTGAGAGCATAGATCCACTCATTGGTAAATAGAATTTGATTCCATAGCGATGGGGTTTTAAGTTCGGTTAAATTGCACTCAGCTGGGGCTGGAATGTTCTTCTGAAGCGTAAGTTCACATACACTTATGTTGGATTCCTTGTGATATAATGGATGAGACTGTTTACAAATGTGGATGGTTGGTTCCATCCAGGTACATGTCATGTACTCTTCTTCCGTGAGTGGATAATACATATCACGATGTGACCTGATAATAAGATATCGTGAATTGGGGAGTATCGCCATCAGCTGATTGTGGCTTACTGTTGGTAAAGGATAGAGCCTGAATAAGTCAAATGTGACTGTGTTGACGAGTGGTACCTTCAGCTCAAATAAAGCCAAATCTTCGGTCAGTCTCGCACTGATTGACGATATCCTGAATAATTGCAGGAAATTTTCATGTGCTATTGGAAGGCGTAGTGTCTCAAGTAAATGTTCCTTGATATCGGCAATCTCCATGCTTAATTGTTTCTGAGAAAACAGTAATGGATTAAAATTTCCATGTTGTGAGTCGGTGATGATGTTAACAATGGAGGCTTGAATTTGTTGCAAATTGATGGTAGTCAATGTCATTTGAAACGATAAGGTCGTGATAAGATTCGATATTTTATGCTGATTATCTTCACTGGCCGGACCTCTTACTACGTTAGCTAATCGATCCATGTGCTCTTCTATCGCTTTAAAATTTCGTTTAGAGGTCTGTTTGCCCTTTCCAATAATGTTCAAGGTAGAATCAATGATAGATGTTTGGTTTTTTAGCAGCAGGTACAGTTTATCTTGATTTCCCTTCAAACCTTTTATTGTCAGTGACATCTGCTTAGCGTATTCCTCATTGAGCACGCCAAATAGAGATTTAGCCACATTGCCAACTATGTTGAAAGCTCCTCTTTTATTTCTGATCTTCAATAATTGATTGATGTTCACGAGTTCATTTTGTAGATGGACAAAATGGTCTACCAACGTGAGACAACTGTTAGTGAGTCCACGATCACAAAGCTGCTGTAGCATGTTGGTTCCGTTCTCCAATGTCACAACCTCCGACAAATATGATCTTAAATCGTAGTATATCAGCAGCCTCCATTCACTCGTTGCTAAATAAGAACTACCCAATGACTGGAAATGTAAGCCTGGTTGAGGTCTGACCGTTGTGATTTTAATTGGTTCAGTGAACACCAGAGGAAACAATACGCATGCCAATAGTAAGGAACTAATAGATGTTCCTTTCGTTGCCCGTTTTTGTTTTCTTGGGGAATCAGTTGAGCAACCCGGTTCTGGTTCTTGCTCCAATGGTCGTTTCTTAGCACTGACTACCTCCGTCACGTCGATCGCTTCTTTGGTCTCGCTTCCGGCAGTAACAGTTTCTGCTTCTATTGGCAAGGGCGCCAGTTTATGAATCGGTCTCTTCAATATCCCTGATGATGTTTTTACGTCAACCACACGAACAAAACCATCATTGCCTTGGTAAATTTTTGTAATTCTCCCGAGCGGCCACTTCATTACTGGCATATTGTCTTCTTTAATGATAACAACTGTGCCCAGTTGAGCATTTTGGCTGACCTGCTTCCACTTTGAACGGTGCTGCAGCTGATTTAAATACTCTTCTAACCAGCGGCGACAGAAATCGTGCTTGATACCGCTCACTAGTTTCCACCTGCTAAGTAGTCCGATCTTTGCTGGCTCAGATACATCATCCACCGTAGCTGTTGGGGGTTCTCCCATAAGAAAGTGTCCTGGTATTAACACAGTGAGGTCATTAGGATCTGACGACATTGGAGTTAAAGGCCTTGAGTTTAGAATTGCTTCAATCTCCACTATAAGCGTTTGGAGCTCTTCATAGGTTAGGGTTGCTGTTGAAGATCCTCTGAGTAGTAAGTATTTTGCCGATTTAACTGCGGCTTCCCACAGCCCTCCAAAATGCGGGGCCCGAGGTGGTATAAAATAGAAGTCTATAATTTTGTTGTTGCATATATCTGCTCTTGAGCCTGCTCAGAATACAAAGACGTGGACAGCTCTCTAAGCTGATTATGGGCTCCCACAAAATTGGTGGCATTGTCGCAATACAAATTTTTGCAATGACCTCGTCTACCGATGAATCGCTTAAGAGAGCCGATGAATGCTTCAGTGGTGAGATCACTTACTAGCTCAAAATGTACTGCCTTGGTGGCGAAACAGCAGAATATAGCAATATAGCCCTTTTGTGGTCGTGCTCCTCTGCCGCGAAAATGGATCATAATTGGTCCACAAAAGTCAACTCCAGCATTAACGAATGGGCGAGCAGGCTGTACTCGGGCCGATGGCAAGTTCCCCATGAACTGAGAAAACATCTGCGGGTTCGCGCAGGAACATCGTACACATCGCGGAACAATGGCTCGTGCTAATGTTTTGCCCTTGATTGGCCAAAATCGTTGTCTCGTTGTTGCAAGCAGTGCTTGGGGGCCCAAGTGGCATTTGTCTTGGTGGATATCCGTCAACAGTAACTTTGTTAATGGATTTTTGTATGGGAGTAGGATAGGATGTTTGGCATCATAAGATAGGTTTGATGCTTCCAATCTTCCTCCAACTTGAAGTAAGCCCTTTTCATCGAGGAACGGTGTCAGACTAGCAAACTGATTATTTTTGGTGAGTTGCTTTCCATTCTCCAAGTCCTTTATTATATCCCGAAATTCGTCCTTCTGAACGTGTTTCACGATGACTTCGATTGCTCTAGTTAGTTCCTGACTGGAGAATGATTTTGGTAACAATGTAGAGGCCCGCGGCCTTTGACTTATGCGATCTATGAACCTAAATACATATGCTATGATCCGTTGTAGTTTTTTGAAAGAGTTTCCATGCTGTATGGCATCGATAAAATTGGTGGAAGCAATTACGGTTGCAGCCATAGTTACTCTTTCTTTTTTCTTCTCAAGATCACAAGAGGATCCCTTAACATATTTCGGTGGCCACAATGATTCCGTTCCATGCAGAAAAGGTGGTCCATACAGCCAAATATTACATCCAGCTAACTCTGCAGGTGCAATGCCTCGTGATAAAATGTCGGCTGGATTTCTTTTTGAATCTACGGGACGCCATTGCTCCGGAGTCGATAGTGACTGAATTGTTGATACTCGGTTGGCAACAAAAGTATTGTATGAGGAAACGGTGGAGTTCATCCACGCAAGCACGATTTCTGAATCGGTCCAAAATATGTGGAAGACTTCTTCCAATTGTAGGGCAGTCTTAACTCTTTCCGCCAGCTCCGCACCCAATTTAGCAGCACAGAGCTCCAATCGTGGAACAGTTATCACATGAATTGGAGCCACACGTAATTTTGCACATAAGAGACGCACAATGATTCTGCCATTCTTTAAAGTAGACCGCACATACACGGTTGCACCATATGCCCTTTCTGACGCGTCACAAAATATATGCAACTGCACCTCCTTGGGCACTTCCCTGGCAAATACGTGTCTAGGGAATTGTGTTTTTTGTAGCACTGACAGGCCTCTGCGAAAGGGACCATCTGGTGTGTATCACTTCTGGCAAAGCAGCATCCCAGTCCAACTTCAAACACCAAACATCTTGAAGTAATAGTTTTTTTTTTTGTGGTAGGCAGGTGAAGGCATTTACGCCCGCCGAGTCTGGCAGTGTGGGGCTCCCATGGAGGATACCCTTGGACTACCCACTAAACACCTCCCCTGTCAATCTGTGAACCTAGCCTGGAACCGTTTGACACATTACTTCGGGCCAGGTCTCGTTTTGTTACGCCGTGGGGCGTCTTCAAGCTGGGGAGTCCCTTTCCTAGCGGGAGGGGAGAGGGGAAGAGGAAATGCCAGAATAGCGATCCCCCAGCCCCAGCGCCCCCGGCTGCTGTGAGTCCCTTTTATATTTTAGGACTGCCCGAGCATAATGTGCCACCTGGTTCCATTTGTCAACCGATTCGAGCATCACCGCAACTATATTATCCGGGGTGAGCTCTCCCGTCTCCCTGTAGAGTTCCCTTCGCAGCCTGACCCATTTTGTACACGCAAGAAATGTGTGACAGGCATTGTCCTCCTCTCCTGGGCAAAACCGACAATCGGGAGACCGTGGCTTACCGATCTTGTGCAGGTAAGACTGAAAACACCCGTGCCCGCTCAAAAGCTGGGTCAGATAGAAGTCAGTCTCACCATGCCTTCGTTTTAGCCATGGTCTCACATCCGGGATGAGGCGCGCAGTCCACCCCTTCGTGCAATTCCCCCAAGACTGCTGCCAATCGTTGAGCGAGCGTTGTCTCTCCTCGCGGACAACCATCTCCCTCGCATCCTCGTTTCGGCGCAGGTAAATAGCGTGGTGCTCTCTAGCAAGGAGGGCGACAGGTATCACGCCTGCAATCACTCTCACCACCGAGTCGGAGACTGTTGGATACGAAGATGCAATTCTCAGTGCTCCTCTTCTCTGTACCTGTGCCAATCGTTTTCGGTATACCTCCTTGCGGAGAGCGTCGCCCCATACCTCTGCTCCGTACAGCAGCACCGACCCCACAGCACTCATCAAGAGGCGTCTTCTTGATGGGCTGGGTCCCCCTACGTTGGCCATAAGTCGACTCAGGGCCGATATTCCCGAAGCAGCCTTCTCAGCCGTTGCCCTGATTTGCTCAGTGAAACTCATATTCGAGTCGATCAGTAGCCCCAGGTACTTCACCCCTGGCTTCGATTCTATTTGTATGTCTCCAATACTGATCATCCTTACTCTAGGGATTCTCTTTTTTGTCAAGATGACCACTTCGGTTTTCTCCAGTGCTAAACTGAGCCCGCAAGCAGTCATCCAGTCCCTCACTCGGCGCATTAGTATACCTAGCCTAAGTTGCGCTTGTCCAACGGTGCGTCCGGCGACCAGAGCCGCAACATCATCCGCATAGCCGACCAAGCGCGACTCATCTGGCATCTCAAGTCTCAGTAGCCCGTCGTAAGACACGTTCCACAGGTCCGGACCAACGATAGATCCCTGGGCAACACCCGATGTAATTTCCATCCTTCGTTGGCCCTGTGTCGTGTCGTAGAGCAGGCTTCGGTCCTTTAGGTAGTTCCTCAAAAGCCGCATTAGATATTCTGGAACTTGAAAAGTGTTTTCCAGCGTGCCCAGAATATCCACCCATCCAGCGGAGTTGAAGGCATTCCTAACGTCGAGTGTCACCAACAGGACGATCCGTCGCTTGGTGCGACTATATGCCTCTGCCTTTTGGACCGCGTTCACCACCTCTGCAATCGCATCAATGGTACAACGTCCTGCTCTAAAGCCGTACTGCCGAGGAGATAGGTCCCCAGCAGCACGAATCGCGTCAGTGAGTCTTCCCTTGATGAGTTTCTCTAGCACTTTCCCAGCCGTGTCTAGCATGTATAACGGGCGGTATGCAGACGGCGATTCGGGATTTCCCTTCCCCTTGCTGACCAGCACGAGCCTCGCCACCTTCCATTGTACCGGGAAAACCCCGTCCCGTAGGCAAGCGTTGAATGTGCTGAGCAGCAAATCAGGGCAATGGTGATAGACGAGCCGCAACACCTCAGCTGGAACACCATCTGGACCTGGAGCCTTCCTCGCTTTCAAGGAGAGGACTGCCTCCTCCAGTTCCAGCTGTGTGAAGAGTGGGCACTCTACTGCTGTTTCACCATGGACACCGTCAACAAGGACGGGATGGGCGGGGAAGAGTCCCCGCACTATCGCGTCCATCTTTTCCGCGTCATGTATACAAGGCTTCCGTAGGGCACCAAGTTTCCCCATGACCAGCTTGTAGCCAAGGCCCCACGGATCCTTGTTCACATTGTCCACTAGGTCTTGCCAGCAGCGAGCCTTGCTACTGTTGATCAGTTTGCGAAGGCATTTCCTGGCCGACTTATATGCTGCCACCTGGTTGCATGCCTCGTCACGGTTCCGCGCCCGTTGAGCCTCACGCCGAAGCTTGTGACACTTCCTTCGCTTTTCAGCGATTTCAGTAGACCACCAGTACACTGGGGGCTTGCCGTGCCGGGGTCTTCGACGGGGCATAGAAGCGCAGCAAGCAGTCGTGATTATGCTCATGGTTGAGTTCACGACGTCTTGAGCTGCCAGTTCTTCCGTCCCCTCCGGAGCTCCCTGCAGCGGCTCACCTGCTGTGAGAACCTTGACGAACCTCTCGACGTGCATTCTTCCAATGTTCCATCCAGTTGTAGAAGGCCGAGAGCACGGACATCGTGAGATAGCATCACTTATCTCAAGCAGAATGCACTGGTGATCACTGGCTGAGTAGTCCTCTAATACTTTCCAGTTGTGTATCCTCCGTACTAAGGACTCCGAGGCAAATGTCACGTCCGGTATGGTTCCCTCACAGCCAATACGGTGGAAAGTCGGCGTATTTCCGGAGTTGAGTACGACGAGGGCCGTCCTGGCCGCCATTTCCAGGATTCGCTTTCCCCGCGGATCCGTCTGAGGCATGCCCCATTCGATTGCTTTAGCATTGAAGTCGCCCCCAACGAGCACTTTACCCTCTGCGTTCGAGACAGCGCCCTCCAAAGCATTAAACTTGGCTTGGAAAGATGATAGCGACTCGTTAGGCGTTAGGTACACACTAAAGAAGGTGATCCCTGAGCACCGAACCCACACGAAACCATCCCCCCGTCCACAACTCTCCGCTTGAAAGTCACTGTTCCGAACCCAGATGGCGGCAGTACCAGTTTCATCAGAGTACCATAATGCAGGACTTTTATTATGGTGTTGCTCACTCAGCAGCAAGAAGTCGGCTTTCCTGTCCCTCGCAAACTGCTCAAGCAGATTTTGGGCGGTTGAACTGCGGTGTGGGTTTAGCTGCAGGATGCGGGTCATCGAAGCTCTGATTTTGCCTTGGCTAGGGCTTCGTGGAACACCCGGCATTTTCCTGATCCCAAGACGTGTCCAAAATCAAGTTTTGGATCAGCATCCTTGCAAAGAATACAGTGTGCCTCCTTCGTACACTCTTTTCTTTTATGACCCGTTTCACCGCATTTGTAACATAGGGAACTCCTATCGGGTCCTTTGCATACTTGTGTGGTGTGACCATAACCAAGGCATTTGAAACATTGAAGAGGCGTTGCTCTTCGCCGCATCCTACAGACAACCCACCCAATTCGTACTTTGCCCTTGTTCAGGAATAAATAGCTTGGCAGTGACTATTACGAGGCCCATGATGCCCAATGGATCAAACATCCTGGTGATGTCGGAGGCTATTGTCCTCTTGGTAATTTTTGTATCGTTTGGATTCAGGTTGATGCGGATTTGGAAATCGTCTACTTTAGGAAGCCAAGTGAGGCCGAGGGTTTTAATGTAGTCTTCAGAATGGCTTTTGAAATCTAGTTGAACTTCCTTGTCGTCTTGGGAAATGTTCTGCAGTAGTCGAGGATGATTAGAACACCACTTTCGAAGCTTCATTCCAGCGCCTCCCAGAACTTTTATTAATTCGTCTTGTGATTGAACTGTTTCGATTAAGCTATTAGATCCCGTCATGACATCATCAATGTAGAAGTCGCGTTGCAGTATGTTAGCACCAAGAGAGTATCGATCTTTTTCATCTCGGGCGAGTCTTTGCAAGCATTTGGTCGCCAAATATGGAGCACACGTTGTTCCATATGTCACGGTATTCAACTGATAGAACCGTAGAACCTGGTTTGGGTCATTTCTCCAGACTAGCAACTGATATTTGCGGTTGTCAGGATGCAATACTATCTGACGATACATTTTTTGTATGTCAGCAGTGAAAACATATCGAGGCAATCGAAAACGGAGCAATATAGCAAATAGATCGTCTTGGATGGTTGGTCAAGTATTGAGGATATCGTTCAGCGAGACGTTCGTAGTTGTTTTACAGGAGGCATCGAACACTACCCTGAGTTGGTGGTACTGCTGGTGGGTTTTAGGACACAATGGTGTGGAAGAAAATAATGCGATTCTTCACATACCTGCGCTGTGACCTCTTGCATATGTCCTAGTTTGATGTAGTCGTCCATGAATTCTCGATAACACTGCTTGAGTTCCGGGTTTTTTGCTAATCGCCGTTCAATTCCATAAAAGCGACGAATGGCTACGTCTTTTGATTCTCCTAGTTTGTCGGGGTCGTTAGAAAAGGGAAGTCTCACCAAAAAACGCCCATCTGGTTGTCTTTGCGTTGATTAGCAAAAGTGAGTTTCACAGGACCTTTCTGCTGCCGTATACTGGGACTTGGCATTGACGACCTCTTCTAATTTCCAAAACCTTTCAATCGCACTATTCAGTTTTTGATCTTCAGCAAGAACTCCACAAGTAACAGGGAGCGATTCAGTACCACCAACCTTGCCTGCTACTATCCATCTTAGAAGCGAATTCTGTAGGACTGGCAATTCACTGCCTAGCTTTATTTGACCGATCGCTAGAATATCATAAAAATGTTCGGCACTTAATAACAGATCTATGCGTTCCGTAAGATGGAAATTTGGATCAACAAGCTTCAGATTCTTTGGTAAGGACCACTGTGATATATTCAACTGCACAGATGGTTGAGGAGATATAATCTTGTCCATGACATGCGCTTCTGAATGGGTGGAATATCCATTCAATTTTGACTGAAGGGTAACATTCACCCTTCTCTGTGCGCGTTCGGTCGATCCGCCAACCTTTTCAATGAAGGTCGAGTGGTGAGTTGATGCCAAGTTCAGCTTCCTAACAATGCGTTCAGTAATCAAGTTAATTTGTGAGCCGGGATCTAATACTGCCCGGTATTCCACTGTTTTGCCGTTATTGCTAGTCAATTTTACAATGGCGGTACTTAAGAGTACATATTTTGTCATTTCGTGACTACCAAGTGTATTTAATGAAAGTGCCGCTCCCTCCTGAGGTGCCTTATGCCTTTCTGCCGATGGTGTTGCTGAGGCTTCTGTTTGCGATTTTGTTTGCTTTGCCTTGGGAACGGTCCCTAAGTGCAGAAGGCTGTTATGTTTGTAGGCACACTCCTTACATCCTCGTGATGTACAGTTTACGGCCTTGTGTCCATCTCGGAAACAGCTTACGCACAATTTCTTAGATTGGACTAGTTTCAACCTCCTCGACGGGGTCCATTGAAGAAAGTCTGGGCAATAGTAGACTGGATGAGCTTCTTTACATACAAGGCATGAAGATGTCGTCACAGCAGCACTAGTAGACTTGATGGTCCTTTTACGATGCTCGTCAGGTCGCTTTGTTTGATTGCCATGTGCTTCCAAAGCTTGAAAACGCGTTTGCAAAAAGGTCAAAAAGGCCGTCAATGACTGGAGATCCCGTGGGTTGACCAATGACTGCTCATATAGAGTGTGAGTTGCAGTATCAAGCTTCTTGATTAAGAGATGCAGGAGTAACGGATCCCAATCTTGCGTTACTATGTCGATATTTTGCAAGCCCCTCAAGCATTCTGCAGTTGTGCCGTGCAGAGATTTCACTGCTGCTGCAGAGGGTATTGTATTGGATGGTTGGGCTATCAACTTCTGAAGGAGTGCGGTAGCGGGTAGGCGTCGATTTTCGTAGCGCTCACTCAGAGTCTTCCATGCTGACTCATAGTTGTCGTCTGATATAGTAAAGTTGCGTACGAGTTTATCAGCTTCTCCTGTCAGGTTGGCCTTAAGGTACCACATCTTTTGGCAGCTTGGCATAGGTTGATTGTGTACGATTTGAATGTATAAGTCCCGGAAATGTCGCCATTGCAAATAGTCTTCATCAAATTTCGGCAGCGTAATTTTTGGTAGATTTACGCTGGGAGTAGTGGTTGTTGACGCATGCGGTGCTGGTGTCGTATTTATCTCGTCGATCTTAGTCTCTAACTTTATGAGCCACTCCTACGGTATCTCCTCCAATTGGATGTGCTGGTTTCGGTCCAAACCGTTTGGATCAGGACCAGTGGTGGTTTCCCATATTTGTTGCTGGTATTCATCTAGTTGTGACCAGTATTGCTATATTGAGGCAATTTTTACTTTGCAGAATTGACGTGAGTATTGTTCCGTTTGTTCCAATCGCGAGAAGAGTCGTTGCAATGAATTTGCTAGTGCGTCGTATCGTCTTACGAGTTTACTAACATTTACGTCAGTTGTTCTCACTGAGTCATCCGCTCGCGGTTTGGTACTCTGCTCGGCTGGGGCCATCTCAATCGCTTGTTCGCCAACTCCTGATTCTGTACGCCTTATTCGTAGCAGCTTCTCCTTGAAGTGTGACTGAAACTGTCGGAAGTTTGCCTGTGTCGTGTCATATAACTTGCTCACAAAGTATTCGTGAGTCTCTGACATATCCTCCAGTTCTCGGATCTTTGTATCCGTTTCTTCAAACAGATCCCAGGCTGCTTCGATTCGGCGAAGCCTTTCCTCATAATATTCTGCCTTATGCTTGCGATTCAATGGATCCTTTTTATAATTGATGATGATTCCATCAATTTCTGCAGCTAAACGCGTCTGTTGCTGTGTTAAGCGATCCATTGTGATTCCTCAATCTTAGCTGGTGTTGTAGTGTGACAATCACGTCGGGGTCACCAAATGTTAACGTCAAGGCTGCTTTGCCTTGGCTGACTGCTTGTTCTCCTGGACAGGTTTTCCGCGTTGAAGTTTAATTATACAAGTGAATAAACTTGTATAATATTCCGCGCTCAGAAATCCCTCCGCGTTGAAGTTTAATTATACAAGTGTATAAACTTGTATAATATTCTGCTCTCAAATTGATGTCCAGAAATCTCTCCGATGCTTGTATCGGGAGATTACTAAAATATTCTAAATTAAAAAACCCAAGCTGTTTTTGTTGATGGTCAAAACTAGACTCACTTTATTTTCCACTAACATTTTCTTAAATACTTATTTGCCGTGAGAACAAAAGTAGTTCCCGTCAATTTGTTGTTCTAACACAGGAATTGCAAGCGCAATATGCTCCATCTACCTTGCAGACAGATAGATCATACTGCGCGCGACATAATTATTTTTCATACGTAAAATTGCAAGCGCAATATGTTCCATCTGCCTTGCAGACAGATAGATCACATTGCACCTGCCATGAGAACTATGTCTAGCGCGCACGAATAATTCCAGAAGTTTGGAATTTCATGCGCTCTAGACAAAACGCGTGTCTTATTGTACTTTCCAATTTAAGATTAAATGACGAATTAGGTTTAATATAATGAATATGAATTCGTATGAAGATTATGAAAAAAAAACAATTTAACCATGATATTATTAGAAAGATACGAATTTGTATTATTGAAGTGATATGAATTCGTACCGTCTGGATAATTGAATTTAAATTTTATTTATAGCTTCATTTTAGCATTTATTTTACCCATTTTTGTGCAATTAGATTAAAATTTTTTTAGGGGAGCATAATGGAGCTTCCAAATGCATGCGGATTCTGCCTACGAATTGGCGAAGAAATGTATTCATTGGGTGAAAGTTTGGTCGACGAAGCGAGGAGAATTGGTGTTGTTGACTTCCTGAAGGAGTCCATCAAGATTAACATCACATTTGAAGATGGCTCTCCAGACACAATCTGCGGTGACTGTTACACGGAAGTGGAACGGATATACTCCTTCATACGTCACTGCAAAGAGACCGAGAAGGCACTGCAACGATTCAAATCGGCACGAAGGCATCGAGACCCAGCCATGAACCAACCGACACCGACCCGGAGAGCAGACAAACATCCGTCTGAGGATCCGGATCCACCATCTCGATACCAGCCTTAGAGCTCCTGGGATCTTCCACCACAACGCAGCCAAGTACCACCACCGACTCTGCGTCCAGTGGCTCCACAAGAGAAACCCTATATGCTGAAGCCGAAGCATATCCTCAGCATCGTCCAGGGTTGGAATCTCCATTTTAGCGGGGAGCCAAATGACATGAACGTGGAAGTTTTCATTGGTCGGGTAGAGTCCCTGGTTGAAGAAATGTTGGAAGGTGACCACACAGCGCTGGCAGGATACTTGCCGATGCTGTTTAGGGGGGCAGCACTTGAGACCTACTGGAGGATACATTCGGCCCCACCATCAATCCGCTGGTCACGGCTGAAGGAGTACTCCGCATGGAGTACCCTACGATCGATATGGACGAAAGGGTCCTGGACAAGATCCATGCCAGATGGGAACTTCCGGACGAGCCCTTTCATCAAAATCAAGCTGCCATCCTTCGGCTGAACGACCGGTTGTCAGAGCCGATGTCATCCATCCAAATGCTGCGGGTGTTGAAGCGCAACCTAAGGCCCGAGCTTCGTCGCCATATGACGGACTCAGACCCGCAGACTATGGAAGCACTGCTAAGAACCGTGAAGCGATTGACGGGGGTTGAGGAAGACCTCCAGGAACGGCTCCACTTACTAGCTAGGAATGGCACCAGATTATACCACCACTAATCTGGAGGAAAATATGGAGTTGGACCAGCTTGCTGTAGCAGCGGTGGGGAACCTCACAACCTGCTGGAACTGCAAACAAACCAGACACCGGTCTATTGCATGCGAGCAGAGCGTATGGCTTTCTGCTACGGTTGCGGTAAGGTGGACACCTACTTTCCGGACTGCCCAGATTGTGCCGCTCCAAAAAACGGCTGAACGAGTACCCGACCACCTCAACAGTACTCTAAAACCCCACAGTAGTTCCCCAGCTAGCTGCCAGCCCCAACCACCCTGACGATAACTCACCACTATGACTGCAGATGTTCCCTCTCTTCCGGAGGCCTCGCCAACGACAGTGTTGAAGCGACCACCGCAGCCACTGCCTGAAGAAAATCGGCAGCCCTGAGTGCTCGTACTAAAACCATACCATATTCGACTGCAGGAACATCGGGTTGCTCGAGAGCGAATATTTGCTTCCAAGGAAGTCACCTCTCGCCCGCGCAAAAAAAATGGTCAACTCGTCGTTTGCGAAGTTTCCGCAAGAGAGTGCGCACCTGCCGTCAAACATTAAACTTTTGTAGCATCCCCGCAGGGGGAATGCCGGTCGACAAGAGCACTCTTGGAGGGTAGCATTCTTTGGGGAGTGCTGCCCCCACGGACTCGAGGATATGGTGGGCGCTGTGGGGCTCCCGCCTGGGATGACAGGTAACGACTCTGATTGGATCTGGACTACGCTTTGGACAACGAACTGGAATTGACGCTTTGGGCTGGCGGATGTGATGGTTTGGACCTAGTTGCTTTGCACATTAGCGCCGAGGTGAAACGCGTGTGTGAACGGCTCCAATTCAACTATCATACCGTCTCCGTCCCGGTGAAACCTTGGCAGGGTACGGAGTACGTTCAAAGTTCGTCCCATTGGGTTGGTGGTGTAGGTTCGGTTGAGACGGACTCCCAATGAGCGCTGGTCTGGCTCTGAGCACTTGTCCCCATAAGGGCTTGTGCCAACCCTCGCATTGCCTCCCTGCTCTGCAAAGATAACCATGGGACCAAAAAGGCGACTACACACACGAACGAAGATAGCGGCTCCGAGGGGAGACCCAACAAAACTGGAGCAAACAAAATCAAAAGATCAAAAACATCCAAAACACGAAACAAAAAATAACGACGACGCAACCAGCGGTT
Source organism: Odontomyia ornata (assembly GCA_963969285.1). Classification (NCBI taxonomy): domain Eukaryota; kingdom Metazoa; phylum Arthropoda; class Insecta; order Diptera; family Stratiomyidae; genus Odontomyia; species Odontomyia ornata. The sequence continues at coordinate 234,189,366 of OZ017739.1, read as the reverse complement.
GCAGCCACGATGTCAAAAGTACATCGAAAGGTGTACTAACTGCGACAAAAACGAAGATTAATATAATGACTATGAAGGCAGACGAAAAACGGAGGAAAGCAGACAGTCTGGTTCAGACTGAGATTCCTGCGGCGTTTGGGCGCAGCAAAAAAATGATGTGAACGCCCAAGCGTCCTATTAAGGAGCAGCGGGAAACTCTGCAGGACGCTTCAGGTGTTCGAGCGGTGGGGGATAACATAAAGAGCACCGAAAATTCGGTTGTTACTGCTGCGATTGTTACCGAAGTGACCGATGCAAGGGTCGCAAATCCCGATATTGCAACGAAAAATCCAGAAGCCAACGAGGAGATTACGGCACTAAAAGCAAAGAGTGACTAGACACCGCGTGATTGCACCACCAACGTTGAAAATGTGGCGGAAATACTGCACTCGGAAAGGGAACGCGATAACCTCTCCCAAGGATGGTTGCAGGGTACAATTGCGGCCCAGCGATACGAAGAAGAAATACCACTCCGAAAAGCGGGAGATGTTCTGAAAAGAATACAATCTGCATGCGACTCCCCAAAAATCAGCAAAGCAGCAAAGGCAGGGCTCCTTGAACTAGAAGAGCTCTCAGATCGCATAAGGCACTATCGGACGAGCTGGTTGAGGGCCGAAGACGAATAGAAGGCTAAAGAGACGCTTGGAGCGAAATCTAAAGGCGACATGCAAATAGCTCCACCATTAAAAGTCAACAAAAGAATGGCGTCTAGCCCAATCGAAGGAGATCGGGATAAAAAAAGGAAGGAAAAGGCACTTGATGGGCGTGGAGCACCAGGTCACGGGTTCCAGACAGTGCTTACAAAAGGAGTGAAGAAAGCTGCAAAGAAACTCCTTTGAAAAGAGCCAGAAAGTAAATTTCGCACGGACGCCCAATTAGAAAAAGACCTGATGCAAAACAGGAGACGCAGAAGCCCCGACGAAGACTCCGGCAGCAGGCACTGCTTGTAAAGCCCAAAGATGGCCGATCCTACGCGCAGGTACCGCGGGACATCAGGGGAAACGTAAGGCCCGAAGACACCAATGCTACCATTAAAGTAGTGCGACCAACGCGGTCGGGCCACATACTGGTCGAATTCGGAGCAGAGGCCGGCAATAAAGAAGCATTCTGTGACGCAGTAAAGAAAGTCCTTGGTAAAAGTGCAACTATAGCCCCGCTCGAGCCGATGGTAAAGATCAAAATACGAGACATTGACTGCGTGACGGATCTGGCCGAGGTAGAAGAGGCCATCAAAAAGGAGTTCCCTAGCGTGGGGAGCATCAAAGCGAGACTGACACCAGAAAACCATAGGGGACAACACATGGCCATAGTCGACTTGACCTAATAGGACGCCGATAGGAGTTCCCTATGTTACAAATGTGGTGAAATGGGACATAAAAGAAAAGAATGTACGAAGGAGGCACACTGTACTCTTTGCAAGGATGCTGATCCAAAACCTGATTCTGGACACGTTTTGGGATCAGGAAAATGCCGGATTTTCCAGGAAGCCCTAGCCAAGGCAAAATCAGAACTTCAATGACCCGCATTCTGCAGCTAAACCCACACCACAGTTCAACCGCCCAAAATCTGCTTGAGCAGTTTGTGAGGGACAGGAAAGCCGACTTCTTGCTGCTGAGTGAGCAACACCATAATAAAAGTCCTCCATTATGGTATTCTGATGAAACTGGTACTGCCGCCATCTGGGTTCGGAACAGTGACTTTCAAGCGGAGAGTTGTGGACGGGAGGCTGATCTCGTGTGGGTTCGGTGCTCAGGGATCAGCTTCTTTAGTGTGTACCTAACGCCTAACGAGTCGATATCATCTTTCCAAGCCAAGTTTAATGCTTTGGAGGGCGCTGTCTCGAACGCAGAGGGTAAAGTGCTCGTTGGGGGCGACTTCAACGATAAAGCAATCGAATGGGGCATGCCTCAGATGGATCGGCGGGGAAAACGAATCCTGGAAATGGCGGCCAGGACGGCCCACGTCGTACTCAACTCCGGAAATACGCTGACTTTCCGCCGTATTGGCTGTGAAGGAACCATACCGGACGTGACATTCGCCTCGGAGTCCTTAGTACGGAGGATACACAACTGGAAAGTACTAGAGGACTACTCAGCCAGTGATCACCAGTGCATTCTGCTTGAGATAAGTGATGCTGTCTCCCGACGTCCGTGCTCTCGGTCTACTACAACTGGATGGACCATCGGAAGAATGGACGTCGAGAGGTTCGTCAAGGTTCTCACAGCAGGTGAGCCGCTGCAGGGAGCTTCGGAGGGGACGGAAGAACTGGCAGCTCAAGACGTAGTGAACTCTACTATGAGCATCATTACGACAACTTGCTGCGCTTCTATGCCCCGTCGAAGACCCCGGCACGGGAAGCCCCCAGTGTACTGGTGGTCTACTGAAATCGCTGAAAAGCGAAGGAAGTGTCACAAGCTTCGACGTGAGGCTCAATGGGCGCGGAACCGTGACGAGCATGCAACCAGGGGGCAGCATATAAGTCGGCCAGGAAATGCCTTCGCAAACTGATCAACAGTAGCAAGTCCCGCTGCTGGCAAGACCTAGTGGACAATGTGACTTCTATCTGACCCAGCTTTTGAGCGGGCACGGGTGTTTTTAGTCTTGCCTGCACAAGATCGGTAAGTCACGGTCTCCCGACTGTCGGTTTTGCCCAGGAGAGGAGGAAAACGCCTGTCACACATTTTTTGCGTGTACCAAATGGGTCAGGCTGCGAAGGGAACTCTACAGGGAGACGGGAGAGCTCACCCCGCATAATATAGTTGCGGTGATGCTCGAATCGGTTGACAAATGGAACCAGGTGGCACATTATGCTCGGGCAGTCCTAAAATATAAAAGGGACTCACAGCAGCCGCATTTCCTCGGCATTTCCTCTTCCCCTCTCCCCTCCCGCTAGGAGGGGAACTCCCCAGCTTGAAGGCGCCCCACGGCGTAACAAAAAGAGACCTTTCCCGAAGTAATGTGTCAAACGGTTCCAGGCTGGGTTCCAAGGTTGACAGGGGAATTTTTAAGTGGGTAGTCTAGTCGCGATGTGAGTCCCACGCTCTGTGCATGGATAGCATTCACCTCCCTACCACAAAAAAAAAAACTTTTATAGCATCTCGGAGGTTTCTGAGAATTATACCAGGCCTTACCACCCAACCAAAGTGTTGGGTGAAATCGCGATTGCACTGATTGATACATGTGCCAGTATCAACTGTCTTGCCTCGAGCCTTGGCTCGAAGGTACTCCATCAACATCCTACCTTGATTAAGCCCTGGCGCTCTAAAATCAGTAAAGCAGACGGCACTAAACGTCCTATCCAAGGTAGACTGACAACACCCGTGACGTTCAGAGGCCAAACGAAGGATATTACTTTCTATAGATTTAGTTCAGAGTTTGTAGTGTTTGGACGTATATTTTACTTGCTCCTATTGAATATTAGTATATCAAATAACTTTCCAAGTTTCAATTAATTGAAAGTGGTTTCAGAAATTAATTTTTGTTATTGCTTTCGGTCATTGATTCTAAGTAATTAATTTTTGTCAGTGTCGAATTCATTTTACGGGACAATCTTATTCTATTCACAAATGAATTGCAAAAAGTGCAACTGTTCCGTGGTTGACGCTGTTGTGTGCAGCAAGTGCGTCGGTCATTACCACTACGAGTGTGCTGGTTTGTCCGAAACCAGCTACAGGAGAATGGGTAGTGAAAAGAAAGCAGCTTGGCGATGCATCTCCTGCCGTTCATCACAGTCCATTGAACTTGATTCTCCTTCTTTGATGGATGTTTTAAAAGAAATTAATAGCTTCTGTGATGATTTCACTACAATGAAAGTTGAAGTAAATGAAATCAAAGCTGAAATCCATAACACTTCGCAACATATGGAAGCGCTTTCCATAAAATTAGATGCAATGGAAGGTCGCTTAATTGATCTGGAAAAAAGAATATCCATAGCGGAGGAAAAAGTTGCCATGGTTCCAATTATGCAGAAGGATTTTTTATCAGCTCAAGAGACAATCTCGGATCTAAAGCTGCGTCTCGATACGCAAGATCAGTATTCTAGGCAGAATTATATCGAAATATCGGGAATCCCAATGAAAAAAGGTGAAAATCTTCGAGCCATTGTTAATGATCTATGCAATTTTGTCGGCTTTAAGTTGAACGACTTCGATGTGGATACATTGCATCGAGTACAACCATATCCATCAAGCTCAGCTACAAGCGCTCAATCAACTCGACCGCCGTCTATCATTGTACGCTTCACACAAAGGCAACGCAAAGACCAACTTATTGCAGCTGTGCGCGCACGCCGTGGACTTACAACAACTGACATCAAGTTGGCGGGCCCAACTCATACAATTTTCGTTGGCGATCATCTAACGCCAATTAATAAACTTTTGCTCAAGCGGGCTCGTGCACTAAGGCTTGAGAAAAACTTCTCCTATCAGTGGATTAGAGACTGCAAAATCCTGGTTCGTAAAAACGATAATTCAAAAATTATACGCATTTTAAGCGAAAAAGATTTATTGAAAATTTGCTGACTCATTTTTTTTTTCATTTTTGTACATCATTTGATATATCCACATTCTTTTCATTTCAATACTTTCAATGTTTTGCCTTCAATTTATTTTTGGTTTAGCTTTACGTACGTTGGTTTAGCAGCGTACGTTTTTTCAATTTTTGATTTTGGGCATACATATTTTGCGTTCTTATTGTATGAACATATTTGTCCTTTAAGTTTAAACAATTTCTTTTCTGATTTGCTAAAAGTATTGCTATATAGCAATATTTTACACATTATTTGCCCGAGAAGGGTACTTGATGTCGGCGTGAGATACATTATTGAATTAAATTTAAAGATTAGATGATTTTTTCAAACTTATCAATATATTATCAGAACTTGAGGGGGTTACGGACAAAGTCACATTCTTTCCTATCAAACGTCCTACTAAGTAATTATGACATTATTTGCTTAACGGAAACATGGTTAACACCGGATTTTTATGATGCTGAATATTTTCCCACAAATTACAATGTTTTTAGCCGGGATAGGAATGCAATGGATGGACGAGGAGCTCGAGTTGGCGGTGTGCTAATAGCAGTGCGGCGCGAGTTGCATGCGTGGCGCCTTAGCGAATGGATCTCAGGACCGATCGCTGAGGAGCTTTGGTTAACCTTAGATTTTAGAACGGTTAATGCACCCCATCAACAAGGCTCTAATTTCGCTTCCCATGCATCCAATTCACGCACTAAATTACATTTAGCATGTTGTTATTTCCCCCACGGAATTAACCATTCTGACTCTCTACGAGCATTCTATGACAATACATTTGTAATTATGGAAAATAATCAAAGCGATAGCTTTTTAATAGTCGGTGATTTTAATATTTCTAATGCACTCTGGTGTATTAAAAATGAGTGTGATGTTTCAGTGGAACTGAACGCAAATGATGTTAGCATGGCGTTGGGTTTGTCTGACTTTCTGAACTTATCAAATCTAAGAAAATTTAACGGCTGTGTAAATTCTTATGCTAGAACTCTTGATTTGATATTGAGTAGTGATATTTGCACAGTACTTTGTTCGGCTAATCCACTTACCTCGAAAGATCTACATCATAAAGCACTAGACGTATCTATCAATTTACAATTTTATGCCTACATGCAAGAGAATAATGAAAATTACAAACTAATTTATCATGCGGCAGATTTTAATGAGATGAGCAAAAAATTATTAAGTGTAAACTGGGTTGCTGATATGTCCAACTTAAATACCGAACAATCGGTTACGTATTTTTAATAACTTTTTATACGACCTTATGAATGATCATATTCCAAAAAACGCATCAAATCGTCATCAAATTACCCTGCTTGGTACTCGCGTAACCTTATCAAGTTAATTCGAAAAAAAATGAAATCACATGCCAAGTGGAAGAAATATCGAAAAAATCGTGAATATCAGCTCTTTTCAGTTTTACGCTGTCGTGCAAAACAACTTGAGCGAGAGTGTTGTCAGAAGTATATTAATTTTTCCGAAGACAATATATCTAATGCTCCTAATAAGTTTTTGACTTTCATAAAATCCAAATTTGGCAACAATAGCATGCCAGCCCAGATGAAACATGTCTAGTGATGCGAACACCATTTGCAACATGTTTAACGAATATTTTAATTCGGTTTTTGTACCACAGGAGAACACTGAAAGGTATAACGTTGTTCCCACTGACGCAGTATTATCTCTCTTAGTTGATATCTCTTCTGTTGAGATAACACAAAAAATCGTATGGCAAGAATCCAAAAAATCGATGTTAACAAGGGGGCTGGTTGGGATAGAGTTCATCCACTTTTAATAAAAAGGCTAAGCAAAGAATTTTCTACTCCACTTACCCTTATATTTCGTAAGTCTGCAACTGAGGGTTGCTTCCCTGATATCTGGAAAAAAGCTATCATCACTGCCATTCCAAAAGGAAATGATAAACAGAATATTAAACAATATCGACCAATATCAAAGCTGAATATATTTGGAAAAATATTAGAGAAAATCATTGCTAATGCTCTAAACTTGCAAATGTTAAATATTATAGCTCCAGAACAACATGGGTTCTTCTGGAGTCGTAGTGTTAATACTAATCTAGCACTTTATACTGATTTTTTGCTAAATGCTTTTGACCTTGGATATCAAGGCGATGCCGTGTATACTGACTTCTCAAAAGCATTTGATAAAATTTACCATTCCATTCTCATAAGGAAGCTCTCGCAACTTGGTATACATGGAGATCTTTTAAGATGGATTTGTTCGTATATAAACAACCGTAGCCAAGCAGTTGCACTAAGAGGGTACTGCTCAAATTTTGTGAAGATCCCTTCTGGAATTCCTCAAGGCTCGCACCTTGGCCCATTTTTACTTAATCTATATGTAAATGATATTGGTTCGTGCTTTAAAAACTCTCACCATTTACTCTATGCTGATGATACCAAAATCTACAAAGTCATCAGATCTATCAGTGACTGTGAGGGTTTGTAACAAGATCTCATTACATTTCAACATTATTGTGATGCAAATCAATTGTTTTTAAATGTGGATAAGTGTTGTATAATCAGCTTTTCTAGAAAACGTGACCCCATTTCTTATGCATACAATGTGTCCAAAACTTCAATTAGCCGTGTGACTCAGGTGCGAGATCTAGGTGTCACTCTAGATTCTAAGCTCGATTTTAATCTCCACATTCAAAATATTGTTTCTAAAGCTTTTAAACGTTTAGGGCTAATTCTTCGCATTGGTAAACCATTTTCTAGATGTAGCACCCTAATAACTCTCTTTAATGCTTATGTTCGCAGCATACTTGAATTTGTAAGCGTAATATGGAATCCTCATTATGCTGTACATTCTCATAAAATAGAGAGGGTGCAAAAAAAGTTCGTTAAAAATCTTGATTTTCGCATGGGAGTCATTTATACCGACTATGAAGACAGTTTAAGTCGACACAATATGCAGTTGTTGTACGCTAGATGTAATTATTTAGATATCATCTTTTTATATAAGATCACCCATAATTACATTCATTGCTCCGAATTATTGGCTTTAATTCAATTCAAAACCCCCCGCTCCATCTTCTCACGTTCGAACGATACTTTTTTTATTTCATTCTGCAATACTAGTTATGCGAAAAATACTTTTCTCTGGCGATCGTGCAACTTTTATAATGTTAAACTGAATGAAGTTGACATATTTTCTTGCAATTTAAATGTTTCCAAAAGGCAAATTCGTGAAATATTTTAATAATTTTAGCTTTGTAATTTGATCACTTATATCTTTTTTTTTTGATTATTTGATTGCATGGTTTGTATGTATCTTTATGAACAATTAACAACATTTGTCACCTACTGAGCTCTAGAAGTACTAATTTGAATTTAATTAATGGTAATGTTAGGTCTACTTGTAATTTTTAATTTTGTACACATATTTGAAAATGACTGTTTTTTACCTGAAATAAATAAATAAATAAAAAAAAATATTATCCCGTCACTTACTCAGAACGTGTACTTTGGCGTCAGTTTCATCCTTCGAGTTGGATTGGCCTCAGATTTATTCACAGATTTGTCTTAAAATACTAGATATGTCAACGAACTCGCTTTTATACCCGATAGGCATGAATTGACACCTAACCAACGACAACGCCGGGAAGCATCCATTGCTTCTTTTCCATCTTTCGCTACCCAAGGCCTTGGCCGCACCACCCTCGTCTCACATGTCATCGATGTTGGCAATAAGGAGCCAATTAAGCAGAGACACTATGCAATCTCACCAGCCATGGAGAAGTTAGTGTATGCAGAGTTGGATAGAATGCTCGAGTTGGGGGTTAAAGAGGAGTCCCAAAGTGCCTACTCCTCACCAGTAACCTTGGTAGTGAAGCCAGGTAAAGTCCGTCTTTGTCTAGATGCCCGGGAAGTAAACGCAGTGACCAACAAAGACGCCTACCCTCTTCCGCTCAGCGATGGAATATAAGGGAGACTGCCGAACGCAAATGATATTACCAGTCTCGACCTAAAAGACCCCTTCTGGCAAATTCCACTCGATGAGGGATCAAGGAATAAGACCGCCTTCAAAGGGCCAGGACGACCATTATACCTGTTCACCACATGCCCTTTGGCCTGTGTAACACGCCGCAAACGATGACCCGGCTGATGGACAAAGTCATCTCACCTCATCTGAAACAACAAGTGTTCGTGTACCTGGATGATCTTCTACTCATCACGGAAACGTTCGACCAACACCTCTAACTCCTGCAAGAAGTAGCCCTGTATATCAGTAAGGCGGGACTCACCATCAACGTACAAAAAAGTATGTTTGTCATTAACGAAGTCCAATTTCTAGGACATGTCATCGGACATGGCATCATCAAAACGGATCCAGACAAAACTCGTGAGATCGATGAGTTCCCCTTACCAAAAACGGTTAAGCAGCTCTGACGTTTCCTTGGTGTGTGCGGTTGGTACCGGAGGTTCGTTCAGAACTATGCCACAGTTTAAGCGCCCCTTTCGGACATGCTGCGGAAAGGGAAGTTCATTTAGACCGAGCTCAGCCGAAAGGCATTTGAACAGCTAAAACAAGCCCTAACATCAGCTCCGGTTTTGCACAGCCCCGACTTTGAGAAAGTTTTCTCCATTCATTGTGACGCAAGTCAACATGGAGTAGGAGCCGTGCTGGTGCAATTGACCGATGAGGGAGAAGAAGCTCCCATTGCTTTCATGTCCAATAAGCTGAACTCGGCCCAAAGGAACTATACCGTATCCGAGCAGGAATGTTTAGCAGCGGTGATAGCTGTGAAGAAATTCCGAGCCTATATCAAGGGCCACCAGTTCAAGATCATCACAGACTACGCTTCGCTACAACGGTTGATGAACCAAGCCGACTTACATGGACGCCTGGCCCGATGGGCTCTTAAACAGCAAGGGTTCAAGTTTTTCATCAAACACCGGAAAGTGACCCAGAACATCGTACCCGATACCCTTTTGCAATTTTTTTCAGCAGAAATGAATGACGAGGAACCCATTGAGATAAAAAATGGCTGAATGGGTACCTGACCACCTCAACGGTACTCCAAAACCCCGCAGTAGTTCCCCAGCTAGCTGCCAGCCCCAACAACCCTGACGATAACTCACCACTATGACTGCGGATGTTCCCTCTCTTCCGGAGGCCTCGCCAACGACAGTGTTGAAGCGACCACCACAGTCACTGCCTGAAGAACCTCGGCAGCCCTGAGTGCTCGTACTAAAACCATACCATATTCGACTGCAGGAATATCGGGTGGCTCAAGAGCGAATATTTGCTTCCAAGGAAGTCACCTCTCGCCCGCGCAAAAAAAAATGGTCAACTCGTCTTTTTTGAAGTTTCCGCAAGAAAGTGCGCACCTGCCGTCAAACATTAAACTTTTGTAGCATCCCCGCAAGGGGAATGGCGGTCGACAAGAGCACTCTTGGAGGGTAGCATTCTTTGGGGAGTGCTGCCCCCACGTACCCGAGGAAATCCCCGCAGGGAGAATGCCGGTCGACAAGAGCATTCTTGGAGGCTAGCATAATTTGGGGAGCGCCACCCCCATGGACTCGAGGATATGGGGGCGCTGTGGGGTTCCCTCCTGGGATGACAGGTAACGACTCTGATTGGATCTGGACCACGCTTTGGACAACGAACTGGAATTGACGCTTTGGGCTGGCGGATGTGATGGTTTGGACCTAGTTGCTTTGCACATTAGCGCCGAGGTGAAACGCGTGTGTGAACGGCTCCAATTCAACTATCATACCGTCTCCGTCCCGGTGAAACCTTGGCAGGGTACGGAGTACGTTCAAAGTTTGCACCGTTGGGTTGGTGGTGTAGGTTCGGTTGAAACGGACTCCCGATTTGCGCTGGTCTGGCTCTGAGCACTTATCCCCATAAGGGCTTGAGCCAACCCTCGCATGGCCTCCCTGCTCTGCAAAGATAACCATGGGACGAAAAAGGCGACTACACACACAAACGGAGATAGCGGCTCCGAGGGGGGACCCAACAAAACTGGAGCAAACAAAATCAAAAGATTAAAAACATCCAAAAAACGAAACAAAAAATAACGACGACGCAAACAGCGGTTGCAGCCACGATGTCAACAGTAAACCAAAACGGTACTAACTGCAACAAAAACGAAGACCAACACAATGACTATGAAGGCAGACGAAAAACGGAGAATAGCAGACAGTCTGGTTCAGACTGAGAATCCTGTGGCGTTCGGGCGCAGCAAAAAAATGATGTGAACGCCTAAGCGTCCTATTAAGGAGAAGCGGGAAACTCTCCAGGACGCTTCAGGTGTTCGAGCGGTGGGGGATAACATGAAGAGCACCGAAAATTCGATTGTCACTGCTGTGATCGTTACCGAAGCGACCGATGCAAGGGTCGCAAATCCCGACATTGCAACGAAAAATCCAGAAGCCAACGAGGAGATTACGGCACCAAAAGCAAAGAGTGACTAGACACCGCGTGATTGCACCGCCAACGTTGGAAATGTGGCGGGAATACTGCACTTGGAAACGGAGCGCGATAACCTCTCCCAAGGATGGTTGCAAGGTACAATTGCGACTCAGCGATACGAAGAACAAATACTACTCCGAAAAGCGGGAGATGTTCTGAAAAGAATACAATCTGCATGCGACTCCCCAAAAATCAGCAAAGCAGCAAAGGCAGGGCTCCTTGAACTAGAGGAGCTCTCAGATCGCATAAGGCACTATCGGACGAGCTGGTTGAGGGCCGAAGACGAACAGAAGGCTAAAGAGGCGCTTGGAGCGAAATCTAAAGGCGACATGCAGACAAAACTCGTGCGATCGATGAGTTCCCCTTACCAAAAACGGTTAAGCAGCTCCGACGTTTCCTTGGTGTGTGCGTTTGGTACGGGAAGTTCGTTCAGAACTATGCCACAGTTTAAGCGCCCCTGTCGGACATGCTGCGGAAAGGGAAGTTTACTTGGACCGAGCTCAGCCGAAAGGCATTTGAACAGCTAAAACAAGCCCTAACATCAGCTCCGGTCTTGCACAGCCCCGACTTTGAGAAAGTTTTCTCCATTCATTGTGACGCAAGTCAACATGGAGTAGGAGCCGTGCTGGTGCAACTGACCGATGAGGGAGAAGAAGCTCCCATTGCCTTCATGTCCAATAAGCTGAACTTGGCTCAAAGGAACTGTACCGTATCCGAGCAGGAATGTTTGGCAGCGGTGATGGCTGTGAAAAAATTCCGAGCCTATATCAAGGGCCACCAGTTCGAAATCATCACAGACCACGCTTTGCTACAATGGTTGATGAACCAAGTCGACTTACATGGACGCCTGGCCCGATGGGCTCTTAAACAGCAAGGGTTCAAGTTTTTCATCAAACACCGGAAAGTGACCCAGAACATCGTACCCGATACTCTCTCGCGAATGTGTTCACCAGAAATGAATGACAAGGACCCCATCGAGATAGATTTGGACAGCCCATATTTCGAATCAGACAGCTACAAGGAGTTGGGGCGAACTATCTTGACCCAACAATCACAGTTGCCTGATTTGAAAGTGATAGACGGCTACCTGTGTAGACGGAATGAATACGCCACTGGTGATCCATGGCAGGAAGAAGAGTCCAAGAAACTCTGGGTACCGGAGGAAATGACATAACATCTGATCCTCCACGCACATGACCATCCTTTAAGTGCCCACGGAGGGTACGGTCGAACGCTCCTGCGACTTAAGAAATACTTCTTCTGGCCTAAAATGGCATCCCAGGTCGAAGACTACGTGAGCGCCTGTGGGACCTGTGAAGTCACTAAGGTGCCCAACTAGCCTCTTCGACCTCCTATGGGTCAATTCAACCGAACAGAACGAGTATTCTAACGTCTGTACATAGTTCTACTCGGTCCATATCCTCGATCATCCATGGGACACATCGGAGCTATCGTTGTTTTAGACCAGCTCTCGAAATTTCCATTGGTGGAACCTATTCGTAAGTTCACGATTCCATTCATCGTGAGATTTTTAGAGAGTTGGATATTCCGCGTGTTTTGGTTCCATAAAGTGTGTACTCGAACAACGGAGTACAGTTCAGATCTCGGCAGTTTAAGGGCCTACTCGAACAGTATGGCGTCAAACACCAACTGACGCCCATATACTCTCCTCAGTCTAACGCATCAGAATGGTTGAATCACACACTGTTAGCCGCAATCCGTTCTTATGTTCACCCAACTCAGAAAGATTGGGACCGCAGATTGTCCGCCATCACGTGCGCGCTGCGATCATCCTATCATTCCGTCACCGGTGCCTCACCTTACTTTGCCGCCTTTGGACAGTACATGATTTGCCATGGTAAATCATACAGGCTGTTACGGCAATTAAAGTGTTTGGGAGATTCCGTCGTTGCGCTAGAGCCCCACGAGCGTTTAAGAGGCCTCTGCAAACAAATCGGACGGAAGATGAGGGCCGCAGGACGGATGAATGAGGCGCAGTACAACCTCAGGTCATGACCTTCCAATTTTAAAGAAGGAGATGAGGTTTTCTGGCGCAATTTTCGCGAAAGTGATGCCGCTGGGCATTACAATGCCAAGCTGGACCGGCGCTTCCTGAAAAGCCGCATACAGAAGGTAGTAGGACCCAACCGTTACCTGTTTACTGACCTATCGGGGAAAGAAGTCGGGCTATATCACGCAAAAGACCTGCGCCAATAATCACATATCTACGTTTGTTTAGTCCATCTGTACTCAGCTTCAACCACACGCAGTTTACACACTCATAGCAAAATTGAAATCTACGTGTCGGTCTGTCCGTCCGTCAATTGTTTTTTAATTATTCATCACTCCGCGTTCCGACGCCGAAGACAACCGATGCTCTAATTCTAGATCCTTCAGCTCCTTTTTCGCAATTCTCGTCGCTTTAGGATCACGAGAAAATTAGCTGCCCTGTAGTAATCGAGCAGTTGCACTATTAAACTGCTCGAAAACAACTTCTACTTCAACCACAAATACACCAACACCAGCAAGCAGCTCAGCAGAAGTTACAACAACAGCAACTGAAGCAACAACCATTCGCTGGGTCTGGTGGTGAAAGTGGAGCGAGTGTGGTGCAACTTCTCCATAAACAGCTGCAATGCATCATGCTATCCGAAACAATCCAAGCAAATGGAACCAAATAAACATAAATCGCACACAGAACAGCAACAGCTGGAGCAAGAACACCAACAACAACGAATGATCTTTCAGAGATACTTTTAAATCGCACACAGAACAGCAACAGCTGGAGCAACAACACCAACATCAACAAATGATCTTCCAGAGAAGCTTTTAAATTGCACACAGAGAGGACCAGCTGAGCAACATACATGGCAGCCACAAAGAAGATTGCGGTGGAAACCTGTCTAAGCGGGAAAAATAAAAACGGGGGAGAATGAGAGGAAGGTTGAGGCAAGCAGCATGGGGGGATCGACCCTACGCACGTCTAGTGCGGGTCACGCTATCTTTTTATGATTTGTTTTATTGATGTATGCAAAACCTTTCGAAAGTGTATGCTTATGGAGAAACAAAAAGCTTACGACAGATAAGTTTCCTGAAAAAAGATAGCAAAAAATTCACGCGGGTGGAGCCCATTTGCCCCTTTTCGTGAGTGGGGCAATACGTACGTGCTGTGTGCTGCAGAGTACTTAAAAATTCCAATCGAAAATTCAAATAAGGAATAGTAACAAGTTGAAACTAGTGTCATTAAACGAAAGGATTTCACATAATCCTGAGTGGAAATTTTTGAAATCTGCCTGCAAAAGTTCACACGCAAAATCCCCACCAAGTGAACGTCGTCGCAGTGTGCACAATAGTTGTCGGTCATTTGTCTTAGTGCCGCGTGAGGCTCTTCGTCGTTTCTGCAATGTTTTCTTTGTGCGAAGATACACGTCCGTGCCGTTCTGTTGCGTGAACGTTAGAAAAGATTCCCATTACAAGCGCGCGCCGTGCTCTACTTTGTTCGCTGAAACGAAAGCCTCACTTGTTCGATTAAGTGGCAAAGCAGTCATTTGTTCCGTCTTGTTTGCATATTACATAAGTTTGAAGTTCGCGCAAAAAGGCAAAAGTACAGTGCGTGCAAAAAGTGTCATTCGCACAGTCAGTGTGCCAATCAAAAACTTTACGCGCTCCAGCCGATTGCTATTTGGACACGTGAATCAATCTTTCGGATCGTTTTTGAATGAGTCCCGCTACTATTCGTTCACAGTTCTGACAGGGATGGTAGCGACTTTTAATAGCGGTATATTCACAGCCTTTTAATGAGAGTATACTTCAGACACAATCATGGTCGACTCCTTCACACGCACTTTTATTCAAAACCACTGGAGATATCGTAACCTGAAAATTCTCCAAAGTGAACTATCGAAATTTTATTTGAATCTTCGAGGGATCGTGAAGAACCTTTTACTCTGATGAAGTTCTATAGTAAAACTGACTCTCTTGGATTTTTCTGTGGTAGCGCTAAGACTGAATATCAGAAAATTGGACTGAACTGCCGGCGGAATACTCAGCTGGAAAAATTCGGTTAAAAACTGTTGGTCCTCGTATCGCCTTACAACTAATTATGTGTACGTTACCAAGCAATATATCATAAATTGCTGTCCCGGGATAGTTTTATGTTGAAAGTGGATACAACATACATCTAGCTGTGCCGAATTGTATAATCTATTAGAATTAATATATCGTATCTGTGAGACCATCCTGACGTGAATTTCAATACATTCTGCCTGATTGTCACTCTGTGTATCATAACAGTAATTATCGAAGGAAATCATCTGATAATAAGTTAAACATCATTAATTATTATAAATTTGCATTAGCTGCCAGGACTTACTCAGCCCATCCACGAGCGCTCGTTGAAGAGGATGGGTAAGTACCCCGTTTGTTTTTCTATTATTTTTACATTTTTTGTATATTGCAACCTGATTTTATTTAGTTAATTATCTATATACTTTCCTATTATTTTTACATTTTTTTTGTATATTGCAGTCTGATTTTGTTTAATTATTTAACATAAATATTTCTCTCTTATTTTTACATTTTTTTGTACGTTTCAACCTGATTTTGTTTAATTAATTAACTCATATATTTTCCTATTATTCTTACATTTTAGTATATTGCAACATGATTTTTGAATTGAATGATTGAATGGATTATTATATCAGAACGCCGGCCTTATCATTTCTTTGTCCCATCAGACCGGGTATAGGACCCGGTACGATGGAAGGCCTTCCCCACCAAAAATGAACTACCCATCGGGCACACTCTAACCTCCTTTTTGTTTCACGGACTCTTGCGGGTTGAGTGACATCGAGCAAGGTGCCTTCTTATGGCATAGGGTTATGTGATTCGCTCACATAACTCTATGACATAAATTGCTCATCGGTATATTTCTTTCCTGATGGGAAGGCTCATACAAGTTATGTTGTATGAGTTTTCTACTCAGAAAGGAGATATATGGCCACTGCAACATTTATGGATCTTGATCCGGTTGGGCGGGTGCGAGGGGGCACCACCACTATCCGGTTGTCCCACTCTTATTTGTGGGCCATGAGAATCGTCAGGGAACGACGAGGTTACCCTAAGTCCGTCTGTTTTAGTTTGTTTCAACTTGTTCTTTGAACAAACAATCCCTCTCTCTTGGCAGTTACCTACAATTTTTCGACTTCAGTCGCCCGTTCTTTTGAGACCCAAGAATTCGTGAATGCGAAATGCTTTTGTAGTGGGTACTTATGCTGGAGGAATGAGCTCGCCCCACGACACCGCAATGCTAGCCTGCTAGCGCATTCACGCGTCCCCAGACAAGGGCATTCTCGGCGGATATCAACATCTTCCTTCGCCAAGGTAGCAGACCATCGCTGCAGTCCTTCACGGACATTTTGATACCTACCTATTACTACAAAATCTTTGAATTTGTCTACAAGTTCGAGCAGTAGTCCATCAATCCGGTATTCATTTAATACTAGATGAATTTTGTTGGTGAATCTCATGTGACAACATTTTGAAATTTTAAGAGGAAGTAAATTACCTTGACACCAATTTTGGAGATTTTCAAGATCATTTTGAAGCTATGAGCAATCTTTGCTGGAGTTAATAGAGCGATAAATTTGTAAATCACCAGCGTAAAGAATACAATTAGAGGACAGGCATTGGGGAAGATCATTAATGAAAATGGTGAATAGCAAAGGGCCTAAAATTGATCCTTGAGGAACATCAGATTTTGGGCTAAATAAGGTAGGTGAAAAAAAATTATTCCATGTAATTGTCAAAGGTTTTAGCAAAATCGGTATGTGTTATATGACATCAACTTGTTGGCTCTTGTCAGAAGCAAGGGAGATGGTATTCTTTCCGATCGAAATGTCGCGATGGAATGCTCAATAGGGGAAGGAGAAGGACACAATGAGTATATAGTGGGGTTCGAAACTTTAAATGTGAGGAAAAAAATTGAGCGAAATGGTCACAGATAGCTTGCCCATCAGAAGCTTGGCAGTTATGTTATGAGAGGATATTAGGGTTATGGGATGTTGTTTTCAGAGAATGTATGTATGTCCAAAAGGGCTTAGAACTAGATTGCAGTGACGTCTTACGCTTTCCTTAGGAGTTTTATTGGTGACTGTTTTAGTCGTTGGCTGTTATAATGTATTTATTGTGCAAGCAAACGTAGTGGCTTGTTTAAAGGATACTTGGTTAAAAGCGTATTTGCAAACCATTTTAGATCAACAGTTCCGAGGCTATGACTGGATGGTAAATTGATGTCTGTTTTGTATATGGCTTGATACTTAATGCAGCGTGTCTGCCGAAAGTTGAAGTCGGGCAGCTCAGAGGCTATTATTTAGGGACTTATAACTAAAAATAGCGTGTCCGTCGATAGCTTATGTCAACGGTTCAGAGGCTGTTGTTAAATCTACTGGTTATCATTTCAGTGATTGTGCAAATTAAACATAGAAAAAGCGTGTCGACTGATGGTTGAGTTTTGCCGGGGCTTACCAACTTAACTGCCACTTTCTCCGTTTCCGTACTGCTAACATTGTGAAATTGGATGTAATTTGATTTGAGAGTGAATTTTAGTGGAGCTTGAAAGAGAAAATTGGTTTTGGGGTAAAATCGTTTGCATTGTTGTATTGTTCTAATAACTAAAATTCTGTTGTTTCATAGTTCATATGCTTAAATTATTTCAGTGTAGCTTGAAATTAACTTAGCTTCATGTTTATTTGCGTTGGGAAATTGCCGTTCTCCTGTAAATTATTTTTGATATTTGTTGATCGCAGCTAATTTATTTCGTTTGTTCTTCAATATTTAAAAATTATTGCCCAGATGTCTACCTAGTCAATTTGTACTTAAATGTTTATTTTTGTTTGCTCTTTTAATTGCATCTCAGGCAATGCGAATGCTCATTCAATTCAAAAGATAAGACTTTAATATGCATGGTACCATATTTCGATAACAATGTGCACGCGTTTGTTTGCTCGCTATTAAGTTTTCGTTTTCCTTATTTGTGTTTACTGTTTACTTGCAATGCCTTGTGTTCCGACTGTAATCTCATATCTTCTATAAATTGTACGTTGGGTTTGAATGAGTTAAAAGTTAGTTTGAATGACCTTCAGATAAGAAAGATGAGATTTAATGTATATAAATGAAGGAGTAAATGAATGAAGAATTAAATGTTCAATATGACTATTTGATTTTGGGACTGGTCTTATTTGATGGACAGTATGAGCTGAAATAATATTATATTTGAATGTTGTTATTGTTGTGGTGAACCGCGCCAACCTCGAGACATTAGGCTCGGCCAATGTTACAGGAGCCGCAGACCAAATATTACTCGGTCCGTGTTCCGTTGTTCCTCTCTGTGTACTGTGAATGACAATATACATATACAAAAAGCTGCAAAATGTAGTCAAAGCATCTGTTGGCGTGGTTCACCACAAATCTGTTTACTGTGAATGACAATATACATATACAAAAAGCTGCAAAATGTAATCAAAGCATCTATGGGTGCGGCGTCATATCATGGATTAGCAGAAGTGGGTGTGTATTCATGCTCGTATTAAGTATCAAACATATACACACAAGACTTCGCAATCGAACGTACCGCCTGAGTGGAACGAATTAGCTACACGCAATGAAGCAAATCGAGCGAAAGCTTGAGTTTTGTGGTTGCACCAGTCACAGAAAGATGGCATTAAACAGTTGAACTTTGATCTTATAAATTGTTAAATTGTCTTCATTTTTTTGGTTGGTAAGCGATTAAGTCAGCATAATTATATTATAAAAGAAAATTATAGAAGCAACAAAATGGAGAAGTATTTCTCCATTCGCAGAATTAAGGCGTGCGCCCGAGCTTATTCTATCCCAAGGCACTTAGCCCGGGATAAGCGAATCAAAAATACGTTCAACTGCATACTCAAGGCATCCACCCGAGTATAAGCACCCCAAAGCCCGGGGCCTACAATTGAACTAATAATTGATTGATTTATTAATCTGACTGCATACTCAAGGCGTTAGTCCGAGTATTAGCGTCCCAAGGCTTTGTGCCCGGGGCTAGCAGTTGGATTATTAATCAATTGACTCGTTAATATAAGTGCGTACTCAAGGCGTCAGCCCGAGCAACAATTAAATCTTAAATAAATGGATTGGTTTCTTCGAATTTCCTTTTCCCTCTGAAAAACTAAGAAATATAACTAAAGTAAATATAAATCGCAAAAATTTTACAAGCTCCATTAATGCTCGAACTTTATACGTCTCTGGAATAAATTAATTATTAAAAGAATTGAATAGCAAAATATGTTATTAATATAGTCAACTGAACGTGTAATTATATAACCAAACAAAGATCAAAATAAAAATTAAATCACTAAACGAACTCCCTTTTACTGATCTAGTTGACACGCATAAAGTAGCAGGTAAGTGTTGTACAGGAATATCTCACTCTCCCCGGGAGCCTTGATGTGTATCTAGGATACACATCATATCAAGCTCCCAGTGCATGCCAGTATACATAGGGTGAACTGGTATTGTGCAGTAATATTAAGTTTTAGTTATTAAAATGATGAATATAATTATTTGTTTCGTTTAAAGGCTGACCTGGGTAGATGATTAGTATGAGTAGCGGTAAACTGATATTATATTTTTGTTATTTAAACGATTAATATGATTTTTTTTTAAGAATACTGGTTTAGTTTGATCAAAATATTATGTTTGGATATTCATGATTTCTTTTTGTTATTATATTTATTTGATTTTTTTTGTTCTTAGAAGATTGATCTAGTTTTATGCACTGTATGAGTAGCATCATTATTATATTTGGATACTGATGATTTTTTTGTATCTTTAAATGATTAAAATTATTATTTGATTTTTATTTTACGAAGGCTCATCTAGTTTGCTGGACAGTCTGAGTAGCAATGGTGTCATACAGGAGTTGAAGGGCTTCGGATACCGGCTGGGAAAATCATTTTTCAGCCCATTTAAATTTGCTACATAATGCGCTACATTGTGGTCGCTGCAAAACCGATATCCTACCGGCTGCGCCATTTTGTTACATAACCAGTATACCCTATGTATACTGGTGTGAACTGGGAGCTCCTGGGAGAGAACTTGCCGTAGTACCACTTATCTGCTACTCTATCCATCTAAACCAAATCAACAAAGACGAGAGTTTATTTTAAAGGATTTGACTTTATTTTAATGTTCATTTTTTAAAACATTAATATTAACACCAAATTGATTAATTAACTAACTATCAATATTGGGTGAAGCGCTTTTTACTTTCACCTTAACTTATTGCACTTCACAGGCTAGCGCCAGCCTGTAAAGGGAACTAAGAAGACGGACTTGTGGATCGGGGTGGCCACGCGGCGTGAAACGCCAAAAAGCTGATGGAGGATCACGGCCCGAGCCAACGCCTCACCCCTTACACTTATTCGTGCACTGAACAGTACTTCTAACTACTCGAACGTTTTTAATAGTAAATAGGTAGCAGCACGCTCCCTACTGGACTGGAACACTAACTGCCTGGCATGCTTTGCCCAAGAACTTTAAATACCGTTCTCTTGTGAGCTTTCAACCTCAATTCTCTTAAAAGTTCCTGATTAGCCGAACACGTGCGCTCTTGTTCCACAAAAGCTTTTCCTCGCCACTCCGTCTCGCTTGGTCGGATTGTGAATATGCAAAACTGGCGAAATTAAGCAAAAAAGTGCTTTTCGCTTAAGCTCTCGGCTTTCCCACGACCTTCTGAGGTGCACTAGCGAAACTGGGGACATTGAACAAGACAGCGCTTACATTGGAACTTTCAGTTTTCCTTTCAGCTTAACTCTCTTCGAGGCACACGCAAAGCTCGAGTTCACGCTGTGATAATCTTGTGCAGCACATTGCGGGTTAATCTCTTTTGTTTACTTTTCCACTTGCTTATTTACTTTTTTGCTTACACATTGGACGACATGCTTCAATAGCAATGGGCGCATGTGCTTCTTTGACTAATTACATCGGCGAAGTGCGAGTACATAGGTAGCGTTTGCTCGCTTGCAACTACTTCAGTGATGAAGCGTAAGTATACACGAGTATGTTGTATGTGTTCACTCGCAACAACAAGACAAGCTGCACTCACTGCTAACCAACCAAACTTTCATCATTGACTCAACGCTGAACATCCTTGGGAAAACCGAACAAATGTCCCAAAAACTTTCACAGCAATAGAGCGAGAGTTCACCAGACTGACGAATGCCATCAAGGCTCCTCATCCTGAGGGAAGTCAAACCCTGATGCTCGACTTGATCACCACGCCCTCATTGAAAATGACACTCATCACCTTCAACTTGCAGAGAATTCAATCGGCCCTCACCAGCGTAGTAACGGATACTCAACATGGGCAGTTCAATGCCTTGTTATTGTCACAGCAACAATTGGGCACGGAGATGACAAAGATCAGAGAGCATCTAACCGAAAACCAGTGGCTACTTATACACCAAAACAATGTCCTACAACTCTTTCAAATAACGTAACTCACGGCCAAAGTGACGATCGATTTCGTCATCTTCGAACAAAAGATTCCACTGGTAGTAGCAACGACCTACGAGCTCTATAGACTTCTTGCAATACCTATGGTGCGGTCCAATAAATTAGTGGCCATAAACCATCCTCCCAGTATTTAATAATCACGCTGCATCGTGACATTTACTACCCACTCTCGGAGGCGAAGTCCTCATCCTGCATCCAGACGGAACTAAACATTCACATTTGCCGACAAACGCATCCATTATACAGGAAGGAATCCAACATGAGTCGATGCGAAGTCGACTTGTTGAAGGAAATGACGCCCGCACCCAAATGCACCTCGGTGGAATGACACACCTCGTCTGTCTGGTCCAACATCCCTAAATCGAACGAATGGATCTACACTTTCATCAACCAAGCCATTGTTCACCTAGTGTGTGGCAGTAATACTTCAACACAGCCCTTGCAGGGCTCCGGTATCCTTCAGCTGAGAGCGAACTGCACTCTCAAAACCAACACGCAAGCATCCAGGGGCACCACATGTACGAGGGCCAAGCCATCACCATGCTCGATGTCTTTTAGCACATTTCTACTGGTGGCGGGCCAAACCTCTTTCAACGACTCCACTCATTTCACTGCGTCTGCATCTAAAATCGTAGAACTGTGACGACAACTCCAAGCGCAATATGTTCCATGTGCCAATCACCAGTACACCATCGGCTACCTGGGCACTCTCAGATTAGTCATACTGGTGATCTACCTCCACTGGCGTTCTTGCAAACAACAATCCAACCTGCATATCCAACCATTCGAGCCATTACCTAGACGCTGTAGCCTACCGCACACCCTGGAGGAGGTTGAACGGACCGTTCAAGCGGGGGTGGATGTTGAGTTCCTGACACCCGGGAGCACCCATCATGGCCTGATCCGGCAACATCAACGCTTCAATCAATTTACATAGTTATTAAAGATTGATTGCTAGCAAACGATGGGTTATCGATACGAAAGTGTTTTCTATCCTAAGTAGCCATACTGTTTCATTTGAATACAATGCTATTTTCTGGATTTGTGAAGTGTTATTTGCAATAAAATCATATTTACGAGTGCATAACCGTTTGTTTACTTTCTTGTGACAACTCATTGGGTTCCCATTAACTAGCTTAAGAATCACGGTCACAGGGGTAGGTGCAAAAAGACACATTGTTAGGTAGGCGGTCGCAAGGGTTGTTGCGACAAAGTGAACATATGGATGTCCACTCCGGTTTTATCTTGTTCCTCAAAGGTCTGGTCAGCAAATTGCTGTGGCAATGGAGCGTGGGTGAAATGCTCGGCCGATTTGATCGCGGACGAACAGAAAAAATATATTTAATTGGACTCGTAGCTTATTTTCTCTGATCATGACAATTTACGACTATGTTATGAATTAAAACCACTTTATTTTAAAGTTGTGTCGTCGATTGATTAATCGTGTATTAAAGAAAATTAATAAGTCATAACCACTCCAACTCGCATTTATAGACTTTTGAATTGATAAATTTAATCAGTTACTCTAAATTCAGGGAATACATAATAATCACATTGTAGCTACTAGTATCTTAATAGTAAACTAGAGAAAACCGAAGTGACTTTTAATATTTGTTCATACTTATTTGGGACATTTGGCACAAAAACAAAAAATAATAAATTCAAAGGTCGGGACAAAAGAGTCGCGGCGCAAGCAGGTACTTTTATGCAACTGCAATTCTATGCAATTTTCGAATTTCGTTCCAAAAAAAAATCAATTCGATTTTCAGATTTTAATTTAAAAATCGCCTTCTCTACGGCAGCTAACTTCTAGCTTATGTGAATAAGTTTGTAACTATACTTTTGTACTCAATCTACGATATGCAGACACCAATAATGAATAAACTCAAGAAAAATTTTAACAGTATATATAAAAAATCTATACTCGTTTTAAAAGTTAAACCAACCATTAACCATTTCTAGGGTTTTGCTCTAAAATATAAGACCCTATTGTAATCATAACTTGTGTCCGTCTGTCCATCTGTCCATCTGTATATCACAGCAGTTTCTCCGAAACTATAGAAGCTACCGCCATGAAACTTTGTGGAAAGGTCAGAACTTGACTTCTTGAAAATTTTGGGGGTAGAAAAATTTTTCAAAGAAGATCAAGGGGGTCTCTCCATATAGGGAGGTGAGGCTTTAAAATTTTTTTTCACCATAGATAGTCGAGTAGGGTGTCATTATGAGTCTTAATGAGATCTTTTTCAAACAAGTTTTAAAATTGCCTTAACAGTACCGTAGGCGGCAGAGGAAGGGGAAATGTATGAACTTTTCGGGTAACGCCCCCTTGCGATTGCACACCTTTCACCCGAAAAATCTGAAAAAATCATGAATATAGGCCTTTATGAGTGCAACAACAACAAATACGTGAGAAGTCGATATTCACTCAACTTTGTTAGTAATAGTATGATTTAACGATTTTACATTTTCTTGATTAAAATTTCACCGGTAGCTTTATATTCAATAAACTGCAGTGTAGAAATGGCCATTTATAAGATTGAACTGCTCTGGAAGTTTCACAAAGATCAAATGGTATCTAACGAAGTCTAACGAAGTTATAGCGGCTTGAATTTCCCTGTATTACTATGGAACAAATATACGCTGTACTACTATGGAACCATATGGCTATGGATCAATATGCGCTTTTTACCTAACTTCAACGTAATGCACACAATGAGATGAGTACCCACAATTAATACTCATAGATAAAACAAGTCAAGGAGGTAGGAGAGAGCTCCCAACAGAAGGGTTTTGTTACCACTCTAGGGTTCGCAAAAAATTTTCTGATGCCATGAATCGATGATTTGAATTATTCATACAATACTTGTTCAAGCAATCATGAAATTCACCCAAAAGATGCAGAGTCTCGTTTATAAGCAAATGACAGTCACGGTTTTGTTCCATGTTAAATAATTTTTCTGAATGCTCGGCTCATTCGTATTCAAGTAAACAACTGAAATGGCGATAACTCACTTAATTATGATTTGATTTCCATGAAATTTTGCAGGCAGAAAGGTCTTATATCTACTTTCATAAATGTAAAACTTCTTGTGTGGTAGGGAGTTGAATGCCCATTTACGCACAGGGTCTGGGATTCCCATGCTCGCAAGAAGGCGACTAGACTACCTACTCAATACCTCCGCTTTCAACATGAGAACCCAGCCTGGAACCGTTTGACGCATTACTTCGGACCAGGTCTCGTTTTGTTCTGCCGTGAGGGGCCTTCAAGCTGCAGCATCCTTTCCCTAGCGAGAGAGGAGAGGGGAAGAGGAAGTGCCAGAAAAGTGATCTCCCAGCCCCAACGCACTCGACTACTGTGATCCCTTTTATCTTTTAGGACTGCCCGAACATAATGTACCACCTGGTTCCATTTGTCAACTAATCCGAGCATCGCCGTGATTTTATTATCCCGGGTGAGCTTTCCCGCCCCCATGTAGAGGTTCCTTCGGAGCTTCTCCCATTTGGCATTGTCTTCCTCTGCTGGGGGGACTGTGACTTACGACTCTTGTGCAGATAAGACTGAAAACACCCATGCTCGCTCAAAAGCTGGGTCAGATACAAGTCAGTCTCACCATGCCTTCGATTAAGTCACGGTCTCATATCCGGGATGAGGCGCGCAGTCCACCCCAACCCAACCCAAGACTGCTGCCAATCGTTAAGTGAGCGCTGTCTCTCCTCGGGGACAACCGTCTCCCTCGAGTCCTTGTTTTGGCACAGGTAAATAGCGTGGCGCTGTCTTGCAAGGAGGGCGACAGGTATCACGCCTGCAATAACTCAAATTATGAAGCAATTAGAACCAACCTGAACTCGGTCAATTGGTGCACCTTCTTCACTCGTCTTGACTGTGAAAGTGCTTTGAACAAATTTTACGGCTACCCTAATAATCTGATTGTTCTTTATACTCCAATCCAAGCTCTTCGCAGAGCGAAAATGAAGCCTTGGCCTACTTGGAGAGTTCTTCGTGCCTTAAAAGCCAAAGACAAGGGGCAAAGGCACTATAAATTGACCGGATATGATGATGCTAAGCAGAATTTTTGCGGACTGCGTTTTTGGCTAAAAAAAGAGCTCAAAACGGCCATGATAAACTACTTTAGCAGTTTTGAGAGTTCCCTCCTGACAAATAACGCTAAACATTTTTGGTCCTACATCCGATCCTTTAAATCTTCCTCGTCCGTCCCACATACGGTTAAATGGAATAACACTGAAGTCTCCTCCCCTCAGGATATTTCTAACATATTTGCCGAACATTTTTTCTCTACGTTTTCTTTTTCTGATATACTACCCTCCCCCATAAACTCAATTCAAACTTATCCAGTATCACTTCTCTACTCCGCTGATCCTTCTGAAGTTAAATCCCTTATTGACTTGCTCGATTCGAATGTTAGTCCTGGTCCCGTAGGTTGCCTAATATATTTATAAAGTTACTTTGTTCCTTTTTGTGTTTTCCTCTATCCCTTATATTCAATCTCAGTCCTGCTACTGGCACCTTTCCAACGTACTGGAAAGATGCAAATGTTGTTCCTATCTTCAAAAACGGCGACTCTCAAGGATCAATCCTTGGACCTCTTCTTTTCGTTCTGTTTATCAATGATCTTCCCTCTGTGATTTCCTCTTCTTGTCTCCTGTACGCTGATGATTTCAAGGTATTCCGGGTAATTAGATCCCTTGAAGATTGTCAGAAACTCCAAATTTATCTTTTTAACCTCTATAACTGGTGTAATGTAAACTCCCTTCGCATCAATGTTTCCAAATGTCTTAAAATTACTTTTAATTTAAAAATTGATCCTTTAACTTACAATTACACCCTATGTGATGTTATTCTCTCTTCTGCAGAATTATATAAAGATCTTGGTGTAATATTTGACCCCAAGCTTAAATTCGATGCCCATATTCTTAAGCATAATTACCAACGCATCAAAAGTTTCGGAGTTTATTATGTGGCATTTGCAAAAGTTTGCAAATATTGCTACTGCCATTTGCTTGTTCATGTGTCTTGTCCACGTCCTTCTTGAGTACTGCTCACTAGTGTGGTCTCCTAGACACTTATATCTTATGAGTTCACTAGAAGGTCTTCAGTGTAAGTTTACCCGTATTTTGTTCTTCAAATTCAACTAAGTCTATGAGTCTTATGAGCGTTATCTATCCATACTTCGTCTCCCCTCTCTGTCAGCCCGTAGAACCTTCTTAGATCAATGTTTCCCGTAGAAGTTGTAGCACCAATAAATTGATTCCACTCTAAGCTAAGACTTGCACTAAAGACTGTATTCGCGTCTTAGTCGGTCTAATAACATTCCCGAGGTTGCGTACGCCCGGACGGATTTATATTTCCGCTCAATTATGCCTTGAATCATCAGAAAGCATAACAACATTGAGCTTGGTTCTCTATCCATGTTCTATATTGTTTTTGAAAATAAACTAAAGACGTTACTTTTTGTGAATAGTGATTAATGTTTCCTTATCACTCAATTTTTTCAAACTTTTATCTAGACTCTAACTTCATTTGTAACATGTTTTAATTAACTTTTGTCTGCTTGATTATGTTGCGTAAATGTGTCTTAATTTAAACTTAATTTAATTGTCTAAATCTAATTTATAATTGGATTTTTGCCTGTTAAATAATAATACCTTCACTTCGTGCGATTGACCCAAGACTACTGCCAATCGTTGAGCGAGCACTGTCTCTCCTCGTGGAGAACCGTCTCCCTTGCATCCTCTTTGTGGCGCAGGTTAATAACGCGGCACCCTCTAGCAAGGAGAGCCACAGGTATCACGCATGCAATAACTCTCGCCGCCGAGTCAGAGACTGTTGGATACGAAAATGCGATCCTCAGTGCTCCTCTTCTCTGTACCTGAGCCAAACGTTTTCGGTATACTTCCTTGCTGAGAGCGTCGCCCCAAACCTCTGCTCCGTACAGTAGCACTGATCCTACAGCACTCATCAAGAGGCGTCTTATTGATGCTGGATCCCCCTACATTGGCCATAAGTCAACTCAAAGCAAATACTCCTGAAGCAGCCTCCTCAGCCGTTACCCTGATTTGCTCAGAGAAACTCATCTTCGAGTCGATCAGTAGCCCCAGCTACTTCACCGACAGCTTCAATTCGATTCGTAAGTCGCCAATACTGACCATCCTTAGTCTTCGGTTTTCTCCAGTGCAAAATTGAACCCACTAGCAGTCATCTAGTCCCTCACTCGGCACAATACCATACCCAGCCTAAATTGTGCCTGTTCAACGCTGCATCCAGCGACCAGAGTCGCAATATCATCCGCATAGCCGACCAAGCGTGACTCATCTGGCATGTTAAGTCTGAGTAGCCCGTCGTAGACACGTTCCATAGGTCCGGACCAAGGATAGATCCCTGGGCAACACCCGATGTAATTTCCATCCTTCGTTGGCCCTGTGTCGTGTCGTAGAGCAGGCTTCGGTCCTTAAGGTAGTTCCTCAAAAGCTTCATTAGATATTCTGGAACTTGAAAATGGATTTCCAAGGTATCCAGAATATTAACCCATCTAGCGGGGTTGAAGGCGTTCCTGACATCGAGTACCACCAACAGGACGATCCATCGCTTGGTGCGACTATATGCCTCTGCCTTTTGGACCGCGCTCACCACCTCTGCAATCGCATCAATGGTACAACGTCCTGCTCAAAAGCCGTACTGTCGAGGAGATAGGTCCCCAGCAGCACGAGTCGCGTTGGTGAGTCTTTCCTTGATGAGTTTCTCTAGCACTTTTCCAGCCGTGTCTAGTATGCATAACGGGCGATATGCAGATGGCAATTCGGGATTCCCCTTCCCCTTGCAGATCAGCACGAGCTTCGCCATCTTCTATCGTATCGGGAAAACTCCGCCCCGAAGGCAAACGTTGAATGTGCTGAGCAGCAAGTCAGGGCAATGGTGATAAGCGAGCCACAACACCTCACCTGGAATGCCATCTGGACCTGGGGCCTTCCTCGCTATCAAAGAAAAGACTACCTCTTCCAGTTTCGGTGGTGTGAAGAGTGGGCACTCGACTGCTATTTCACCATGGATAGCGCCAAACGGACGGGATGGGCGGGGAAGAGCCCCCACACTATCGCGTCTATATTTTCCGCGTCATGTATACAAGGTTCCCATAGGGCACCAAACTTGCGCATAACTAGCTTGTAGCCAAGGCCCCACGGATCCTTGTTCGGAAGTGAGCCTTGCTGTTGTTGATCAATTTGCGAAGGCATTTCCTGACCGACTTATATGCTGCTGTGCGGTTGCTTGCCTCGTCTCGGCTCCGTGCTCGTTAAGCCTCACACTGAAGCTTGTGACACTCCTTTCGTTTTTCAGTGATTTCAGTTGACCACCAGTACACTGGGGGTTTGCCGTGCCGGAGTTTTCGACGAGGCTTAGAAGCTTTGCAAGCAGTCGTGATGATGCTCTTTGTTGAGTTCACCACATCTTGAGCTGCCAGTTCTTCCATCCCCTCCGAAGCCCCTGATGCGGTACACCTGCTGTGAGAACCTCGATGAACCTCTTGACGTCCATCCTTCCGATGTTCCATCCAATTGTAGAAAGCCGAGAGCATGGTCGTCGGGAGACAGCATCGCTTATCTCAAGTGGAATGTACTGATGATCACTGGCTGAGTAGTCCTCTAATACTCCCCAGTTGTGTATCCTCCGTACTAAGGACTGCGAGGCGAATGTCATGTCCAGTATGGCTCTTCTACAGGCAATACGGCGGAAAGTTGGCGTATTGCCGGTATTTAGTACGACGAGTGTCGTCCTTGCCACCATTTCTAGGACTCGTTTTCTCCGCGGATCTGTCTGAGGCATGCCCCGATTCGATTGCTATCGCGTTGAAGTCTCCCCTAACGAGCACGTTCCCATCTGCGTTCGAAAGAGCGCCCTCCAAAGCATTAAGCTTGGCTTGGAAAGATGATATCGATTCGTTCGGCGTTAGGTACACACTAGAGAAGGTGGTCCTTGACCGCCGAACCCTTACAAAACCATCACCTCGTCCACAACCCTCCGCTTGGAAATCACTATTTCGAACCCAAATGGCGGCAGTACCAGTTTCATCAGGATTCCATGATGCTCAACCTTTATCATGATGTTGCTCACTCAGTAGCAAGAATTCGGCTTTCATGTCCCTCGCAAACTGCTCAAGCAGATTTCGGCTGGTTGAACTGCGGTTTACGTTTAGCTGCAGGATGTTGATCATCGAAGTTCTGATTTTGCCTTGGCTAGGGCTTCCTGGAAAACCCTGCATTTTTCTGATTGCAAGGCGTGTCCAAGATCGGGTTTTGGATTAGGATCCTTGCAAAGAATACAATGTGCGTCCTTCGTACACTCTTTTCTTTTATGTCCTATTTCACCGCATTTGTAACATAGAAACCTCCTATCGGGCTCTTTGCATACTTTTGCGGTGTGACCATAGCCAAGGCATTTGAAACATTGAAAAGACGTTGCTCTTCGCTTTATCCGACAGACAACCCACCCTATTCGTACTTTGCCCTCATTCAGAAATTGTTCGGCGTCCCTTTCGGTCAAGTTAACTATGGCCACGCGTTGTCCCCTATGGTTTTCTGGTGTCAATCGAGACTTGATTCCATTCACGCTAGGGAACTCCCTTTTGATGGCCTCTTCCACCTCAGCCAGACCCATGGCGCGGTCAAAGTCTCGTATTTTGATCGTTGCCATCGGCTTGAGCGAGGCTATAGTTGCGCTTTTGCCGAGGACTTTCTTTACTGCGTCGCAGAATGCGTCTCTATTCTCGGCCTCTGCTCCAAATTCGACCAGTATGTAGCCCGACCGCGTTGGTCGTACTGCTTTAAAAGCAGTGTAAGTGTCTTGGGGCCTTACACTTCCCTTGATGTCCCGCAGCACTTCCGCCTAGGATCGACCATCTTGGGGTTTTACGAGCAGTGCCTGCTGCCGGGGTCTTCGTCGGGGCTTCTTTTTCTCCTGTTTTGCAACAGGTCCATTTTCTTGTTGGGCGTCTGTGTGAACTTTATTTTCTGGCACTTTTTGAAGGAGTTTCCTTGCGGCTTTCTTCACTCCTTTTGTAAGCACTGTCTGAAACCCGTGATCTGGTGCTTCACGCCCATCAAGTGCCTCTTCCTTCCTTCTTTTATCCCGATCTCCTTTGATTGGGCTAGACACCATTCTTTTATTGATTTTTACTGCTGGAGCTATCTGCATATGGCCTTAAGATTTCGCCCCCAGTGCTTCTTTAGTCTTCTGCTCGTCTTCGGCCTTTAACCAGCGCCTCAAGTTCAAGGAGACCAACCTTTTTTGAGGAGTGGCATGCAGATTGTATTCTTTTCAGAACATCTTCTGCTTTTCGGAAAAGCTTTTCTTCTTCGTATTGCGACCATCCTTAGAAGAGTTTATCACTTTCCGTTTCCGAATACAGTAATTCCGCCACTTTTTCGACGTTGGCCATGCAATCACACAACGTCGTTTCATTTGTCTGCTCTTTTCTTTTCCTGCCGTAATCTCCTCGTTGGCTTTAGGGTGATTCTTTATTATGTCGGGACTCACGACCCTTGCATCGGTCATCTCGGTAACGATCTCAGCAGTGACCATCGAATTCTCGATATTTATTATATTTTATTCCACCGCCCCAACACCTGAAGCGTCCTGCCGAGTTTCCCGCTTTTCCTTTAACGGACGCTTTGGCGGTCGCATAATTTTTTTGCTTCGCCCGAATGCCGCAGGAATCTCAGTCTAGACTAGACTGTCTGCTTATCTCAATTTTTCGTCCGTCTTCACTGTCATTGTATTTTTCATCGTTTTTGTCATCGTTAGTACCGCTCTCGATGTACTGTTAATGTCGTGGCTGCAACCGCTGGTTGCGTCGTCCTTATTATTTTTATTTCTTTTTTGGGTTTTATTTTATCTTTTACGTAAAACTCTTGAGAGACATTTACCTAGTTCGGAGAGTATCATATATATATATATATATATATATATATATATATATATATATATATATATATATATATATATATATATATATATATATATATATATATATATATATATATATATATATATATATATATATGTGTATATATATATATATATATATATATGTGTATATATATATATATATATATATATATGTGTATATATATATATATATATATATATATATATATATATATATATATATATATATATGTGTGTGTGTGTGAACTAGGAAAATGTCTCTCAAGAATTTTACGTAAAAGATAAAATAAATATATATATATATATATATATATATATATGTATATATATATATATATATATATATATAAATATCTATATATATATATATATATATATATATATATATATATATATATATATATATATATATATCTTTATTTTATCTTTTACGTAAAATTCTTGAGAGACATTTTCCTAGTTCGGAGAGTATCATATATATATATATATATATATATATATATATATATATATATATATATATATATATATATATATATATATATATATATATATCTATATATATATATATATATATATATATATATATATACATATATATATATATATATATATATATATATATATATTTATATATGTGTGTGTGTGTGTGTATATATATATGTATATATATATAATCATCCTAACAATCCATATATGTATGTATGTATGTATTACAGGGAATTAACATTTTCAGGTAGCAGAGCAGCACCACGCAATACTTATGTAAATAAGTGTATGTAAACATACATATACAAGCACACACCCAGTTATATATGCATATATATATATATATATATATATATATATATATATATATATATATATATATATATATATATATATATATATATATATATATATATATATATATATATGGGATATAACGAAATTTGTGACCACGCAAGAGGTTGCAATTTTGCTCCAATTTTCACCAAATTTTCAGGAAAGGTGTATTGGGTAAATATCTCGGTTTAGTTTGTGAACCAGCTATATCGGCCGGGCAAAAACAAAATGGCGGCCATTTTAGACGAAAAATCGTGATTTCTGTTCTGACTAAAGTATGACTCCGATTCGGATGAAATTTGGTACAAAGGTTGACTGATGTATACGAATGAATCTCACAATAAAAAATCCAAAGCCGGTCCAGCAGAAACAAAATGGCGGCCGCTCAAAAGTCGAAAAACGTGCAAAATTTTGTTGTTGTAATAGTGGTCAAAGCTTCCAACAGATTTTCATGAATTAGATAGAAATTATAAGTCATTAGATAGAAATTATAAGTATCAAAAGAATTACGTGAAAAAAACTGGAGGTCAGGTCACAAAAAACAAAATGGCGGCCAGTTGAAATTCAAAATTTCAAAGGCTTTTAAAAGTCGCGATTTTGATCTGACGTATATGAAACTTGGTATCGAAATAGGCGTTGCTTAGATCAACAGACTTTGATATTTTGGTGATCATGCATGTGCAAATTCCAAAATGGCGGTGGTTTAAATATGCGTTTTTTGGTAGTTTTTTTGTGGCGCTCTAGTGGTCACATTTTCCAGCGGATTTTGATGAAACTTGAATCTCTCTGAACTATGTTCTTGTATTATGTAGAAAGTTATCAAAATTGAATGAAAAACAAAAAGTCGAAAATTTAAAATCCGATATTTTTAGCTGCCATTTTCACTAAAAATTGAATTATTTTGCCCTGTCTAGAGCAAAACTCCAATTTGAACGAGATTTGGCGCGTTGATTGATGAGGTCCTAGCCCACAAAGATTTAAAATAGTCCAAAATCAAATGCATGCATTCAAAATTGCGGCCCCCAAAGGTCAGGAGGCAAGCGCAATTCGCTATTTTAGTAGCAACTGAAATAATGAATTTTATACAAGGAAACGTTTTAAATGACTTATCTTGAAAGTATTTATAAATCAAGCTTTTTTTTAAAGATTGTTAAAATATTTTTAACAAAACCCTGAAAAATTATAAAATCGTGACTTGTCTGTCTGTCCATCCGTCCGTTTGTTCGTGCGTCACAAGTTTTCTCGCAAACCACATAAGCTAGAGTGAGGAAATTTTCTACCTAGGTCAAAAGTGGTGCCTCTTGAAATTCGCAGTGTAAGAAAACATTTTAAAGTGTTTAAGGGGGTCTACCCATACAGGGGGGTGACATAAACATTTTCTTTATTTCTATTGCCCTCTAGTAGCCAAGTTTCTCAACAGATTCCGATAAAACTTGAAATTATAAGTTATTAAGGCTACTTAATTTAATTTAATTATGCAAATCGGATGACAAATAAAAAATTCGAAAATTTACAGCTTAATATTTTAAGCAGCCGCTGTCAATAAAAATTCAAAATGATGGCCCCTGATGGTTCAGAAAAGAATCGAAAATGTATATATTAATGGCAAAGCAAGTGCTGATTAAACTTTTATGGAAATCTTTTGAAATTAACTATTTGAGCTATTTAAGCCAAAAAGCTATCACCTTTGTGTGGTAACCACTGTGAAATGTATAAACAGCAAATGTGAGAAGGGCGAAACCAGTATAAGTGTGTTTATAACAATTTATTACCCGCCGATTTTCAATATGTGATCCATACGTGTGCAACTCAATTTAATCAGCAAAATATTTGCGCCTCTATGAGGGGTCTCCAAATACGAGCGGCGTCAGATTATTTTTGTTAATAAATACTCATGTAGTGCCACAAAACTTGCAGTAAGAAGTCCAGTAGTAGGCAAGCCAAATTCTTAATCAAAACCTTACGCTACATACGAGAAATTTACCTTTCCGGCTGGTGCTGCCAACGGGGATTTTTTTATATGTTTTTGGTTGCTCCAGTTTTATTGGGTCCCCCCTTAGAGCCGCTATCTCCGTTCGTGTGTGTAGTCGCCTTTTTGGTCCCATGGTTATCTTTGCAGAGCAGGGAGGCCTTATGGGGAAAGGTGCTCAGAGCCAGACCAGCGCTAATTGGGAGTCAGTCTCAACCGAACTTACACCACCAACCCAATGGTGCGAGCTTCGAACGTACTCCGAGGCCACCCAAGGTTTTAGCGGGACCGAGACGGTATGATAGTTGAATTGGAGCCGTTGACACACGAGTGTCACCAACTAAGTCCAGACAATCATATCCGCCAGCCCAAAGCATCAATTCCAGTTCGTTGTCCAAAGCGTAGTCCAAAGCGTAGTCCAGATCCAATCAGGGTTGTTACCTGTCATCCCAAGAGGGAACCTTACGGCGTCCCCCCTATCCTCGGGTCCGTGGAGGCGGCGCTCCCCAAAGAATGCTAGCCTCAAAGAGTGCTCTAGTCGACTGGCGTTCCCCCTGCGGGAATTCACTCGGTTACGAAAAAGTTTAGGGATACCATTTTGATTTTTAGAGGGTAAAATTTACAAATCATATAATTATTAACAGAGTTGAATGAATTTTGTTTTTTGGGGTATTTATTGCCATTGGACTCATAAAGACCTACTTTCGTGATTTTTTTCTGATCTTCGGCTCAAAGTTGTTCAATTGTGTAGGGAGGGGACACAAATATTGTTCATGCATTTTGCCCCCCACCCCCCATCAGTGGCTGTCATTCAAAAAATACTTATTGCTTCCAATGCTGAACTTGGGAATAAAAAACTTGAATTCACTCAATATTCTCGTTAAAAATGGCCGCCATTTTGTTTAACGATAACTTGTAGTAATTGAGCAGTCACACTAGCAAACTGCTCGAAAACCCTCCTATCTCCTACCCAAATTTCAATTGCAGCAGTTTACCCACCAGCAGGGGTGCCAAAAATATATCCACCTTCAGCCGTTTTATCAGTGCTACAGTGTACTAATGAATGTTCCCACCATTGGGCCTCAGAACTATCAAGGTATTTATCTTTGTCAAGGTAGCTGAAGGTACTACTGTGATTAAAACAAAAATAACAAACGAAAATATCTAATTATAATCGAAAGCAAAACAAAACAACTTTGTTGTGGTTACAATATGGCTACACCAAAGATAGTTTTATTTTTGAAAACGATATTTTCACTAATATTCGCACCATAATGAAAACATTGAGAAAAAATAATTAGTGCCATTATGATTTAATTTGAGATACATACGTTTTTAAGAGTTACAACAGATTATTACGAGATTTCTTTAAAAATGCCCGGTTTATATGAAAAGGTTATAAGAATCCGAAATTTAATGTCCAATTAAATCAATTAGAATGAAAATACAATATTCAATAGTAGATATTCTTTTGTTATTTTCATTTTATTTTGTTTTTTTCTTTAGTTTCGCACTGGACTTATTTGAAATTTATGTACCTGATGCTTACCTTTAAAATAGAGGCAGTGCTTACAAAGACTAATAACTTTTACTGTTTTATGTTCGTAGAAAGTAAATCACAAATCGAGAAATTTAAAAGTATTTTATGTTAACTTCATAAAATCCAATACATAGCAAACTTTAAAAATTCTTGCCTTTATAAGCTGATTAACAAACAACTTCTATGAATTTTATTCGTTATGCGGGGCAGAATAGCCAGGTTGAATAAAACGTTGGAAAGTATGAAAGTTTTATGGTGATCAGCAGTCATTTATGTCCACTATCAGGAATAAAATTTAAAAAAATTTTAAATTTGCATTTTAAATCTCACTTGAAAAAAAATCTCACTTGAAAAAAATTGAGAAAGTAGTTTCGAGATGCACCCATATTCTCTCAAAATAGATCAAACATTCTCGCACTGAATAAATCTATGCACAAGTTCACAGGCTCAACATACAGTTTATATAGATGGTATAAGACAAGGCAAAAGCTTATCACCACAAAACGTTCATTCATTGAGGTCACATGGAGTTGCTGTGAATATAATTCGTGGATGTAAAAACTAATTGAGTTTGCATGAAATCAAAATTGAAAACGCATTCTACCACATTGCGTGGTCGTATCAGCTGTAATTGAGACTCATACCATTCCCCGGGTTGGGTGGCCTCCAGCTTAAGTGCCCTTTTTATAGCATAGGGTTATGTGACCCGATCATATAATTCTATGACATAAACTGGTCACCGTTATATTTCTCGTTTGATGGGAAGGCTCATGCAAAGTATGTTTGTATGAGTTTTCCTCTCAAAAGGGAAATATATGGCCAGTTCAACATTATGGATCTTGATCCGGTTGGGTGGGTGCGAGGGGGCACCACATCCATCTGGTTGCCCCACTCCATGAGAATCATCGGGTGGCGACAAAGTCTCCCCAAGTCCGTCTATTTTGTCTCGTTTCAACTTGTTCTCGGAACAAGCAATTTTCCCCTTTTGATAGTTACCTACATTTTTCGACTTCGGTCAACCTGATTCTGAGAACCAAGAATTCGTGAATACGAAATTCTTTGTTAGTGGGTACTTGTGCTGGGGGAATGAACCCGCTCCACAACACCGCAACGCTAGCCTGCCAGCGCATTCACGCGTCCCCTGACAAGGCCAATCTCGGCTGATATGAGCATCCTCTTCCGCCGAGGCAGCAGACTATCGCTGCAGTCCTTGACGGACATCTCTATATCTACCTATTCACTACGAACTAATATCACTCGTTGACTAGATTCTCAAAGACGTGCATGATATGCATCTTCCCTGGAATTTTTATCTGTCTACAGATAACAGTCTACAAGTGTTCGCTAATGTCAACCAGTATGATCAGTGTCAAAAATTCGCACATTTGGCTGCCAACTACGCCATGCACTATCAGTGCGTAAAATGCGAAGGAATTCATGCCTCCAGTGAGTACAGTGAATGGCTCAAATTTAGCCTAAAGAAAAATCGTATTGCGTCAACTACAGCGTATTTGGTCATGAAGCACCATATCGAGGGTGCTCCTAATATTATGATGCTAAAGTTAAATTTATTTCAAAAGAAACAAAAGTATAACGCAGTGCAATACCTTCCAACTTTGTCAAGCCCTAGGTACCATGTGCACTCGTTGCTAGAAGACCAGCAGACAGTACTGTAAAAAATATATTTAATTTGAATAAAAACAATGAATTGCTTCTTCAAATCTACCAAAAAAAAAAATTTCAATCAACAAAAAAGATTTAATAATAACTTTGTTTCTCAGTGTTTAGATCTTTCAAATGTCTCAAAATAAATTGCAATTTAGGTACATTTCCGTGGATGGGCTCCGTCTCATCTTGGTCAATGTCAACGCCATTGTTGCTCTACATCGACATGATGATCTCCTGGGATTCATCGTTCAACAAAAACCTGTCATCATGAGCCTCACTGAAACCCACCTCAATTCTCAACGACTTTGAACACGTAAGAAACGATAGGGTAAACGGTAATGGAAGTGTTGGTACCGG
This sequence comes from Odontomyia ornata, assembly GCA_963969285.1. Lineage (NCBI taxonomy): Eukaryota > Metazoa > Arthropoda > Insecta > Diptera > Stratiomyidae > Odontomyia > Odontomyia ornata. The sequence goes on along the minus strand of OZ017739.1, from coordinate 234,151,481 downwards.
AATATTAGTGAAAAGACCCTATCATTTCCAACTTATTGATAAATTCAAATTCAAAAATTTTGAATTTCTTGATGTATTTATTATCAAAATTTCACTGCCCGGATTACTTCTTCGTTATCCTGGTCTATGCAACGGGAAGAAGCATTTTCAAGTTCAAAGAAGAGGTTGATTCCTTGTATGAAATACTTGAAAAGAAACAGGCTGCACAATTTGATATTCTTGTCAACTGAATGCTAACAATAAGAGCTGCATTCTTGAAGTTAAAGGTTCAATCTATTGTATAGGGGTCGGGGTTCCCAAACGTACCCCAGGACATCGCTGACTTGAATTCAGATGTAACTATCTTCAATGCAAAAAGCAGGTGTTTACTGATGAGACTATCTTTGGAAGTCAATAATCAAAGTGATGACGTTTTCTTCCATTCCAGTTCAAAACGAAAATTATCGGCTCAGTTTAGTAAAACAGATTACGAAAGTTTCACCGGAAGTTTAAACGGGTACACGAGAAGGAATGTTCACTTTCTGATGGTGATGACTCACGCCAAATAGGGCCTATGACAGGAATCTAGCTTACGAGGAAATATATCTCTATTTGTCAAAACTAGAGAAGCTTACATTGAAAACCATTGAGAAAAACCTCTGAAGATTAAATATCAAAACAATATAGAAGGGTAAAGAACAACAGCCATCACAAGGTTCAAAAGTTTGAAAAGCCTTCTTCTCATACGCGGCAACCATGTTTATCGGCGATTTCTGGACTACAACCATCTCTCGTTGGCCTTCTGGGAATTATACCTGACGACTCTCAGCAACTCAATCTGTTCATACTACAGGAGTAAGGTCAGCAACCAACAAGCAGAGAAACTGAGGGGTATAAGCCCGCAGGACTGAGATGGCGTGTTCATAAAAGTGAATACTATATTTTCTAAGAAGTCTCAAGTTAATGTGTTCAATTTTAAAGTCACTAGTAGTGGAATAGATCGTCTAGATAGGGCTGGTACCGGAATTAATAATATGACTACGGATACAGATGGTAATGGCATTGTGCTCGTTTGTGGCGATTTACAGAAGCTTGTCCTGATTGAAACTCATCTTGAATTGGTCTACTATCAAACCCTGAGAGAGAGGGTCAAATACTTTCAGATCCTGAACAAGGGCAAAGTACGAACTGGGTGGGTTGTCTGTAGGATACGGTGAAGAGCAACGCCTCTCCAATGTTCCACACAAGTATGCAAAGGACCCGATAGGAGTTCCCTATGTTACAAATGCGGTGAAATGGGACATAAAAGAAAAGGATGTACGAAGGAGGCACACTGTATTCTTTGCAAGGATGCTGATCCAAAACTTGATTTTGGACAAGTCTTGGGATCAGGAAAATGCCGGGTATTCCACGAAGCCCTACCCAAGGCAAAATCAGAGCTTCCATGACCCGCATCCTGCAGCTAAACCTACACCACAGTTCAACCGCCCAAAATCTGCTTGAGCAGTTCGCGAGGCACATGAAAGCCGACTTCTTGCTGCTGAGTGAGCAATACCATAATAAAAGTCCTGCATTATGGTATTCTGATGAAACTGGTACTGCCGCCATCTGGGTTCGAAACAGTGACTTTCAAGCGGAGAGTTGTGGACGGGGGGATGGTTTCGTGTGGGTTCGGTGCTCAGGGATCTTTAGTGTGTAACTAACGCCTAACGATTCGATATCATCTTTTCAAGCCAAGCTTAATGCCTTGGAGGGCGCTGTCTCGAACGCAGAGGGTAAAGTGAGCGTTGGGGACGACTTCAATGCTAAAGCAATCGAATGGGGCATGCCTCAGATGGATCCGCGGGGAAACCGAATCCTGAAAATGGCAGCCAAGACGGCCCTCGTCGTACTCAACTCCGGACACATGCCGACTTTCTGCCGTATTGGCTGTGAGGGAACCATACCGGACGTGAGATTTGCCTCGGACTCCTAAGTACGGAGGATATACAGCTAGAAAGTATTAGAGGACTACTCAGCCAGTGATCACCAGTGCATTCTGCTTGAGATAAGTGATGCTGTCTCCCGACGTCCGTGCTCTCAGTCTTCTACAACTGGATAGAACATCGGAAGGATGGACCTCGAGAGGTTCGTCAAGGTTCTCACAGCAGGTGAGCCGCCGCAGGGAGCTTCGGAGGAGATGGAAGAACGGGCAGCTCATGACGTGGTGAACTCTATTATGAGCATCATTACGACTGCTTGCTGCGCTTCTATGCCTCGTCGAAGATCTCGGCACGGCAAGCCCCCAGTGTACTGGTGGTCTACCGAAATCGCTGAAAAGCGGAGGGAGTGTCACAAGCTTCAGCGTGAGGTTCAACGGGCGCGGAACCGTGACGAGGCATGCAACTGGGTGGCAGCATATAAGTTGGCCAGGAAATGCCTTCGCAGACTGATCAACAGTAGCAAGGCTCGCTGCTGGCAAGACCTGGTGGACAAGGTGAACAAGGATCCATGGGGCCTTGGCTACAAGCTGGTCATGGGGAAACTTGGTGCCCTACGGAAGCCTTGTATACATGATACGGAAAACATGGACGCGATAGCGCGGGGACTCCTCCCTGCCCGTCCCGTCCGTGTTGACGCTGTCCATGGTGAAAAAGCAGTAGAGTGACCACTCTTTACACAGCTGGAACTGGAGGAGGCAGTCCTCTCATTGAAAGCGAGGAAGGCTCCAGGTCCAGATGGTGTTCCAGCTGAGGTGTTGCGGCTCGTCTATCACCATTTTCCTGACTTGCTGCTCAGCACATTCAACGCTTGTCTACGGTACTGATCGTCCTGTTGGTGAAAAACTGACGCAACTCCAAGCAGTGTATTTGAAAACCCCGGGCACCATCAGTTTGTTCAAAACTAGAACTGTCCGACTACAAACTTTATAAAAATAAGCAAACCTTTCTTTTGGTAACATTAAGGGACGAACTACTCTATAACATCATCGGCATGTTCAGGCGGCAAAGCCACCATGAACGAAGAACTCCAGAAGATGCTATAGACCTTATTATACCGAAGACAAGACAAACAACACCAAAAGAAAGTTTATCGGTGACTCTATCTTTACTTTACGGAGCCCTCCAAAGTATGCTACGTTAATATCACTGACGCGATTCGTGCTGCTGGGGACGTATCTCCTTGGCAGTATGGCTTTAGAGCAGGACGTTCTACTATTGATGCGATTGCAAAAGTGGTGAACGCGGTCGAAAAGGCAGAGGCATATAGTCGCACCAAGCGACGGATCGTCCTGTTGGTGACACTCGACGTCAGGAATGCCTTCAACTCCGCTAGATGGGTGGATATTCTGGACACGCTGGAAAACTCTTTTCAAGTTCCAGAATATCTAATGCGGCTTTTGAGGAACTACCTAAAGGACCGAAGCCTGCTCTACGACACGATACAGGGCCAACGAAGGATGGAAATTACATCGGGTGTTGCCCAGGGATCTATCCTTGGTCCGGACCTGTGGAACGTGTCTTACGACGGGCTACTGAGACTTGAGATGCCAGATGAGTCGCGCTTGGTCGACTATGCAGATGATGTTGCAGCTCTGGTCACTGGACGTACCATTGAACAAGCGCAACTTAGGCTAGGTATGTCAATGCGCCGAGTGAGGGACTGGATGACTGCTCGCGGGCTGAGTTTAGCACTGGAGAAATCCGAAGTGGACATCTTGACAAAAAAGAAAATCCCTAGAGTAAAGATGATCAGTATTGGAGATATTAAAAATCGAATTGAAGCCATCGGTGAAGTAGCTGGGGCTACTGATCGACTCGAAGATGAGTTTCTCTGAGCAAATCAGGGCAACGGCTGAGAAGACTGCTTCGGGAATATCGGCTCTGAGTCGACTTTTGGCCAACTAAGGGGGACCCAGCCCATCAAGAAGACGCCTCTTGATCAGTGCTGTAGGGTCAGTGCTACTGTACGGAGCAGAGGTATGGGGCGAAGCTCTCAGCAAGGAGGTATACCGAAAACGTTTGGCACAGGTACAGAAAAGAGGAGCACTGAGAATTGCATCTTCGTATCCAACAGTCTCCGACTCGGTGATGAGAGTGATTGCAGGCGTGATACCTGTCGCCCTATTTGCTAGAGACCGCTATTTACCTGCGCCGAAACGAGGATGCGAGGGAGATAGTTGTCCACAAGGAGAGACAGCGCTCGCTCAACGATTGGCAGCATTCTTGGGTGAATGGCACGAAGGGAAGGTGTACTGTACGCCTCATCCGTGTGAGACTGACTTCTATCTGATCCAACTTTTGGGCGGGCACGGGTGTTTTCAGTCTTACCTGCACAAGATTGGTAAGTCATGGTCTCCCGATTGTCGGTTTTGCCCAGGAGAGGAGGACAATGCCTGTCACACATTTTTTGCGTGTACAAAATGGTTCAGGCTGCGAAGAGAACTCTACAGGGAGACGGGAGAGCTTACCCCGGATAATATAGTTGCGGTGATGCTAGAATCAGATGACAAATGGAACCAGGTGGCACATTGTGCTCGGGCAGTCCTGAAATGTAAAAGGGACTCACAGCAGCCGGGGGCGCCCCTCTGGCATTTCCTCTTCCCCTCTCCCCTCCCGCTAGGAAAGGGACTCCCCAGCTTGAAGGTGCCCCACGGCGTAACAAAACGAGACCTGGCCCGAAGTAACGTGTCACACGGTTCCAGGCTGGGTTCTCAGGTTGACAGGAGAGATGTATAGTTGGTAATCCAGTCGCGCATGGGAGTCCCACACTCTATGCATAAATAGCATTCACCTCCCTACCAAAAAAAAAAAATACTTTCAGAAGTCATTGAGGCAAAAGTTTCCAATTTCAAATCAAGCTTGGATTGCAAATCCATTTTTCATTTCACAAAAATCAATGACCTCCAATATCATACCAAGCGGAAATCTTCTTGATCATTTTGTCAGCTTTGAAGGCTTGTATTTCATTTTTGGCATTAAAACAACAGGAAATCATGTTGTATTGACGATATTCTCAATTTAGTACAACAAAATGTGTTTGAAGTTGCTATTAGAAAATATTGCATGTTATTAAACAGCATATTGAATAATTCATACTTCCCAAATCAATCAAAGAATCCCCGTTGGCAGCACCAGCTGGAAAGGTAAATTTCTCGTATGTAGCGTAAAGTTTCGAAAAAGAATTTGGCTTGCCTACTACTGGACTTCTTACTGCAAGTTTTGTGGCACTACATGAGTATTTATTAACAAAAAAAATCTGACGCCGTTCGTATTTGGAGACCCTTCATAGAGGCGCAAATATTTTGCTGATTAAATTGAGTTGCACACGTATGGATCACATATTGAAAATCGGCGGGTAATAAATTGTTATAAACACACTTATACTGGTTTCGCCCTTCTCACATTTGCTGTTTATACATTTCACAGTGGTTACCACACAAAGGTGATAGCTTTTTGGCTTAAATAGCTCAAATAGTTAATTTCAAAAGATTTCCATAAAAGTTTAATCAGCACTTGCTTTGCCATTAATATATACATTTTCGATTCTTTTCCGAACCATCAGGGGCCATCATTTTGAATTTTTATTGACAGCGGCTGCTAAAAATATTAAGCTGTAAATTTTCGAATTTTTTATTTGTCATCCGATTTGCATAATTAAATTAAATTAAGTAGCCTTAATAACTTATAATTTCAAGTTTAATCGGAATCTGTTGAGAAACTTGGCTACTAGAGGGCAATAGAAATAAAAAAAATGTTTATGTCACCCCCCTGCATAGGGAGACCCCCTTAAACACTTTAAAATATTTTCTTACACTGCGAATTTCAAGAGGCACCACTTTTGACCTAGGTAGAAAATTTCCTCATTCTAGCTTATTTGGTTTGCGAGAAAACTTGTGACGCACGAACAAACGGACAGAGAAGTCGCGATTTTATAATTTTTCAGGGTTTTGTTAAAAATATTTTAATAATCTTTAAAAAAAAGCTTGATTTATAAATACTTTCAAGATAAGTCATTTAAAACGTTTCCTTGAAAAAAGTTCATTATTTCAGTTGCTACTAAAATAGCGAATTGCGCTTGCCTCCTGACCTTTAGGGCCGCAATTTTGAATGCATGCATTTGATTTTGGACTATTTTAAATCTTTGTGGGCTAGGAAATTGGAGTTTTGCTCTAGACAGGGCAAAATAATTCAATTTTTAGTGAAAATGGCAGCTAAAAATATCGGATTTTAAATTTTCGACTTTTTTATTTTTCATTCAATTTTAATATTTTTCTGCATAATACAAGAACATAGTTCAGAGAGATTCAAGTTTCATCAAAATCCGCTGGAAAATGTGACCGCTAGAGCGCCACAAAAAAACCTACAAAAAAACGTATATTTAAACCACCACCATGCATGATCACCAAAATATCAAAGTCTGTTGATCTAAGCAACGCCTATTTTGGTACCAAGTTTCACATACGTCGGATCAAAATTACAACTTTTAAAAGCCTTTGAAGTTTTAAATTTCAACTGGCCGCCATTTTGTTTTTTGTGACCTGACCTCCAGTTTTTTTCACGTAATTCTTTTGACAGCTATAATTTCTATCCAATTACTTATAATTTCTATCTAATTCATGAAAATCTGTTGGAAGCTTTGACCACTATTACAACAACAAAATTTTGCACGTTTTTCGACCTTTGAGCGGCCGCCATTTTGTTTCTGCCGGACCGACTTTAGATTTTTTATTGTGAAATTCATTCATAGATATCAGTGATCTTTTATACCAAATTTCATCCAAATCGGAGTCATACTTTGGTCAGAACAGGAATCACGATTTTTCGTCTAAAATGGCCGCCATTTCACTTTTGCCTGGCCGATACAGCTGGTTCACAAACTTAACTTTCCTGAAAATTTGGTGAAAATCGGAGCAAAATTGCAACCTTTCGCGTGGTTACAAAATTTCGTTATATCCCATATCATCATTGTCAGCTTATCAACCATGTATACGGATCATGGTGTAGCCTCCCCTACGTATTGGCTTCTCATTTCCCTCCACTTTTGTCTGTTTTTAGCTATACGTGTCCAGGTAATGCCAGCTAGCTTTCTTATGTCATGGTCCCACCTAAGTTTCGGGCGCCGTCTTGGTCTTTTGACTCCCCGTGGGTACCAATTCATAACTTTTGTGGTCCATCTATTGTCTGATATTCTTGCCAAATGACCAGCCCATCGCCATTTGAGACTTCTGATTCTATTGATCACATCCGTTACCTGTGTTTTTGCTCTTATCCAGGTTAGTCTTTTTCTGTCTCTTCTTGTGATACCCAACATGCATCTTTCCATTGCCCTTTGGGCAACCTGAAGTTTTCTTATGGTGTCTGTGGTCAGAGTCCATGTTTCACAACCAAAGGTCATGACTGGCAGAATGCATTCATCAAAGGCTTTCTTTTTCAGGTGGACTTTCATTTTTGACTTGAAGATTATGGAGTTTTTTCCAAACGCACTCCACGCTAGTTTAATTCGTCTGTTTATTTCGGGTAGTAGCGATCCTGAGTTGTTTATTGCTTGGCCTAGATACACATATTCGTCTACCACTTCTAAATCAGTGTTATTAATTGATATTTTATCCTGGCCTCTCGTTATGAGGCCATATATATATATATATATATATATATATATATATATATATATATATATATATATATATATATATATGTATATATATATATATATATATATATATATATATATATATATATATATATGTATGTATGTATGTATATATATATATATATATATATATATATATATATATATATATATATATATATATATATATATATATACTCGTATATATATATATATATATATATATATATATATATATATATATATACTCGTATATATATATATATATATATATATATATATATACTCGTATGTATATATATATATATATATATATATATATATATATATATATATATATATATATATATATATATATATATATATATATATATACTCTCCGCAATAGGTAGTCTCTCGAGAAATTTACCTAATAAATTTCCGTCGGTAAATTTACCTAAAAAGCCAAGGTATTTGCGATCTCTAAGTAAGAAAGGAATCTTCATACCCTAAAAGCTATCACCTAATCAGTTGCTGCTCAGCATCAACAAAGTGTTTAAAGTGATACTGAAACAAGCATTGAATACCAATATTGAGAAATGTGATTTGATGCGGGGTTACCAATTTCGTTTCCGTGCCAAGCATCTGACCACACATGCGATCATGAAACTAACCTTAGACATATGTTAGAAAATAAACAATAGAGAATATGTTGAAGCGTATTCTTTTAATGCGAAGAAAGCCTACGATACAGTACTAACTTTTAATTTTCTGTAGGACATATTCCCCAGATATTTTTTCTCTATATGTGTACTATAATATATGGAAAAATGCTTCTTGTAATTGATGCAAATATGACATAAGGAACAGTTATTGCACCTTTTGAATGGCTTTGATTCCAACATGTCGGCATCACGATCAATAGTGGTGTTTGCTGATGACCTGCAATTGTATTTTATGAGTATATGGTAGTCCAAAAGGCATCAGTCATCCAAAGTAATATTCGAAAAATGTTCAATGATATGTAGGCCTACATGGATAATTGGCAAGTGAAACTAAGTGCGCAAAAATATGAAGCATTTTTGTTTCGGACAACGCTCCGTTTGACCTGAAACTTAATTGGAAAAAATTCCACATTAAAGCTAGTGAGGATTGTTCAGAATGGATTCTACATAAATCCTGCGTTTGATACCCCGGTGTTTATCTCGACCAGTATCTGTACTACAATTAACATATCAAAATTATACTTACTAATGCACGTAAAGTTTTCATGTCATTCCGACGACAATCTCATTCCAGACACATTGATCAAAAGATCAAAGTTATCTGTTATAAGGCTCTGGTTAGACCAGTTTTGGCATATGGATATCCAATTTGTTATAATTACATAGAATGCTGGTACAATGGAAATGTTACAAGTTTTCGAAAGGAAATGTCTCCGTGCATGCGCTGGTCTGGACAGAAAGCCTAAAATCAAAGACATATAAAGTAATAGACGCGAAATGAGCTTATTTTCATCCATACGTGAGTGAAGTACTTTTACTACATACATGCCTTCCTCTCGCATGCGAATTGAAATCCCCCTGCCTTTCACGCCGCTAGAGAATCCACACATTCAAGTGGCTCTCTAGTTGCTCTCACGAAAATCCCACTCGTCTTCTACCTTAACCCCCGAATTGTCGACGAAATATCAACCATATGATTGAAAACATATGATTTGTGAAAATTCAACATTGATGGGAAACGTCTAATCAAGTTGAATTTGAAATTGTACACAAAACAATTTTTTAAGATAAACCGTGTTGAATCTAGTGCAAAAGCGTTGCAAATGTGATAATTTAGCAAACTGAAAAGTTTGTTACAGATCGCGAGTGTTTTTGTGTCGAAAATTGAAAAGTGAAGTGACGTGTGCGGGACTGTAAAAACAGCCCTAGGCAGCATGTCAGGGACGTATCCTTCGTACGTAAGTCATGTTCAATCTTTTATATCGTTCAAGTTAGAATACCCGCAAGGAAATTTGATTTAGTTCAAAATGCGAAAATCAGTGGGAGACGTCACGTCAAATTTATTTGAAATTCGAATCAACTGCTAATAACGCGCCAACTTCACGCTACATGATAAAGTGCTTCGATTCTCTCGATGCATTTGGTATCTCTCTTACATCTATGCCTAAAATAGATTAAAAACATCATGTCCCGAATCGAAAAGTCCATCAAACTGCCGAAGTGATGAGAGTCATTACATTCATTGGGAAGCCTGTTCTGAATAAAATCATGAAGTCTGTGACAATGAGCGAAAATCCCTAAAACTCGTAGCTGTTCTACCATGTCAATGTATACGTTGAGACTTGTCTCACCACTGGCTTCATCCCTTTAGGAGCATTCGTGTATTTGATTCCGACGGTGCCCCGATTTATATCATATACTCGTATATAGGTAGGCCACTTTAAAGAAGATAGGGTATCGTCCGAAATCAAGCTGCACTAGTTTCAATGGAGATACTCATGTGCGAAGTATGTTCAGACTGGTTGAGCTGAGACAGAGCAGTCTAAGTTTTGGCGGCTTAATGCCAATTACTAAATTATTGGTGGTCATTTGCGTTTTTTAGGGAAATTTCTCGAGAGAAATTTACCTATTGCGGAGAGCATCATATATATATATATATATATATATATATATATATATATATATATATATATATATATATATATATATATATATATATATATATATATATATATATATATATATATATATATATATATATATATATATATATATACATATATGGGATATAACGAAATTTGTGACCACGCTAGAGGTTGCAATTTTGCTCCAATTTTCACCAAATTTTCAGGAAAGGTGTATTGGGTAATTATCTCGGTTAAATTCGTGAACCACCTATATCGGCCGGGCAAAAACAAAATGGCGGCCATTTTAGACGAAAAATGCGATTTCTGTTCTGACCAAAGTGTAGCTCCGATTTGGATGAAATTTGGTACAAAGGTTCATTGAAGTATGTGATGAATCTCACAATAAAAAATCCAAAGTCGGTACGGCAGAAACAAAATGGCGGCCGCTCAAAGGTCGAAAAACGTACAAAATTTTGTTGTTGTAATAGTGGTCAAAGCTTTCAACAGATTTTCATGAAATTCGATAGTTTGATAGAAATTATAAGTATCTAAAGAATTACGTAAAAAAACTGGAGGTCAGGTTGCAAAAAACAAAATGGCGGCCAGTTGAATGTCGAAATTTCAAAGGCTTTTAAAAGTCGCAGTTTTGATCCGACATATATGAAACTTGGTTTCAAGATAAACATTACTTACACCTACAGTCTTTGATATTTTGGTGATCATGCATGTGCAAATTTCAAAATGGCGGCCGTTTAAATATACGTTTTTTTCATGTTTTTGTGGCCCCCTAGCGGTCACATTTTCCAACGGATTTTGATGAAACTTGAGATTATGAATCCCTGTACTATGTTCTTGTATTTTGCAGGAAATTATTAAAATTGAATGAAAAATAGAAAAGTCAAAAATTTAAAGCCTAATATTTTTAGCTGCGATTTTCTTTAAAAATTGAATTATTTTGCCCTGTCTAGAGTGAAACTCCTATTTGAACGAGATAGTACATTGATTGATGAGGTCCTAGCATACAAAGATTTAAAATAATCCAAAATCAAATGCATGCATTCAAAATGGCGGCCCCCAAAGGTCTGAAGGCAAGCGCAATTCGCTATTTTAGTGCCAACTGAAATAATGAATATTTTTCATTGAAACGTTTTAAATGACTTTACTTGAAAGAACTTATAAACCAGATCATTTTTAAGATATTGTATAATATTTTTAACAATATCCTAAAAAATTATAAAATCGCGACTTGTCTGTCTGTCCATCCCTCCGCCCGTTTGTTCGTGCGTCATAACAAGTTTTCTCGCAAACCACATGAGCTAGAATGAGGAAATTTTCTACGTAGGTCAAAAGTGGTACCTCTTGAAATTTGCAGTGCAAGAAAATATTTTAAGGTATTTAAGGGGGGTCTCCCCATACAGGCGGATGGCATACCATTTTTTTTATTTCTGTAGCCCTCTAGCAGCCAAGATTCTCAACAGATTCCGTTGAAACTTGAAATTATAAGTTATTAAGGCAAGTTAATTTAATTTAATTATGCAAATCGAATGACAAATAATACAGTCGAAAATTTACAGCTTAATATTTTTAGCAGCCGATTTCAATAAAAATCGAAATGACGGCCCTCACAGTTCAGAAAAAAATTGAAAATGTATATATTAAGTGCAACGCAAGTGCTGATTAAACTTTTATGGAAATCTTTTGAAATTAACTATTCGAGCTATTTAAACATTTGTGTGGTTACCACTGTGAACTGTGTAAACAGCAAATGCGAGAAGGGCGAAACCGGTATTTATATGTTTACAACAATTTATGATCCGCCGATTTTCAATATGTAATCCATACGCGTGCAACTCAATTTAATTAGCAAAATATTTGCGCCTCGATAAAAGGTCTCTAAAAACGAACGTGACCAGATTTTTTTATGTTAATAAATACCCATGTGGTACTACGAAAATTGCAGAAAGAATTTTAGTAGTGCAAGCCAAATTCTTTTTCGAAACTTTACGCTACATACGAGAAATTTACCTTTCCAGCTTGTGCTGCCAACGGGGATTTTTTTATTATTGCTCATTATCACTCCACTCAATTTGATTATAATTTGATAATTTCACCATGGTTGCTAAGAATATTATAACAATATTCGAGTAGGGTTGGTCAAATATGCTTTTGATAACATTGATTAGAGTTAAGTTGTTACATATTAGTTGTGAGCTCAAAGTACATGCTTTTGCTATTACGTTTTTAGTCTCTCAAAAGTTAAGGTCTTTCAAAAATTTCCAGTGGGGTATCAACTGAAAGTTCTTGATTAGAACTTTTAGAATCTGACATAAAAAATTCATTTTATCGATTAGGGGGTCCAGGGGAAGGCAAAATGTACCAAAAAATCGTAGGAAGAACGTCGTGAAAGGTGAGTCAAATCATCATGCCCATATTGCGTGTGGGGAAACATGGTGGAAATTAAAAATAATAAAAATCCAAAGATAAGCTGAACAATTTAAAAATACAAAAACAATTAATAATTTGAATAAAGTATATGATTTAATATCTCATAAACAGACAAACGAATGATTCAATAAAAATAAATAAAAACCTAAATAGCAGACAGATAGACCAACCTATAAATAAATACATAAAATGTTAACAAAACCTAAACCAAAATACAAATTAATCTGAATTCCCTAATCTAAACACTAAACATAACTCAAACTGAAACCTCAAAACTAAAACTACCTAAAATTAACGCTTACTGAAACCTAAAATTAAACTTAATACGTATAAATTACTGACTTCAACTAAAATTATATTTTCCGTCTTCGTAGCACTACAGCCCTTCGCGTTCTCCAAAAAACGCTTTCAACTATCTCGGTCTGTTGACCGCATCCTCCAATTTTGAAATTCAAGCAGCGATGAGCTCTCCTCCTATCTATGCAGCTGGTTTTCAAGATTGTCGAAACAGAATAAAAAATGTTATTTGCGAGCTGTCTTCTTCGGTGTATTCATTAGCAGTTCACGTTATTTTGGCACCATAATATAAAAATTTACAGACATTTTCGATTTTGTATTCGCCAAAGACTATATTTTGGACATTTGAGGTTTTTTCCTCGACTACGTTATGAGCTTTGTCTTATTCTCATTGATTTGTAACCCTACTAGTTCTGCTTTGCTGTCGAAATTCAGGAAGAGTTCTTTAGCAGTTGTTAATGACCGTGACCAAATGTTGATGTTGTCCGCAAAGGCTACTACTTAGCATGAATTGTATCCTAAGGTCCCTCCTGTATCGACAGATAGCTTTCTTATGATGTGACAGACTGCAGAGCCAAATCGAATAACAACTGGGCCAGCCCATCTCCCTGCTTTAGTCCGGTATTTGTACCAAAGGCATCGGTGGGTTGGTTATTGGTGCGGACTTGGGAGGTCGTCAACATCATTGCCATTTTGGTAAGATAGACTGATTTGGATGGGATGCCAAAGCAAAGCTTTATTTAGAACAATACGTTACGATCAATTCTGTCGTATGCTTGCTTAAAGTCAACGAAAATTTGGTGAAGTCTATGTTCAACTCCCAGCATTTTTCAAGTACCTGCTTCACAGTGAACAATTGGTCTATCGTCAATCTACCTGCTCTAATACCACCTTGATACTACCTAGCAATACTGTTACCGTATGATCTGATTATATTTCTAAGATCTTTCGGCGAGAGGCCCAGCGGGCGCGAACACGGGAGGAGGCAGACACTAGGCTAGCAGCATACAGGTCCGGCAGGAAATATCTTCGCAGGCTTATTATCACGAGCAAGGCCCGATGCTAGAAAGACCTCGTGGACGATGTAAATAGGGATCCGTGGTGCCTTGGCTACAAGCTGGGCATGGGGAAACTTGGTGCCCTACGGAAGCCTTGTATACATGACGCCGAAAAGATGGACGCGATAGTGCGGGGACTCTTCCCCGCCCATCCCGTCTGTGTTGACGCTGTCCATGGTGAAACAGCAGTCGAGTGCCCACTCTTCACACAGCTATAACTGGAGGAGGCAGTCCTCTCCTTGAAAGCGAGGAAGGCTCCAGGTCCAGATGGTGTTCCGGCTGAGGTTTTGCAGCTCGTCTATCACCATTGTCCTGACTTGCTGCTCAGCACATTCAACGCTTGCCTACGGGACGGGGTTTTCCCGGTACGATGGAAGGTGGCGAGGCTCGTGCTGGTCAGCAAGGGGAAGGGAAATCCCAAATCGCCGTCTGCATACCGCCCGTTATACATGCTAGACACGGCTGGGAAAGTGCTAGAGAAACTCATCAAGGGAAGACTCACTGACGCGATTCGTGCTGCTGGGAACCTATCTCCTCGGCAGTACGGCTTTAGAGCAGGACGTTCTACCATTGATGCGATTGCAGAGGTGGTGAACGTGGTCCAAAAGGCAGAGGCATATAGTCGCACCAAGCGACGGGTCGTCCTGTTGGTGACACTCGACGTCAGGAATGCCTTCAACTCCGCTAGATGGGTGGATATTCTGGACACGCTGGAAAACTCTTTTCAAGTTCCAGAATATCTAATGCGGCTTTTGAGGAACTACCTAAAGGACCGAAGCCTGCTCTACGACACGACACAGGGCCAACGAAGGATGGAAGTTACATCGGGTGTTGCCCAGGGATCTATCCTTGGTCCGAACCTGTGGAACGTGTCTTACGACGGGCTACTGAGACTTGAGATGCCAGATGAGTCGCGCTTCGTCAGCTATGCGGATGATGTTGCGGCTCTGGTCGCTGGACGCACCGTTGAACAAGCGCAACTTAGGCTAGGTATGCTAATGCACCGAGTGAGGGACTGGATGACTGCTCGCGGGCTCAGTTTAGCACTGGAGAAAACCGAAGTGGTCATCTTGACAAAAAAGAGAATCCCTAGAGTAAGGAAGATCAGTATTGGAGATATTAAAAATCGAATCGAAGCCAGCGGTGAAGTACCTGGGGCTACTGATCGACTCGAAGATGAGTTCCTCTGAGTAAATCAGGGCAACGGCTGAGAAGGCTGCTTCGGGAATATCGGTCCTGAGTCGACTTTTGGCCAACGGAGGGGGACCCAGCCCATCAAGAAGACGCCTCTTGATGAGTGCTGTAGGGTCAGTGCTACTGTACGGAGCAGAGGTATGGGGCGACGCTCTCAGCAAGGAGGTATACCGGAAACGATTGGCACAGGTACAGAGAAGAGGAGCACTGAGAATTGCATCTTTGTATCCAACAGTCTCCGACTCGACGGTGAGAGTGATTGCAGGCGTGATACCTGTTGCCCTCCTTGCTAGAGAGCGCCACGCTATTTACCTGCACCGAAACGAGGATGCGAGGGAGATGGTTGTCCGCGAGGAGAGGCAACGCTCGCTCAACGATTGGCAGCAGTCTTGGAGGCATTGCACGAAGGGAAGGTGGACTGCGCACCTCATCCCGGATGTGAGACTGTGGCTAAATCGAAGGCATGGTGAGACTGACTTCTATCTGACCCAGTTTTTGAGCGGCACGGGTGTTTTCAGTCTTACCTGCACAAGATCGGTAAGTCACGGTCTCCCGATTGTCGGTTTTGCCCAGGAGAGGAGGACAATGCCTGTCACATATTTTTTGCGTGTACCAAATGGGCCAGGCTGCGAAGGGAACTCTACAGGGAGACGGGAGAGCTCACCCTGGATAATACAGTTGCGGTGATGCTCGAATCGGTTGACAAATGGAACCAGGTGGCACATTATGCTCGGGCAGTCCTAAAAGATAAAAGGGACTCACAGCAGCTGGAGGTGCTAGGGGATCGCTCTTCTGGCATTTCCTCTACCCCTCTCCCCTCCCGCTAGGAAAGGGACTCCCCAGCTTGAAGCCGCCCCACGGCGTAACAAAACGAGACCTGGCCCGAAGCAATATGTCAAACGGTTCCAGGCTAGGTTCTCGGATTGACAGGGGAGGTGTTTAGTGGGTAGTCCAAGGGTATCCTCCATGGGAGTCCCACACTGCCAGACTCGGCGGGCATAAATGCCTTCACCTCCCTACCACAAAAAAAAAAAAAGATCTTTGAAAATATTTTGTATGCCATACAAGGTAGTGCTATGCCTCTATAATCTACGCACTGTAGCTTGTCACCTCTCTTGTTGATAGGCAATATAATTGATTGGCTCGACTTGTTTGGCATACGTTCTTGCTACCAAATGTGCTAGATAATTCCATGGTTGGCTTTCTGAACACTGTCGCCACCATATTTAATGAGCTCTACTGGAATCTCATCGATACGTGACGTTTTATTATCGTTTTGGGCCTTGATGATAGAGCAAACTTCATCCAGACTTAGTGTTGCCAATGGAAGCCCTTCGAATACGTCTATAGGCTCCGATACTTTGGAGCTGTATGGAGGATTAGAGAGATTGTTGAAATATGATGCCCAACTTTCCTTAATCTTGGTTACATCAGCGACAATATTGCCGATGTCATCACGGCAGCGCAATATTTCACAAAATTTAATCGAAATCAAATCAAAATCAAGTGAGTTATAGCCATTTCAATTGTATGGAATTCCAACAACAATAAGACGTATTTATGGTTGATACATATTTTAAATTGACCTAGGCACTTTTATGTTCTTTCAATTTTCTTAAAAATTTAAGGAATACTGTTTGACTTGAATATGTTCAACCGGCCGAGCATCCAGAAAAATCATTTAAGCTAGATCAAAATGGCGGCTGCACTGTACTTATAAAAGAAACTGTGCATCTCTTGCATAAATTTGAACGATTTCATATCCAAGTATTGGATGAATAATTCAAGTTATCGATTCACGCTATTAGAAAACTTATTTCTAACCCTATGATGTTTACAAAGACCTTCTGATAGGAGCTCTCTCCTGCTTAATTAACTTGTTAACAATTAATTATGATACCATCTAATTTTCATTTGAAAACATATGATATTGTTTTTTTATGACTAACTTTTTTGATTGGATATTATTTAAATTTAGAGTTCCATGTGGTTTTTGAGTATTTTCATGTTGGAAAACTTACTTTATGTATTTTTACAGGGTGCGTACGGTATTTGAGGACAACTTGAGAGTACAATTAATTAGCTTATATTTTTAACAAAATTTAATGAAATTTCAGGAAATTTTCATACAACGTTAAATTATTATATGGCTATAAAGTTATTCAATAATATCACCATTAGCAGCAATAACCTCTTCAGTTTGGGTCCGGAAATGATTACATGTCCGAATCAAATGCTCCTTGTTCATATTGACTATAAGGGCATTTTTTTGTGATAGGGAGGTGAACGCCATTTATG
Organism: Odontomyia ornata; assembly: GCA_963969285.1. Lineage (NCBI taxonomy): Eukaryota > Metazoa > Arthropoda > Insecta > Diptera > Stratiomyidae > Odontomyia > Odontomyia ornata. The sequence continues at coordinate 234,133,988 of OZ017739.1, read as the reverse complement.
CACAGAGTGTGGGACTCCCATGCGCGACTGGATCACCCACTAAACACCTCCCCTGTCAACCTGAGAACCCAGCCTGGAACCGTTTGATACATTACTTCGGGCCAGGTCTCGTTTTGTTACGCCGTGAGGTACCTTTAGGCTGTGGAGTCCCTTTCCTCGCAGGAGAGGAGAGGGGAAGAGCAAGTGCCAGCAAGCGATCCCTCAGCCCCAGCACCCACGGCTGCTGTGAGTCCCTATTATACTTTAGGACTGCCCGAGCCTAATGTGCCACCGGGTTCCATTTGTCAACCGATTCAAGCATCACCGCAACTATATTATCCGGGGTGAGCTCTCCCGTCTCTCTGTAGAGTTCTCTTCGCAGCCTGAACCATTTTGTACACGCAAAAAATGTGTGACAGGCATTATCCTCTTCTCATGGGCATACCTCTGCTCCGTACAGTAGCACTGACCCCAACGCACTCATCAAGAGGCGTCTTCTGGATGGGCTAGGTCCCCCTACGTTGGCCATAAGTCGACTCAGAGCTGACATTCCCGAAGAAGCCTTCTCAGCCGTTGCCCTGATTCGCTCAGAGAAACTCATCTTCGAGTCGATCAGTAGCCCCAGCTACTTCACCGCCGGCTTCGATTCGATTTGTATATCTCCTAAACTGATCATCCTTACTCTAGGGATTCTCTTTTTTGTCAAGATGACCACTTCGGTTTTCTCAAGTGCCAAACTAATTGAGTTCGTCACTTGGCGCATTGGCATACCCAGCCTAAGTTGCGCCTGTTCAACGGTGCGTCCAGTGACCAGAGCCACAACATCATCCGCATAGCCGACCAAGCGCGACTCATCAGGCATCTCAAGTCTCAGTAGCCCGTCGTAGACACGTTCCACAGGTCCGGACCAATGATAGATCCCTGGGCAACACCCGATGTAATTTCCGTCCTTCGTTGGCCCTGTGTCGTGTTGTAGAGCAGGCTTCGGTCCTTAAGGTAGTTCCTCAAAGCCGGATTAGATATTCTGGAACTTGAAAAGAGTTTTCCAGTGTATCCAGAATATCCACCCATCTATCGGAGTGGAAGGCATTCCTGACGTTGAGTGTCACCAACAGGACGATCCATCGCTTGGTGCGACTATTTGCCTCTGCCTTTTGGACCGCGTTCACCACCCCTGCAATCGCATCAATGGTAGAGCTTCCTGCTCTAAAGCCGTACTGCCGAGGAGATAGGTTCCCAGCAGCATGAATCGCGTCAGTGAGTCTTCCCTTGATGAGTATCTCTAGCACTTTCCCAGTCGTGTCTAGCATGCATAACGGGCGGTATGCAGATGGCGATTCGGGATTTTCCTTCCCCTTGCTAATCAGCACGAGCCTCGCCACCTTCCATCGTACCGGGAAAACCCCGTGCCGTAGGCAAGCGTTGAATGTGCTGAGCACCAAGTCAGGGCAATGGTGATAAACGAGCCACAATACCTCAGCTGGAACACCATCTGGACCTGGAGCCTTCCTCGCTTTCAAGGAGAGGACTGCCTCCTCCAGTTATAGCTGTGTGAAGAGTGGGCACTCGACTGCTGTTTCACCATGGACAGCGTCAAATGGACGGGATGGGCGGGGAAGAGTCCCCGCACTATCACGTCCATCTTTTCCGCGTCATGTATACAAGGCTTCCGTAGGGCACCAAGCTACCGCATGACCAGCTTGTAGCCAAGGCCCCACGGATCCATGTTCGTATTGTCCACTAGGTCTTACCAGCAACGAGCCTTGCTATTGTTGATAAGTTTGCGAAGGCATTTCCTGGCCAACTTATATGCTGCCACCCAGTTGCATGCCTCGTCACGGTTCCGTGCCCCTTGAGCCTCACGTCGAAGCTTGTGATACTCCCTTCGCTTTTCAGCGAATTTAGTTGACCACCAGTACACTGGGGGCTTGCCGTGCGTGGTCTTCGATGGAGCATAGAAACGCAGCAAGCAGTCGTGATGATATTCATTGTTGAGTTCACCACATCTTGAGCTGCCAGTTCTTCCGTCCCCTCCGAAGCTCCCTGCAGCGATGCGCCCACTGTGAGCACCTCGACGAGCCTCTCGCCGTCCATCCATCCAATGTTCCCCCCAGTTGTAGAAAGCCAAGAGCACGGACGTCGGGAGACAGCATCACTGATCTCAAGCAGAATGCACTGATGATCACTGGCTGAGTAGTCCTCTAATACTTTCCAGTTGTGTTTCCTCCGTACTAACGACCCTGAGGCGAATGTCACGTCCGGTATGATTCCCTCACAGCCAATACGGCGGAAAGTCAGCGTATTTCCGGAGCACAGTGTGACGAGCGCCGTCCTGGCCGCCATTTCCAGGATTCGTTTTCCCCGCGGATCCATCTGAGGCATGCCCCATTCGATTTCTATCGCGTTGAAGTCACCCCCAACGAGCACTTCGCCCTCTGCGTTTAGACTGCGCCCTAAAAAACCTGAAGCTTGGCTTGGAAAGATGATATCGATTCGTTAGGGGTTACGTAAAAACTAAAGAAGGTGGTCCCTGAGTGCCGAACCCAGACAAACTATCCCCCCTTCAACAACTCTCCGCTTGAATGTCACTGTTCCGAACCCAAGTGGCGGCAGTACCAGTTTCATCAGAGCACCATAATGCAGGACTTTTATTATGGTATTGCTCATTCAGCAGCAAGAAGTCGGCTTTCATGTCCCTCACAAAGTGCTCAAGCAGACTTTGGGGGGTTGAACTGTACTGTGGGTTTAGCTGCAGGATGCGGGTCATCGAAGTTCTGATTTTGCCTTTGCTAGGGCTTCCTGGAAAACCCAGCATTTTCCTGATTCGAAGGCGTGTCTGAAATCAGGTTTTGGATCAGCATCCTTGCAAAGAATACAATGTGCCTTCTTCGTACACTCTTTTCTTCTATGACCCATTTCACCGCATTTGTAACATAGGGAACTCCTGTTGGGTCCTTTGCATACTTGTGTGGTGTGACCATAACCAAGGCATCTGAAACATTGAAGAGGTGTTGCGCTTCGCCGTATCCTACAGACAACCCACCCTATTCGTACTTTGACCTTGGTCAGGAATTGTTCGGCGTCCTTTTCGGTCAAGTCAACGTCAACGCGCGTTGTCCCCTGTTATTTTTTGGTGTCGGGGTCGCTTTGATCCTTCCCACGCTATGGAACTCCCTTATGATGGCCTCTTCTACCTCGGCCAGATCCGTGACGCAGTCAATGTCTCGTATTTCCATCGTTGCCATCGGCTCGAGCAAGGCTATAGTTGCGCTTTTGCCGAGGACTTTCTTGACCGACTGCGTCACAGAATGCTTCTTTATTGCCGACATCTGCTCCGAATTCGACCAGTGTGTGGCCCGACCGCGTTGGGCGTAATACTTTAATGGTAGCATTGGTATCTTCGGGTTAAGTTTCTCCTGATGTTCCGCAGTTCCGGCTATCTTGGGGCTTTATGAGCAGTGCCTGCTGCCGGGGTCTGCATCAGGGCTTCTTTCTCTCCTGTTTTGCATCAGGTCTTTTTCTGATTGGGCGTCTGTGCGAACTTTACTTTCTGGCTTTTTTTGAAGGAATTCCTTTGCGGCTTTCTTCGCTCTTTTTGTAAGCACTGTTTGGAACCCGTGATCTGGTGCTCCACGCTCATCAAGTGCAACTCCTTTCCTTCTTTTATCCCGATCTCCTTCGATTGGGCTAGACGCCATTCTTTTATTGACTTTTAATGGTGGAGCTATCTGGATGTCGCCTTTAGATTTCGCCCCAAGCGCCTCTTTAGCGTTCTGCTCGTCTTTGGCCCTCAATCAGCTCCTCTGATAGTGCCCTATGTGATCTAGGAGCTCCTCTAGTTCAAGGAGCCCTGCCTTTACTACTTTGGTGCTTTTTGGGGAGTCGCATGCAGATTGTATTCTTTTCAGACCATCTCCGGCTTTTTGGAGTAGCGTTTCTTCTTCATATCGCTGGGCCGCAATTGTACCTTGCAACCATCCTTGGGAGAGGTGATCGCGTTCCGTTTCCGAATGCGATGCTTCCGCCACATTTTCAACGTTGGCGGTGCAATCATGCGGTGTCTGGTCACTCGTTGCTTTTCGTGCCGTAATCTCCTCGTAGGCTTCAGGATGTTTCTTTGCAATGTTGGGATTTGCGACCCTTGCATCGGTCGCTTCGGTAAAGACCGCAGCAGTGACAATCGAATTTTCGGTGCTCTTTATATTATCCCCCACCGCTCGAACACCTGAAGCGTCCTGCAGAGTTTCGCGCTTTTCCTAAATAGGACACTCTGGTGTTCGCACCATTTTTTTGCTGCGCCTGAACGCCACAGAAATCTCAGTCTGAACCAGACGGTCTGCTATTCTCCGTTTTTCGTATGCCTTCATAGTCATTGTGTTGTTCTTCGTTTTTGTCGTGGTTAGTACCGCTCTTGATTTACTGTTAACATCGTGGCTGCAACCGCTGGTTGCGTCGTCGTTGTTATTATTTTTTGTTTCTTTTTTTGAATTTTTTTGGTCTTTTGATTTTTGTTGCTCCAGTTTTGTTGCCCCCCCCCCTTGGAGCCGCTATCTCCTTTCGTGTGAGTGGTCATGAAAATGTTTGGCCATCCAATCTTTTTTCGCCATGGCTTTATGTGAAGGAGCAGAGTCTTGTTGAAAAATTTTTGGTTTGCCTCCGCTTACATTCTCTATCCAAGGTTTCACTACCGTCTCTAAAACCTCGATGTATGCAGCAGAGTTCACTCGAAGTCCTTGAGTAAAAAAGTGTGGTGGCATAACGTGTCCTTCGTTGCTGACAACACCTAAAACCATAACAGTGGCTGAAAATTTTGTGTGCATACCAACAGGAACCTCCGTAGGGTTTGAGCATAGCCATCTATCATTGCTGCGATTGGTCTTTTGATCTTGGTCAATATTTTTTTCGTCGGAAAAAACCATAACATTTTGGGCGCCTCAGGGTGTTTGATTTTGTTTAAAAGACGTTTCGATCGTAGAACTCTCTGTTCCCGTGTTTGTTCCGACATGAACCTTCCTCTTCGCATCACGCAAGACTTATACCGAGGTTTTTCGTGGACAATTCTACAATTAAAGCGCTCAGAAACATGGAGCTCACTCGCAAGGACCCTTATTGATTTTGAAGGGTCCTCGTCTATGATCGTTTGCATTCGTTTTAAAAGTTCTGCAGAACGGAAGTGTCAGAACCTTGTTCGCACTTTTTGCGTTTTAAAACCGATTCTGTATCGTCTCCTGATGCTTCCAATTCACTGCGAACGTTATGCACGAATTAACGGGCGCAATTAAGAAAATTAGAGATCTCTAAATCTGTATGGTTCACACATATAGTGACGATGACAGCATGTCTTTTCATTTCTTGAGTGATGTTGTAGTCCGCCATTTCTTATCTGAAAAGGAAAAAAAAAATGAAAAAAAAGTTCGCAAAGTTATAGTCACATTTATGCATGTCCTCAAATACCATACACACCCTGTAAAATTTAGAACGATTGAATCAATCAAGCACATTTGAGTTCAAATTGAAAATGGTGTGTTATATAGATGATTGATGTTTAAGCTTTCCAGACGACTCTGTAGGGTGTCTACTTATCAGGCGAAATGGAAGCATACAATTCTTCTAAATTCAGCATACATCTTCACAAAATTCTCGACTTTTGTATTCCGTTTACGCTGTGATGTCAATGTCCTACTGTAGCTTTTGTTGTTTCCCTTGGCAACGGCAGTTTTTAAATTGCATTAAGATGTTTGTTCATAATTTTGTTTAACATGGTCCTTATTTGTCATAGCATCATTTATTAAAGCACAACCAGCAATAATGGAAGACGATGTCTTGTAACTTTGATTTTCTGGCTGATTTGTACTCAGTCTTCTTCTTGAGTTTGTATCCCTCTTTTGTATTTCCTTAGCATTGAATCAAAAGCAAGGACATAACCATGGGACCATTATTTAAGATTAATGATCAATTGTGTATTAAGTTCCAGGACTATAAATGCCCACAAAAGACTGCAGTTAGGGTCTGCTGCATCAGCAAGCGAAGGTGTTGTTGCTCGCCGGAATTGGCCTTGTCTGAGGATGCGTGAACGACAGACTGGGCCTGGCGAAAGCGTGCGAGACTCGATAGGATCTCGTATTTACTATTTATACTTACGACCCCCAAATAAGAGTGGGGCATCCAGGTGTAATTCGTGTTCCTTCACACCCTCCCATCCGGATCAAGATCCATCGTAGACGTGGCCATATATTCACCATTTAAATGAAAAACTTATACAAACATAATTCGTACCAATTTTTCCATTAGATGAAAAATATGAACTTATTTTAAAGCCTTATATGATGGAATCACATAACACTCTAACATAAATAGGAAACTCAAGCGAGGGCACCTGCAACGACAAAGAAAAAGGTTGAGCTCACCCGATGGTCAGCTCATAAATGGAGGGGCCAGCCAACTTGGCGGGTCCCATACCTGATCTGGGTTCTATATAAATGAAAAGATTGAAAGTGAAATTCAATTATCTATTCATGTTATTTTTTTCGCATAATAACAAATCATCGAGTCCATTTATCAAAATTCAAAAATCAGCAATTATTTTAAAAGTCAAATAGCTACAGCCACAACGTCAACCAAATTTTTGTTGAAATGAATGGGTAACATGAAAATGTCAGACATCGTAGGATCAAACCAAAATATAACATACATATATCGACTTTGGCTTTAACTCTTATTATTTCATTCTTGAATTTCGTTTTAAAATTATATAAATTTTTTTGCAAGTATATGTTTAATATAACTCCGCCATAGACGGTCCCAAGCCCGTTTGAGAAAGGGGGAGGGAACCCCTTGTTTCCCCAACGCATAGCTTCCATGATTCCTCATCCCAAACCCCCCAATTAAATGGTAGTAAATGCTCTCGGAGTGCACATTGGGTTTATTGGTTCCCCAATAATGTAACATTAAATGCCGAGAAATGCTGATAACTGTAAATGCATCTACAGCTCTGCTACTAAATCCTACTTACACCTCCTTTGTGAGGATGTAAGAGGGTGAAGGCGAATCTTCCATGCCTGATAACGGAATCGACGTAATAACCATGCCGCCGGAATGGAGGTTGGGTGACGGGCTAACTCCCCGTCCCTGGAAAACCTTTAATTGTTTCGAAACCTGCAGATAGGCCTCGGAATGGATTGGACTCACGGCAACGACCTCGCAAACGAAAAGAGAACTATGGCATTGAATCCTGGAATGTCAGATCACTCAATTACCCTGGCGCTGTTGAGGACCTTTTACAACAGGCCAGTTAATATCAATTAAAAATACTGGCTGTCCAGAAAACGAATTGGAATAGAAACGACATTCAAGACATGAGATCGCACACAATATTCGAAAGTGGGAGACCTACTGGGAAACGAGAATTCGGAGTGGCCTTCATTGTGGATAGGAGTTCAAATCGCACGTTATCGGTTTTAAGGCGGTTAGTGAACGGTTGTGTGTGATCCGTATAAAAGCGAAATTCTTCAAAATCTGGCTGATTAATGTTCACGCCCTGACCGTAGAAAAGGACTAAGAAACGAAAGAAATGTTTAACGATCACCTAGAAAGACTGGTCGACCCATTGCCCACAAACCACACAAAAATTATTCTGGGTGATTTAGCATAGCCTCCACGATGAAACAAATGACAACGGCCAGCGCCTGATTGACTTTGCATGTAGCAGAAATCTAGTCACACGTTCAGCTTGGATACCACCAGATGGCAAAACACAAAACCAGATCGATCATGTTCTGATCCATACTTGACGTCAGTACATACTGGGGAGCCAATTGTAACTCAGATTATTACTTGGTCAAATTAACCTATTGATGTCGTATGTTAAAGGCCACTACAAAAATTTGACATCGAAAGGCTCCAAACGGCGTCTGTGTCCAAAAATTTCACGGGTACTCTCGACAATCAGCTGGATCCCATCTTATCAGATGCATCGTTCAAGACGAGCAAAGAGCTCTAGATGGAAATGAAAGCGGCTATTAGGACCGCGGTAGAACAAACGATCGGACATCAAGCCCGGCGCAAGAGGAATGATTGGTTCGATGATGAGTGCCAGAATTCGTTAGATAAAAAGAATCAGGTGTATAAAGAATACTTAGGTAGGAAAACCAGGACGAAGAGAGAACACTATGAAAATCTCAAAAGAGTAGCGAATAAGATAATTGGAATCAAGGAAAGAAAAGAACATGACGACCAATTGTGATGTACGAGTAAGTTTAGCGAGCAACAACACAAGACAAGCATACAAAGTAGTGAAAAGCCTGAAATGTGGTTATCAGCCCAAAATCACGCTCTGTCGTGATGACAGCGGCAATATAATCGCTGATGAAATCAAGTTTAAGGCAAGGTGGGCATCAAATTTCAAGAACCTCCTTAATCCTCCGCACAGCTCCAGAACATTGGAGCCTATAGATATCTGCGAAGAACTTCCATTGGCCCCATCATGTCTGGATGAAGTTTGCTTCGCAATCAAAGCCCAAACGAATAATAAAGCACCGGGCATTGATGAGATTTCAGTGGAACTCATCAAATATGGTGGCAGTCCTGTTCATAAAGCTATTCACAAAGTCATTCAGTACATTTGGCAACAAGAAGATATGCCGAAAGAGTGGAGCCAATCAATTGTATTCCATATCCACAAAAAAAGTGACAAGCTACAGTGCGAATATTATAGATTATATACTTTGTACGGCGTACAAAATATTTTCTAAAATCTTAGAAAATAAAATCGGATCATATGCCAACAGTATAATTGGGGAGTATCAAGGTGGTCTTAGGACAGGTAGATCAACAATAGACCAATTGTTCACAGTCAAGCAGGTACTTGAAAAATGCTGGGAGTTCAACAAAGACGTACACCAAATTTTCGTTGACTTCAAGCAAGCATACGATAGTATTGGTCGTAACGTACTGTACTAAATAATGCTTGGTTTAGGTATCCCAGCCAAATTAGTCCGTCTTACCAACATGACAATGACGTCAACAACCTCCCATGTCTGCATCAATAACCAACTCGCCGCAGCATTTGACACAAATATCGGACTAAAGCAGGGAGATGGACTGGCTCCACTGCTAGTCAATTTGGCTCTGTAGTACGTCATACGGAAGCTACCTGTCGACACGCGAGGCACATTACTGTACAAGTTGAGCCAAGCAAGGGCCTATGCGGACGACATCAACTTTCTGTCACGGTCATTAACAACTACCAAAGAACTCTTCCTGAAACTTGACAGAAAAACAAACCAGTAGGGCTACAAATCAACGAAAATAAAACAAAGTTCATGACGCAGTCGAGGAAAAATACCTCAAATACACAAAATATCACACTTTGCGAATACAGTATCGAGAAGGTTAGCGAATTTGTATATCTAGGCGCCAAAATAATGAAAACGGGCAATGAAAGAGACGTAATACGCCAAAGAATACAGCTCGCAAATAAAATATTTTATTCAGTATTGACGATCTTGAAGACTAGTTGCATACACAGGAAAACAAAGCTCCAACTATATAAATCTGTGATAAGGCTTGTGCTATGCTATGGAGGTGAAACATGAACCCTAATCAAAGCATCCGCAAATATATTGAACGCCTTTGAGCGACGGGTCATGAGGCGAATAATCGGAGTGAAGCTAGACGGGGACCAATGGTGAATGCGATACAACCATGAGCTGTATGAAATTTTTGACGAACTGGAGGTCTCAAGGATTGTGAGACTTCGGAAGCTGCAATGGGCTGGACACATGAATCGTACGGATGAACAATGGATACAAAAGAAGGTATTCATTGGAAGAACTGAAAGCCAGCGGCCAGTGGGGAAACCGAGGAAACGCTGGTCTGACCCGGTCGACGAAGACAGTTCATCGCTGCTCGGATTTCGGAATTGGAGGACGCGGTCAACGGACCGAGACAGTTGGAGGCACCGTTTGCAGGAAGCGAAGGCCTGAAAGGGGCTGTAGTGCTAAGAAGAAGACGAAGAATATGTTTAATGTAAGAAATTTCAATTCCATAAAAAGAAGATATGATAATACAAATATATATCTTTCCACTGACAAACAAACAGGTACTCGGGTACTCCTCTTCCAAAGAGCGCTTGTGTCTGGGGCGTAAAAGGACCTGTACTGGTAATTGGCTTGTAATTAAATTAACCATTGAACTTAAGATTAACTACATACATGTCCATCACTTTTGGCTGATTTATAATTGGCTGTGTGCAGAGAGCCACTTCTGCCTCCAATTTATAATTTAATTTATATAAGCCTCCTCTATAAACTCCAACTGAGTAGTTCTGTTCGCGTTGCAATAGCTTGATGCTTCCGTTTTGCCGTTTAGTTCGGAACAGAACCGTGCATGCGTGCAGTTTTCTCCAAAGGTCCTCCATGGCTTAAACATATCGATCCATTGCAATATTTCGCAAAGTTGTGCGAATTAGAAATGATGATTGAAATACGACAAATCTTGAAATAGTTCATAATCTTACTTTAATCGTTTGCGACACATGAAAAAAACTCATATGAAATTATTGTTCATTGCACAAAAGTTGTGCTTTTACGACAAATCTTGAAATAGTTCATAATCTTACTTTAATCGTTTGCGACACATGAAAAAAACTCATATGAAATTATTGTTCATTGCACAAAAGTTGTGCTTTTAACTAAGTCCTGTGGAAGAGTTTCAGATTTCCACTTTCATGAATATCCTATCTAATCATGTATATTTTCAAGCCGTTCCTTGTTCAAAATTACTTCACTGCAACCAATTACCAAATTTCGACTGAATAGTTTCACTACTTTATTCCAACTGGTCCGCACTTTTGAACCTTCCGAAGTCTTTCTCAAAATGCGAATCAAAACAAAACGATTTTTGCAACCGAGACGTGAATACAAATCGTCAATAATGTCACCGAGAGTTGTTTTCAACCACACATGAAACGCCAATCCGTCGAATGACAATGGCACTTCGAGCCGCACTGGCACCTGTCGTTCAACGTCGTCGTGAATCTGAACACGTCATGATTACACAATCAAAATGCAACCTACACCCCCGAAGATGACACTGAAGTTTTCAGCAACCAGCCCTATGCAAAAATTGACTGTAACCATTTGATCACCACACGAGATACCTCGTACGAATCTCAAGTTCAATAACGTCTGAGTCAATCCACTACAGCCTAAATACAGACAGCAAAACCAAAATAAAGATTTTCACTGGCACTCAATCGATGCTACGAATTTTCCACCTGCTCCACCGTTCAGTTGCAAACGTTCAACGATAACCAGACTGACTCCAAGCAAAAACACACAGAGCAAGTCTGCTATTAAAAAAGCCAATTCCAAAATGAGTTGAGAATAATTGCGCAATGCACGTGAATAAAACAAAAACGAATTTGAAATGTTCCATAGTCCACTGTGCACCTTCACAATGGCACACATCTGATTGCGTTCGTCGACCGCTAACGAATCGCTCCCGCTCGACATTTAATATGCGAGTCCCCCTTCATAGCAATCTTTCCGCTTATCTCGACGAAGCTATTCATGGCAGTAACGGAGGTTTTCCCAGTCGAAATAAACTAACAATTGCTTCGCTAAATTGCGTCGGAAAGGGATTATCCATCACTAATTTTTCTTGTTGTTTGAATTTCATAACTCACCTAATTACAAATGCATAAATGATTATCGCGCATCATCATTTCCCACAGTACATGTAGGCAAAATAATATGCATAATATACATTCGAATGTATTTCATACAATTTGTAATTTCCATGGTCCAACGTAGTAAGACTACACCGCCAGACAAAACAATAAAATTCTATGTGGTGATTGACTTACCTTTTCGAGCTCATTCATTGGCGACAGTGACAGGACTTTTGACAAACCAGGATGTTGGACTTTAGTGCGAAGCATCAATCATTGGGAGACGAGATAGAGTGGCTGGTGCAGAATTTCACCAAGGATTCTGCATCCAGGAAGACTCGGGAATATTTGCAGCAGCGACAACACCAGCTCAGCTAACTATGGCGGGAACTCAATCATAACCACGAACTTATCGAGGCAGCTATAGAAAAGTACAAGGTGTCAGACTGTCTACGCAACAATTACTACGACCAAATTAAGAAGCTTGTGATCAGCCTGTTGGAGAGGTTAGAGGATCTATTGGCGACATCATCAAAGGGTGAAGCAACTCAAAGAGAGCAACCAGAGGAACTCTAAGCGACATCGTCGAGGGGAGAGGCTACTCATAAGTAGCTGCTCGTGAAGATGTTATCTATGGTCAACACCTCAAAAATTTTGACAAAGGCGTGAAGACCAGTAATGGGCCACCTAAATAGCAGATTGACATCGCCACAACCAACGCAGCTTTTGGAAATGCATCGAGTTATCGTGCAGAAATATTAGGAAGCCATTCAAGACAAGCACTTCAGCACTTTGAAATCAGCTGTTGTTCCTGGTGATTAAGATGCCAAGACACACACGAAGATGGAAGAAGAGGTCAAAGTTCTTTAAAATAAGATGAAGGAAGCTGAATCCTCAACCCTAACGTCTTCAAGTGCCACAACGTCAGCAACTTCAACCGTAAGGCTTCCACGGATCCAGTTGCCCAAGTTTGACGAAAACTATTTGCGGTGGCAAGAGTTCCACAACTTGTTCTGCAAGCTGATTGACCATAGCAACTTAGGACCCGCTTAAAAACTGTTTTATTTAAAGTTACAGTGTGTCGCAACAAGTCCAGCTTGGAAACTCATTAAGGAGCGCTAACGGAATAGACGCTTATTAGTCACCTCCATCAAACAGAAGCTTATTTGGCAGCCAGATATTAGCCAGGGAACGGCCAATTACTAGAAGGGGCTACATGACGTTAAACAGAAATGCATTCGGGGGCTCCAAACGTTAGAAGTGAACGTAGATCAATCGAATCCAATTTTGATATTCCTATAGCTGAAAAAACTGGAGAGCACTACACATATAGCATTCAAGCGTTCGGTCTCTTCGTCAAGTGAGTTGCCATCCATGTACCAATTTTTGCAGTTCCTAGAGTTTTGGTTCCAAGCTATGGAAGCAATTGGTGTAACACCGACTAAACCAAAGATCTCAAAAATGGCCCTAACAGCAGCAGATGGTGGTGATGTGTAGAGGAGTACATCAACTACATCAATGCAGCGGTTTTGTAAACCTGAATCATGCCGACAGTAAAAAACTCGCAAACAAGTGGTCACTGCGCTTCGATTGTTTGAGAGCAGGTCATGCCGTAAAAGTGTGTACCTCACAAAGCTGTAAAAAATTTGGGAACCGGTATCACACACAACTTCCCAATGACGCAACGGGCAACGACGCCATCCCAAAGAACTCTATTACAGAAAGCAAATCGCTGGTGGTCAAGGGTAAGGAAAACTCTTTTCAAGTCTCAAGTTCCAGAATATCTAATGCGGCTTTTGAGGAACTACCTAAAGGACCGAAGCCTGCTCTACGACACGACACAGGGCCAACGAAGGATGGAAATTACATCGGGTGTTACCCAGGGATCTATCCTTGGTCCAGACCTGTGGAACGTGTCTTACGACGGGCTACTGAGACTTGAGATGCCAGATGAGTCGCGCTTGGTCGGCTATGCGGATGATGTTGCGGCTCTGGTCGCCAGACGCACCGTTGAACAAGCGCAACTTAGGCTAGGTATGCAAATGCGCCGAGTGAGGGACTGGATGACTGCTCGCGGGCTCAGTTTAGCACTGGAGAAAACCGAAGTGGTCATCTTGACAAAAAAGAGAATCCCTAGAGTAAGGAAGATCAGTATTGGAGATATACAAATCGAATCGAAGCCAGCGGTGAAGTACCTGGGGCTACTGATCGACTCGAAGATGAGTTTCTCTGAGCAAATCAGGGCAACGGCTGAGAAGGCTGCTTCGGGAATATCGGCCCTGAGTCGACTTATGGCCAATGTAGGGGGACCCAGCCCATCAAAAAGACGCCTCTTGATGAGTGCTGTAGGGTCAGTGCTACTGTACGGAGCAGAGGTATGGGGCGACACTCTCAGCAAGGAGGTATACCGAAAACGTTTGGCACAGGTACAGAGAAGAGGAGCACTGAGAATTGCATCTTCGTATCCAACACTCTCCGACTCGACGGTGCGAGTGATTGCAGGCGTGATACCTGTCACCCTCCTTGCTAGAGAGCGACACGCTATTTACCTGCACCGAAACGAGGATGCGAGGGAGATGGTTGTCCGCGAGGAGAGACAACGCTCGCTCAACGATTGGCAGCAGTCTTGGAGGAATTGCACGAAGGGAAGGTGGACTGCGCGCCTCATCCCGGATGTGAGACTGTGGCTAAATCGAAGGCATGGTGAGACTTACTTCTATCTGACCCAGCTTTTGAGCGGGCACGGGTGTTTTCAGTCTTACGTGCACAAGATCGGTAAGTCACGGTCTCCCGATTGTCGGTTTTGCCCAGGAGAGGAGGACAATGCCTGTCACACATTTTTTGCGTGTACCAAATGGGCCAGGCTGCGAAGGCAACTCTACAGGGAGACGGGAGAGCTCACCCCGGATAATATAGTTGCGGTGATGCTCGAATCGGTTGACAAATGGAACCAGGTGGCACATTATGCTTGAGCAGTCCTAAAAGATAAAAGGGACTCACAGCAGCCGGGGCGCTGGGGCTGGGGGATCGCTCTTCTGGCATTTCCTCTTCCCCTCTCCCCTCCCGCTAGGAAAGGGACTCCCCAGCTTGAAGGCGCCCCACGGCGTAACAAAACGAGACCTGGCTCGAAGTAATGTGTCAAACGGTTCCAGGCTAGGTTCTCAGATTGACAGGGGAGGTGTTTAGTGGGTAGTCCAAGGGTATCCTCCATGGAAGTCCCACACTGCCAGACTCGGCGGGCGTAAATTCCTTCACCTCCCTACCACAAAAAAAAAGGTGAGGTTGACAACTCATCCTACGTTTTGTTGGCCACAGCACAAGTTTTCGTCATCAATCGCTACGGTGAACCTATTCATGCAAGAGTCTTATTAGACTCAGGTTCACAGCTTCACTTAATCACTGAAAAGTTTTGCGCCAAACTTGGTCTCAAAGGAACATGAGACAAGCATGAGATTGTTAGGATCGGCAACACTACACAGCAATCTAGACATCGTGTGTTTTGAAGTCCAAGTTATCCAGTTACAAGGCACCGCTAGAAGTCCTGGTTATCAACGAGATAACAACCACACATCCAACACAAAACTTAGATACATCAAATTGGCCAATTCCTAAGAATATTTCGCTTGCTGATCCGCACTTCAATTGGCCCAAGGACATTGATCTTCTTATTCGTGCAGAGCTATTTTGTTCTCTATTAGCAGTGAAAAAAACCATGGGCCCTACACTACCAGCTCTGCAAATCACTGTGCTAGGATGGGTGGCAATCGGAAAGGTTGATAGTAGTATATAAGCAGCGAAAAACATGTTTTGCGGCACTTTGACAAGCCTTGACATGCAACTTGAACTTTTTTGGACTATGGAGAAAGTTGAAGAAACAAAACAGAGAATATCAGAAGAAAATAGCCAGTGCGAGGAATTCTTTGAATCTACAGTAACAAGAAACAATGAGGGAAGACTTGTAGTCCAATTAGCACGCTCTCGTCCACCTTCAAGTCTAGGAGATTCGAGAAACTTAGAAGTTTGCTGAGGAATTTGGGCAGAAACGATGAACGGTGGTCAATGTACACAAATTTCATAAACAAATATTTGGCTTTGGGTCACTTGAAACCCGATCTTGACCATTCACATCTTGACGCAGCGCACAATACACCCCAGTACTACCTACAGCGGACATACAAAAACTGTTCCGACAAATACTTATCAACCGTGAAGATCAAGAATACCAAAAGATTCTATGGCAAAAGAGTCCAAATGGAGAGCTGAAATATCGCTTAAAGACGGTGACATACAGAACCAGATGTTCACCATACTTAGTAACGAAATGTCTCCTAAATTTAGCAGAGACTGAAGAAAAAGAATTTCCAATGGCAGCTCAAGTCACACGACGGGTCTTCTATGTTGAGGACTTGCTTACCGGTACGGATGATCTCCAATAAGCCATCAATCTTCAGCAGCAACTCATTGAAATGTTACAATGTGGTGGGCTCCACTTGCATAAATGGGGTTCTAGTAACATAACACTGCTGAAACGCATTCCAGCCGATAATCGGGCTACAGAATATACTATAATGTCACCAACTCCAATGATACCGGCGTTGTTAAGGCTCTAAGATTAATTTGGCATCCTGCATTCGATCAATTCAACATCAATATCATCGTTTCGGACTCAACGCAGCCAATTACAAAATAAGTTGTTCTTACACAGATGTCACAACGCTTTGATCCGCTCGGACTAGTTAACCCAGTTGTCATACTTGCAAAGCTATTCATGCAACAACTCTGGGAACTAAAAATTGACTAAGCTACACCTCTATCTAAAGAGCTGCAACAAAATTGGAAGGATTGTGGAGCTCAACTATCAACATTGAGGAGATTAGTCATACAACGGTATATAATGAATTCCACCAAACAAAAAAGTGCGCAACTCCATGTGTTTGCGGATGCTAGCAGGGCAGCTTACGGTGCTTGTATCTATATGCGCACTGAAGACATCTATGGAAATATCGACGTTCCTCTAGTTTGTGCAAAGTGTAGAGTCGCACCTACTAAGCAAATAACAATAGCGTAGTTACAACTATGCGGCGCCAAGCTACTTGCTCAGCTAGTGATAAAGGTCCAAAACTCTATATCGACCAAGATTGAAAGAGTTCTCTATTGGAGTGGTTCTTAAACTGTTCTCCAATAGATAGCCTCACCGTCATCTAAATTTACCACCTTTGTCGGCGATCGAGTGGCTTATATTCAAACTTTGACTGAACCGAACATCTGGCAGCACATTGATTCAGCCAGCAACCCAGCGGATATTGTTTCCCGAGGCATGTTTTCCAGCGAACTATGTTTTAATAAACTTTGAACCTTTAACAACAATTCCAGATCTTTAGCTTGACCCTGGATCCATGCCTCTTTTAACTCAATGGAAATTGTTGAGAGGTCTTCAGGAAGCCTTCTGGCGCCAATGATCTAAAGAATACCTGCAAAACTTGCAACAGAGGCGAAAATGGCAAGAAATCAAGCACAATGTCGAGAGTCTTTCACAACAGAGAACAACACTACCAAGGACCTTCGCCAGAAATATATCTCCCCAGTCAACAATGTTCTCATTGACGCAGATAAAAGCCAATCCAGGAAAAGAGTAGAGAATGTATCCAATGACTCAGCACCAAAACGAGTACAAAACTTTCCATTACAAACCTCACTCTGCTTGCTACTAGTCCTTCCGGTATTGGTATTTGGAGAAACGAAAACGACTACAGCAGAAGAAATAGCGCAGCTAATACCATTCAAGGAAACCCCTAGTATATATTGCGAGGAAGTCAATAGGATAAAATTAACGGACGCCAGCTGGATAATAATCACAATTTACGACTTAACAACCAACTGATCGATATATGTTCACAGGAGGATCAGCTACTCCACATCGGCCAATATTGCAAGACCCTAATATCGCAGTTCGAATATTTGCTCCACGAAATTGAGCACAAAAACGAGCTTTTGCATCCAAATCAACTATGTGCGCGAAGATCATCTCTGAATATAATAGAATCAGCTGTTCACCTTTTATTTAAAGTATTAGATGTAGAGTTTGCCACTCGATACGAAAACGACATCGGTCAAATAAAACAAAACGAAGGCTATTTATTGGAACTTATAAAAAATCAAACAATGATACTTGATTGTATTTCAAACATACTAGCTAAGGAAACAAAACAAATCAACCAACAATTTCGTTTCATGAAAACACAATTTGAACCAGGGGCGGTTCGTCGTTGTACCCAAGGGAAGCACTGCTTCTCTTATCAAATCAACTAATGCTTTTATGATGCTTCCAATATTATTTTCTACAAAAAATAAAATTTATCAAACAAAATTCTTTAGGAAATGTTTGAATATTCTGAATTCTTAAATAGTGAATTCCCAATTAAACATTTCAACATAAAATCTACCAAAGACATGGAACCCACACTAACTTTACTCCTATTTATCAATTAATCTCTTCACTCTGATGATCGCATGCAGAAATTTTCATTCATTTTACGAATGACCAACGATAAACTAGTATTCATTCAAATCGAATTGTAAACATCATCATCATCGACTCACTATACAACCAACTTTCGAAAGTCACGCACAGCGCTCAATCGTTCATAGAACTCTGGGTACAAAGTCGAGCACCCTTGCCCCTTCGATTCCAGAATATATCCAATAAAATTTTCTATTTCATGTAGGAAAAATGGTAAAATGTATGGGAAAGACGCTATGTTAACAGCTGCTTCTGAATTCAATGTGGAAACGAAATGCTACTGGATAGTGTAAGATAACATTTTCCAGGGGAAATGCTGGGATGACTGTAGAGTTACTGGTAAAGCAGTGCAAAAGCTTGATGGTGCTGTATATTTCATTATATCAAAATTTTTTTACAGAGGCAGCATATGAAGGACGGATGAAAAGTACGAAACTTGAAGAAAATGTTGGCGAATAAGAGATTTGGATGATTTCGCTTCGTTATAGAGATATATGAAGGATGGATAAAAAGTAGGAAATTTGATGAATATACGGGTGGGAAAGAGGTTTGGAAGACTTTGTTTTGTAATAGAGATTTTTTTATGGATTTCTGTGTATTCTTGAGAGAGCCTATTATCCAAGAGATTAGGGAAACGTTTATTTTTTACAAATTTTCCGTTCAACGTGAATTTCTTGCTTCTGCTTTTGGTCCATCCATTTTATCTCATCCGCCTGGGGAAAATTTATTCTGGCACCATAAATCAATTTCAGACGTTAGTTTAACGATGTCGCGAGTGGATTGAGGACAAATCGATTGTGAAAGTGTCGCGAGTGAAAATAAGTCAATTTAATTACGTCGCGAGTGAAGTGACTATATTAAAAATCGATAAGAGATGTGTCGCGAGTGAAAAGAAACGATTTTTATATTATAGTGATCGTGATACATGTGAGTTTTTATTACAAGTTCTAATCGAAAGAAGGAAAGTTTTCAAGCTTTATGCATGTATGTATTGGTGTAATATTTCTATTTACACCAATATATATATGCATGAAGCTTGAAAACTTATCATTTTGTTGCTTGAAATCTGAAATTATTACAACTATAAGTTTCTGAACCAATTTATTATTTTTCGTGGTTTATTAAATGCAACACAATAATGTGCGCAAGATTTAAAAATGTAATGACCAATTTCAAGATTTCGCAATTGTTCAACAAGTCTTTAAAATGTTACGAAGGTAATCATTTTGGTTTGATAAATGAACCCAACAATAAAAAAATTAATGGAACTTTCGCTTTTAATAACTCCTAAGCAAAATCCAAGCAAGCAATGAAATGATCAAGTATTAGTAATATTCATAGATCAAACAAAGTCAATATTTCAAGTACTCAACCGCATGCCAGATTAAATATAAATATTTAAAGTATCTGAATCAGATGAGAGCTTGAGCAATTTATTTGACCGTTGGAATCATGCCTCACTATAAGAATTTCGAAGGAAAATATTTAACAAACTTTTAAATACCTAGCCTTACTTTTGGCCCAATTTTAATCAATTAATTAATCATATGCTTATTGAATAGAGCATATGATTAATTAATTGATTGAAATTGGGCTAAAAGTAAGGTTACGTATTTAAAAGTTTGTTAAATATTTTCCTTCGGAATTCTTATAGTGTTTACAAACATTCTTAACAGTTTACAAACATAAATGGAATTTAAAAATTAAAATTATTTAAACTTATTTATGATAAAATTAGTGGTAAGAACTAGGGAAAAAACCAACCAACCAGATTACAAAATTAGGAATAATATAAAAACAAAACTTTACAATACAATAAATTTAAATAACTATATCCGTAAACTAATATAATTACACAACAATATTCTTAATCTCTACGCTAATATCTTACAATCTAAAGTGTTTAAACTTAAATCTATAAATTTGATAACAACTTGAATCTTAAACTATTAAAAGAATAATAATATAGCTATTCTATAGTCTAAACCATATTCCTAATCAGAATTATACACACTAAATAAATTGACTAAAACTTAACCTAACAAAGCGTAACAAAAACAATAAACAGCAAGAAATTTCGATTGCCTTTATAAGTTGCCATTCAGCCACCAATATCGAGATAAATGAGTCTCAGTTCCATCAATTTCAACAAATCTTGCAACAGAAGACATCCATCAACAATTTGGAACTCTTGTGTTCAAATTTGATGGATATTCTATCTTCCATTTTTTTCCATATGGATGTGAAAGTTTTCGGTTAGACTAATCTTTATTTAACCATTTGATTGATTTTGAAAATTCTAATTTTTTTATTTTTTTTATTTTTCAAGTGCATAGCATACATAAATGTCTGGGACACGCAAATGACTTCATAAAACGCCAGTTTTAAAGAAAGTTCCAACAAAAACCCCTTCTGTCCAAGTACTCAAAAATTGAATTCAACTATTATAATTTCTTGATGGCAATAAAAAAGTAGTCATAGTTTAAGGGAAAGATTGCTTGGCATATTATTGTATTAAAATCATTAATTTTAGGGCTTGATCTTCGCACATTTAAGCTATTTTATTTTAATGTGTAATAATAAGTTTCAAGTGTACCTCAGTAGCCATCGATATTCACGTTTGTAATAATCGGATTTTTAATTTCCCATTCTAGGAAAAAATTTCTTGTCGTCAACGTTTTATCCGGAGGAAAGTTTAAAAGACAGGTTTTGCTTTGAATTTAATTGATTTTGTTATTTTAGCTGAATCAAAAACAAAATACTCAAATTAAACTTTTATAACGATGACGCTAGAAAGCTGTTGTGGTAATGCTATGGAGGAACTTCTTGTGCGTTCTTTTTCTTCTAGAAAGTTCGAAGGCAAGAAGCAAATCATAGATTCAGGTCGACCAATGCCGCTTATTACACTTAGTCAGCAATCTGTGAAGGGAAATTACGTCAGACATTTCTCAACAAAACTTTATAATGAATTTGAATGGCTTTGTGGGTACAAACACATTTACAACCCCTTTTGCTGGCCTTGCTTACTATTTTCATCAGAAACTAACGTTTGGCGGACTTTCGGGCTTTCAGACCTCAGTAATTTACACAAAGATTTAAAACGCCATGCTAAAATATCTCAAAAACATCTGCGCTGCATATTGGCTTGGAAAAAGTTTGGTAATCTACCATTGAGACAATGATCGGTTGCTAGCGGTCATTGAACATTAAGCCACACAACAACCAAATCTTAAAAAATCGTGAATTTTTAAAATGCCTCATTGATGTTGTGTCTTTTCCTGGTATCCGAGAACTGGCTTTTCGTGACCATAATGAATCTTTTGGTTCGTCTACCAGAGGCAATTATGTGGAAACCATTTCTTTGCTTGCAAAGCATAACCCTATTTTAAAAAACTATCTCGAAAACTCAAAACTTTTTTCAGGGTTGCCAAAAGATATTCAAAATGATTTGATTGGATCAATTTCTTCCATTTTTTTGATACTATCCGCAAGGAATTTAAGAAGTTTCCCTTCGTATCAATAATGTTAGACGAAACAACTGATGTATTCCCAAAGTCTCAGCTTTCCACAAAATTAAAGTACGTTACTGAAGATGGTGTAATACAGGGACGTTTTCTTGACTTTCGAGATATACCCACCGACAGAATAGTTTCAGCCCTATATGATTATGTAAGTGAAATATAATGCAAGCTTGAATGTGGTCGCTCCACTATTGACGCGATAGCGGAAGCAGTGAGTGCGGTCCAAAGAGCGGAGGCTCACTGCCAATCGAACAAAAGGGTTGTGTTGCTCGTGACGCTTGACGTCAGAAACGCCTTCGATTCCGCTAGAAGGCTGGATATTCCGGAAGCACTGGAAAACTCTTTTCAAATTCCAGAATATCTGATGCGGATTTTGAAGAACTACCTGACAGACCGGAGCCTGCTCTATGAGACGAAGGAGGGTCGGCGGAGGATGGAAGTTACATCGGGTGTTGCACAAGGCTCCATCCTTGGCCCAGACCTGTGGAACATCACGTACGACGGGCTACTGAGAATCGAGCTGCCGGATGAGTCCCGCTTGATCGGCTATGCAGACGATGTCGCGGCGCTAGTTGCGGGACGCACGGTTGAACAAGCGGAACTCAGACTGGGTATGCTAATGCGCCGAGTGAGGGACTGGATGACTGCTCGCGGGTTCAGCCTAGCTTTGGAGAAAACCGAAGTAGTCATCTTGACAAAGAAGAGAATCCCTAGAGTAAGGATGATTAACATTGGGGAAGCACTCGTTGAGACTAAACTAGCAGTGAAGTACCAGGGCATTTCGATCGACTCGAAGATGCGTTTCTCCGAGCAAATCAGGGCAATAGCTGACAAGGCTGCAGCGAGGGTTTCGGCTCTCAGCCGGCTAATGGACAACATAGGGGGTCCCACCTCATCAAGAAGGAGACTTCTGATGAGTGCAGTACAATCTGTGCTGTTGTACGGATCGGAGATATGGTGTGAGGCTCTCAACAAAGAGCTGTATCGAAAGCGCTTGGCACAAGTGCAGCGACGGGGAGCGCTGCGGATTGCATCTACATATCGGACTGTCTCGGAGTCGGCAGTGCTGGTCATCGCAGGAGTGATACCCATTGCCCTCCTTGCCAAGGAGCGCCGCAGAATCTACCTGCGGAGGAACGAATGCGACAGAGATGCTGTCGCCCATGAAGAACGAGAACGCTCACTCAGTGATTGGCAACAGTCTTGGGTCAGCGATACAAAAGGTAGGTGGACCGCACGCCTTATTGGTGACCTGAGGCCGTGGCTCAATCGAAGGCATGGTGAAACTGCCTTCTATCTAACTCAGCTACTGAGTGGACATGGATGCTTTCGGTCTTACCTGCACAAGATTGGTAAGTCACGGTCTCCTGACTGCATATTCTGTGCTGGAGAGGTCGATGATGCCTACCACACGTTTTTTGTATGCAAGAGGTGGGAAAGGCAGCGCGGTGACCTCATTGAAGAAATGGGAGATCTCTCTCCGGACGAACTCACTGGAGAGATGCTCACATCCGTTGACAAATGGAACTGTGGAACTTAAGATAAAAAGGAAAATATATGAGCGCCTGGAGGCGTCCAGGGCGGAGGGGTCTCTTTTCTAGAAATCCCGCTCCTTCCGTTGGAAAAGGGATCCCTGTAGCCCGGTGGCGCCTAAACGTGTAGAGAAATGAGGCTTAGCCCGAAGTAATGTGTCAAACGGTTCCAGGCTAGGTTCTCAGATTGACAGGGGAGGTGTTTAGTGGGTAGTCCAAGGGTATCCTCCATGGGAGTCCCACACTGCCAGACTTGGCGGGCGTAAATGACTTCACCTCCCTACCACAAAAAAAAGCTTGAATGTGAAGGAAAATTATTTTCAAAAATTTATGATGGAGCAGCCGTTATGTCTGGTGGAGTAAACGGCTTGCAAAAAAGAGTGAGGGAAAGGGTTCCAGATGCTACATTTGTACATTGTTTTGCCCATAGATTGAATTTAACTCTTTCAAAGTCTTGCGCAAAAATCAAAGAGTGCCGAATTTCCTTTTTGAGTTTGCATGATTTTTCATCATTTTCTAGTCACTCCACTAAAAGGTGTTCAAAATTCGTTGAATTCGTAAAAAGACGATTGCCTGAAGTTGTTACTACTAGATGGAACTTTAATGGCCGCTTAATAACAACCATATTTGCAAATATATCAGGTTTAGAAAATTTTCTTTTAGATGTCGTAAATACTGCCGCCTGGGACAGTGAAACTTTTAACGCTGCAAAAGGGCTTTTAGTCACTGTAATTGATTTTCAATTTCATTTTCTATTAACTGTATTTGCATCCATTTTTCCATTTTGTGACACTTTATTTAACATTTTTTAAACAAAACATAATGATATTTCGTACTGTATTAAGAAAATCCAAGACGTTCGGTCAAATTTCGATTCATTTTTTAAAGATACAATGGACAAGTGTGACCTTCTTTCCACCCTAAAAAAATCCCGACTTTCGGTGGATGGAGAAATAAACTTAGAATCAAATTATAGGCAACTTTTTTTGTGAAATTCTGGACAACATATGCCAAGAGTTGAATGTAAGATTTGAATTACTAAATCAATTCAGATTTTTAGAATTGCTGAACACTTTCCTTTACCCGAATTTTTCCACTTAATTTCCGAGTACACTTTTCACTAATTTGCAGCAATCTTACCAAAACAGATTTGACTTTTCATCCTTACGCACAGAGCTTTCAGTCCTTTTTAAATTTAATGAAATTTTTCAACTTTTCCTCAATAATCAACTTGGCAGCAGTTTTCCTAATTTTTTCAAACTTTCACAGTTAATTTTAACGATACTAGCAATAGCTTCAGCAGAACGTAGCTTTTCAATGTTGAAAAGAATGAAAAATTACCTTAGAACTTCTACCGGGTAAGAACGTCTTAGTAATTTGTCACTTTTGTCAATCGAAAAAAATTTACTCAAAGACCTCTTCAGTGCTGATAAAACGTACGATCTCATCATCGACAATTTCGCAGCACAAAAGGAAAGAAGAATAGATTTAATTTATAAATTCTAACGCGTATTATAAAGATTTGTAGTCTGTGTGGCCTATTGGTTAGAGCATGAACCCATAAGCCGAAGGTTCCTGGTTCAAACCTCGTTGGGAGCAACGTGATTTAGTCCAGGGGATTTTTCGGACAGACAACGAGTGTTCACTCAGTGGTGATATGTACTGATTTGTTCAGATCATATCATAGCTGAGCAAGCACACGGAAGCATGGTACTGACCAAATCAACTTCCGAAAAAATCAATACGGTCATGAAAATGAGATACTCTAACTATCTCGAAGCGAAGGCCCGAGAGGGGCTGTAGTGCTACAAAAGAAGAAGATTATAAAAGTTTAACACTTCAATATAATTATTTTATCGAAGCTGTCATCATAACACAACCACTCAGTTTTCAATTTTCTTTGAATAAATACTTTTGAATGTAAATTTTTATTTTATTCTTCAATGCAAAGTCAAACAAAAGTTTAATATATGTATTAACTTATTTTATCCTTTCTGCATTCCTTTTAACCATCTGTTTGTTGTTGTCTTTTTGCTGGCAAACTACTTTGCTGACCATTATTGGGTGCGTAAACTGTCTCCTAAACTGTTGGACATATTGATGGATTGCAAAGTATTTTGTCTCCCTTGCCTTCCTCTCATGGCAAGAAAGCTCTAAACCTTCTCGTGGTTCTTGCTGGACAAGTTGATTTTTTGGTGTCGGAGATAAAATTATTGATAAGGAAAACACTTAAATAAAGTTTGATAAGCTATACACCAGAAAGTTAAGTTGACTGATTAGGGCACTGTCATATGAAAATCTCGTAACAGTTTAAATTTTTTAAAGCCATAATAATACTACATCTGTGATCATAATTTTTTACATAATGATACATAGTTAAATTGCAAGCAGGTGTTAAGAAAAGTGGAGAAAATTTTTGGAGCAAAATCAACTCTGTACAATTTAAATTTGCTTTTTTACCTTCGTATATTAAATGGATGTGCGTTGTATCGCTTGTTAATTCGCTTATTTACAAAAGCTAGAGATTTAAAATACTTCACATAAAATGCAAGATTGTGTCGCAAAATTTCTGCTTCCCTTCCCTCGAAACTCACGCGCCGCCACTGGTCAGAGCGGCGATATGTTAATTGGAGCGCAAATAATTACCTCGGGTATTGATAGTGGTATCCGAGAAGCTATAACAAGTACGTTTTAGGTCTACCAAATGTTCATTCAAATTGTAAAATGGCTCAATAAGTACATAGCTACCAAGCATTCAAGTTTAGTAAATTTTCTTAAAAAGTAAATCCGAGGTCAAGTGGTTAAGATAAATTTTTACATCTGATTGGTTACCCCCCTTTAAACGTGTATTGTTGAGTGTGCATAAAGTGTTTAAAAATTGACGAAATTGTGATACACTTCCTAGAAATTATTTTTAAATTTAATAAGAAAATTAGCGGACTCTAAGTTCAAATATTGAAATTATTTTTCATATGAGTTATCAAAGTAGCACTAAGTTTGAAATTAGCTTTTTCGGTTCATTAAAAAGTAAAGCACTTACAGAGATTTGTCCGTCCCCATCCAGCTACGGTAAATATGGTACCTTTGAATAGCGTAACATTCGTTCCTGTAGATGGCAAACAAATCGGCATAATGAAGTGAGTGAATTGAATGTCTTGTTCTAGCCGCAGCAGTGCAATATCGTTTTGCATGTCCCTCGATGTTTCGTCATATTTTGGGTGAACTAGTACCTTTTCAACTCCTACATCAAGAGCTGAGTCTGCACAAACGATATGACTGATTTCTTGAATGCAGTCTGGTTCAGTATTAGTATTATACTCCCCCAAGCGCACAGCTTTCCTACGAGAAATTTAACTTTGTCGTGAATTATACATTGAATACCCAATATTAATTTTACGTACAGTCCCTTCTTCTCTTCAAATACAACACCAAACACGCAATGAGCAGCAGTCAGGACAAATCGTCTACTTATCAAAACACCTGCGCAACCGTATTCGTCTAAAACATAACTTTTTAAACTGCATTGTATTTATTCTCAAAAACAATTGAGTCTTTGCTACTTGAATTGTACACCAATAAAGCCATCCAAGGATATTCATCCAACTCAGCTATCTCGCCTCCGTAAATACGATTCACAAGTTGCTTTCCGCATTCCGCCGTCAACATTCGGGGTTCCTTGAGTTTTTCGGTTTCTTCCCACTGTTTTTTAAGAGCATTGCGTTTCACGCCAGCTCGTATTTTTTTCTCAACCTTCAAGAGTGCAATTCCTGTAATTTCATATTTGGTTGAGTTCAACGGACAACAACTTCTTTGCTGAGAACCAACTTGACATTGACCTCTTATTGGGAAATGTACGAGTACTTCCGCTGCTGTTAAGTTTAAATTATTTTGAAGTTTCAGATATATGTAGCTCACACTTGTTTATTAACTCACACTGTTTCTTATTGGTTTGACTGGGGAAATCACAAGCAGCACTTAGATTCACTGAGCCACTTTTTTTCAGAAGCAAGTCACTTTCAGCTTTTGGATTTTTTATATAGCTTGAAACAATCGCGATGACTGCGAAACTCACAAAAAGGTTGCTAAAGAGCATATTACGTCTGAACAAATTAAAATCTAATGTGATAAAATTAAATTGAAACTAACGACGTTGCGGATTGTTTCCAGTTTGCGTAATACACAAAGTAAAAAATCATTCACGGCTTCCACGCATTCGTCGTTTCATCAAGTATATCAAGGCGAAGACGACGAAACTGATAACTTGCTTCTTCTCCTTTTATCTTACAGCAAATAATTTCACTGCAGAACCGTACATTCTAATGCTTTGAACAGAGCGCTTGATCCACGCTTCATGATCTGATATTAAATATCCATCTGCCGCACAAATCAATTTCAATAGAGAATAAGTAAAAGCCTGGAAAATCCCAACTTAAAACCACAACAATAACGCTTAAAATTGTTCGAAGCATGTCTTGTTAGATTTACGCTTAATTATGATTCGAGGTTGCTAGACTTTCATGGTAATTATTCAACTCGAGTGAAAATAATACTCAGTGCTGAATACGCTATCTAAAAGAATGGAATAGATAAATAGTTCTTAAAATCCAATACTTTTCTAACCTACTCCTCTAACCGTTAATTGTATAATGCAAATATGAATATCATCAAAACATGCTTCCTATGAATCGAATCAAAACAACCTTCCTAGTGTTTCCTACATTATTTTCTGGAGAAAAAACGTTAGAGCTTTTCACTAGAATAGTTTACATATGGTGCTAAGATCACACCGGACGAATAATTATCGTTATCAACATCACCATATTATTGTTTCATCTACAGCTTTATTTGTACACACTGTCTGGTGTTTACTTGTCCACATAATTCTGAATTTCATTGCCTGTATTGAATTCCTAGTGCTAGAAATTACGCTGAAATAAAACAAAATTGATCTTAATTGTTGTCATGGAATCATATGTAAGTGTGTTTTCCATGTTTGCATAAATTCAGCCAGTATCTAAAGTTATTCAAAAACGTATTGCATTCAAATCAAGTTGGCAAAACTGAGACCTACATACATATGTAGATGCGCTTTATCCAATTGCATAGGAAATATGTTATTCAACGTAAATAATCATCCTAACAATCCATATATGTATGTATGTATGTATTACAGGGAATTAACATTTTCAGGTAGCAGAGCAGCACCACGCAATACTTATGTAAATAAGTGTATGTAAACATACATATACAAGCACACACCCAGTTATATATGCATATATATATATATATATATATATATATATATATATATATATATATATATATATATATATATATATACACAATATATATATATATATATATATATATATATATATATATATATATATATATATATATATTTATATATATATTTATATATAAATGTATATATATACTATATACTATATATATATATATATATATATATATATATATATATATATATATATATATATGTACATATATATACGAGTATATATATATATATATATATATATATATATATATATATACATATATATATATATATATACTTATACATATATATGTATATATATATATATATATATATATATATATATATATATATTTATATATACATATATATACATATGTATATATATATATATATATATATATATATATATATACATATACTTATATATATATATATATATATATATATATATATATGTATATATACTTATATATATATATATATATATATATATATATATATATATATACATATATATATATATATATATATATATATATATATATATATATATATATATATATATATATATATATATATATATATACATATAGATATACAGAGGTGGCCAAAAGTGATCGGACAATACAAGAAACAAGCAATAAAATACTTTTACGAGCATAAGCTTTGAAATGAAATAAAAATTTTTCCCTTATATAAATGTTACTTGTATTCTCAATTAATTGCACAAAAAAATAAAACAGAAATAAAAAGAATTTCACAAGAAAATTAACAACTAATTCGTATGTGGCTCCTTTTCAACACTCCTGGTCAATTAAAAACACCACCGCAATCCCCAGACCTAAATCCCATCGAACATCTTTGGGATCATCTGGATAAAAAAATAAGGAACCATCACATTACTAATAAAAGTCAACTGAAGACGGTGTTATTAGAAGAATGGGACAACATTACTCCGGACGTTACCCGTAAGTTGGTACAGTCTATGCCCAATAGGTTAACAGAAGTTATAAAACAAAAAGGATACGCAACTAGATATTAAAAGCCTATGTTCTAATGGAATCATCAGAAAGAAAATTATTACAATTGAACGTCCGATTACTTTTGTCCACTTGATGCAATGTGAATTTGAATTAGTTGTTAATTTTCTTGTGAAATTCTTTTTATTTCTGTTTTATTTTTTTGTGCAATTAATTGAGAATACAAGTGACTTTTATATAAGGGAAAAATTTTTATTTCATTTCAAAGCTTATGCTCGTAAAAGTATTTTATTGCTTGTTTCTTGTATTGTCCGATCACTTTTGGCCACCTCTGTATATATATATATATATATATATATATATATATATATATATATATATATATATATATATATATATATATATATACATATACAGGATGCGTACGGTATTTGAAGACCACTTGAGAGTAAAATTAATTAGATTGTATTTTTAACAACATTTAATGCAATTTCAGGATTTTTTCATACAATGTTCAATTAATGTATGGCTATAAAGTTATTAAATAAAATCGCCATTAGCAGCAATAACCGCTTCGATCCGGGTCCAGAAACGATTACATGCCCGAATCAAATGCTCCTTGTTCATATTGACCATAACAGCATTAATAGCAGTCTTCAGCGAAGAAGTGGTATTATGGGGAAGCTTATTATCTCACGCTCAACTACGCCCCATACGTAATAATCCAAATGATAAAGGTCTGGGGAGCTAGGTGGCCGTAGGTTCGGTGTTATGTGGTCATGAAAATTTTCGGCCATCCAATCCAGTGTCGCCATCGCTTCATGTGAAGGAGCAGAGTCTTGTTGAAAAATGTATGGTCTGCTGCCACTAACATTGTTTATCCAGGGTTTCACTACCGTCTCTAAAACCTCGATGTATGCAGCAGAGTTCACTCGAAGTCCTTGAGTAAAAAAGTGTGGTGGCATAACGTGTCCTTCGTTGCTGACAAAACCATAACATTGGCTGGAAATTTTGTGTGCATACCAACAGGAACCTCCGTAGGATTTGAACATAGCCAACTGTTATTTCTGCGATTGGTCTTTTGATCTTGGTCAAAATTTTTTTCGTCGGAAAAAAACTATAACTTTTTGGGCGCCTAAGGGTGTTTGATAATGTTTAAAAGACGTTTTGATCGGAGGACTCTCTGTTCCCGTGTTCGTTCCGACATGAACTGTCCTCTGCGTATCACGTAAGACTTATACCAAAGGTCTTCGTGGACTCTACGATTAAGGCGCTCAGAAACATGAAGCTCACTTGCAAGGACCCTCATTGATTTTGAAGGGGCCTCGTCTATGATTACTTGCACTTGCTTTAAAAATTCTGCAGATCGGACAGTGTCAGAACGTTGTTCATGCTTTTTACGTTTTGCATCATGACAGCATATCTCTTCATTTCTTGAATGATATTGTAGTCCACCATTTCTTATCTGAAAAGGAAAAAAAATTAAAAATTCACGAAGTTAGAGTCCCATTTATGCATATCCTCAAATACTGTTCGCACCCTGTATCTATATATAGATATATATATATATATATATATATATATATATATATATATATATATATATATGTATTTTATATACATATATATACATATATATATATTTTATATATATATATATATATATATATATATATATATATATATATATATATACATTTATATATATATATATATATATATATATATATATATATATATATATATATATATATATATATATATTATTAAAAATTGCTACCGAAATTCTGAGTCAGTTAAGAGCACTCATTGCACTTTTCGGCCCTAATATTTGTCCCACCCAACAGGCTGAGTTTGCTACAGTGGATAAATTAGAGTCCAAGTTTTCAGCATTGGATATTCCGGTGCCAAAAAGACGTCTTACCGCTCGAAGTGAAGGAATTATCATAGCCGTAAGTGCATCGATTAGAAATGAGCCAAATCAATCGTTTCCACGTCGTTCTTTAAAATTGGACATCACTCGAACGACACTGTGGCGTATTTCGCGAACAGATCTTGGCCTATATGGTGACAAGAATTTACTGACTCCAGAACTAAAGCCACTTGATCATTCCAAACGCCGAAATTTCCTCAATTGGGCTCTGGCAAAGATTGAAGAAAATGAAGAATTTCATCGAAAAATCATCCTCAGCGATGAAGATAATTTCTGGCTCAACGGCTTTGCTAATAATCAAAATATACATTTTTGGTCAGCAGCAAACCCACATTTACTTCTTGAGACACCGTTGCATCCGCAAAAAATTACTGTTTGGTGTGGTTTTCATACCGGAGGTGTGATTGTGCTGTATTTTTTGTGTATGAAATCAACCGGCATGTTACCTTCAATGGAGAGTGCTATCTGTTATTTTTGAAGATTGTTTGTGACTTTTTCAGTCAGTTCCCATCACAACTGGGTAAACTGATTCTCTGACAGCAGTATCAGAAGCTCAAACCCGATGCCGCCACCGAAGTTTGAACTTGGGAGCTGCGACGCAAGCGGAGTGTGCTCTTAACCACTGCTCCCCATGCACACATACACACACACACAAACACACACATACCCAGATTTATATATTGTATATATATATATATATATATATATATATATATATATATATATATATATATGTATACATATACATATATATATGTATATATATATATATATATAGTGTATACATATATATATATACATATATATATATATATATATATATATATATATATATATATATATATATATATATATCTATATACATATCTATATATATATATATATATATATATATATATATATATATATATATAGATACTCGTGTATATATCAAGTGTACACACACACACACACACACACACATATATATATATATATATATATATATATATATATATATATATATATATATATATATATATATAATATATATATATATATATATATATATATATATATATATATATATATATATATATATATATATATATATATATATGTTGTAGTAATCGAGCAGTTAGTTAGATTTACTATCTTTTTTTTCTGACAGCGATTGAGTAGGAGGAAAACCTGGATAAAACTCGAGGAAACGGGATTACAGTGAGGGAACATCCATCAAATTTCATGCAAGGCTTCCAAGTGAACTTGATGGTCCTAGTGAAAAGCATATCTTCGAATCAGCAATAACGGCACTTAATGATCATTTTTGCTGAAGCAGAGAAAGGATTTGGCAGCACATACTGCGAAGTATTTTTGGCTTGTTTAGCAGCTTGTTTAGTTCATATGTGCACTGAAACTCACCATCTTCGAAAGATATTTAAAATTATTGCATCCCAAAGTGAAAAGGGAAATTTTGTATTTGAACATAATGAAATTATTCACATTTAAACAAAACTTCATAAAATTTAATAATTGCCTTAGCCGGATGCATAGTTTCAATAAGGGCCCCTGCGTCGTCAACGAGCGCTCGTCGTCGGACAAAGGATGTAAGTACCTTTTTGTTTTTGTACTTTTTTTCCAAATTTGCCTTCTATATTAAAAGTATTATTATAATAATATAACAATATTCTTTTCGATTTTAGTATATTTATATATTGATTTCATTTATTAAAAAAAAAAAAGTTGGTTAAATTTATACATCGATATCATTTTTAAAAGGTTAGTTAAATTTATATATATTGATTACATTAAAAATAAAAAAGATGGTTAAATTATAAATTACGTACAGAAAAATAATAAAATGAATTGTTAGAGTACACCCCTCGGTCTTTCCTTTCCTTCCCCTCTGACCGGGTATAGGACCCGGTACGATGGTAGGCTCTCCACGCCAGAAATGAGCCAGCCATCGGGCACCAAATAATCTTTCTTTGTTTCAGGGTACTTCGCGGGTTGAGTGGCCCAAGCAGAGTGCCTCTTTATGACATAGAGTTATGTAATCGAAATGCACAATTCTATGGCATAAATTGGTCACCGGGGTACTTCTCTTCTGATGGGAAGGCTCATGCAAGTTAAGTTGTATGAGTTTTCCACTCAGAAGAAGAATACCTGGCCACTGCAACAAATATGGATTTTAATCCGGTTGGGTGGGTGCGCGGGGGCTCCATCACCACCCGGTTGCCCCTCTCTCATTTGTGGGCCATGAGCCTCTCCGGGTAAGGACGAGGTCTCCCTGCTTCCGCTTCTTTTTACTAGTTTCTCTTGTTCCATGCACAAGTCAGTTGCCCCTGGTATAGTTATCTACACTTTTTGCGACTTCGGTTGCCTTGTTTTTGTTCGACCCCAGAAATTCGTCAATGCGAAATTCTTTGTAGCGGGTCCTTGTGCAGGGGAATGAACCCGCCTCACGACACCGCAATGCTAGCCTGCCAGCGCATTCACGCGTCCCCAGACAAGAGCACTCTCGGCAGATATTGACACCTACTTCTGCCGAGGCAGTAGACCATCGCTGCAGTCCTTCACGGACTTTTGAATTACCTTATATCACTTCAAGTGGCGCCCAACGTAGAGGGACGCCTTCTGGCAAATTCCACTCGATGAGGGGTCGAGGGATAAGACCGCCTTCACAGTGCCTGGACGACCATTATATCAGTTCGTCACAATGCCTTTTGGCCTGTGTAACGCGCCGCAAACGATGACTCGGCTGATGGACAAAGTCATCCCACCTCATCTGAAACACCAAGTGGTCGTGTACCTGGATGATCTTTTACTCATCGCGGAAACGTTCGACCAACACCTCCTACTTCTGCAAGAAGTAGCCCTGCACATCAGTAAGGTGGGACTTACCATCAACGCACAGAAAAGTAAGTTTGTCATGAAAGAAGTCCGATACCTAGGACATGTCATAGGACATGGAACTATCAGAACGGATCCAGACAAAACTCGTGCGATTGGTGAGTTCCCCTTACCAAAAACAATTAAGCAGCTCCGACGTTTCCTTGGTGTGTGCGGTTGGTACCGAAGGTTTGTTCGAAATTATGCAACAGTTTCAGCGCCCCTGTCAGACATGCTAGGGAAAGGGAAGTTCATTTGGACTGAGCCCAGCCGAAAGGCATTTGAAGAGCTAAAACAAGCCCTCACATCAGCTCCTGTCTTGCACAGCCCCGACTTTACGAAGCCCTTCTCCATTCATTGTGACGCAAGTCAACATGGAGTCAGAGCCGTGCTGGTGCAACTGACCAAGGAGGGAGAAGAAGCTCCCATCGCCTTCATGTCCAATAAGCTGAATTCGGCCCAAAGGAACTATACCGTGTCCGAGCAGGAATGTTTGGCAGCGGTAATGGCTGTGAAGAAATTTCGAGCTTATATCGAGGGCCACCAATTCGAGATCATCACAGACCACGCTTCGCTACAATGGTTGATAAACCAAGCAGATTTACATGGACGCCTAGACAGATGGGCTCTTAAACAGCAAGGGTTCAAGTTTTCCATCAAACATCGGGAAGGGACCCAGAACATCGTACCTGACACTCTCTCACGAATGTTTTCCCCGGATGGAGCATAATTGACAATAAATGGCGAGGACCCCATCGAGATAGATTTGGACAGCCCACATTTCGAATCAGACAGCTACAAAGAGTTTAGGCAAACCATCGCGATTCAACAATCGCAGCTGCCTGATTTGAAAGTGATAGACGGCTACGTGTATAGACGAAATGAATACGCCACTGGTGATCCATGGCAGGAAGAAGAGTCCTGAAAACTCTGGGTACCGGAGGAAATGACACAACATCTGATCCTCCGCGCACATGACCATCCTTTAAGTGCCCACGGAGGTTACGGTCGGACGCAACGGCGACTCAAGAAATACTTCTTTTGGCCTAAAATGGCATCCCAGGTCAAAGACTACGTGAGCGCATGTGAGACCTGTGAAGGCACCAAAGCGCCCAACCAGCCCCTTCGACCTCCTATGGGTCAACTCAACGTCCCAGAACGCGTACTCCAACGTCTATACATAGACCTACTCGGTCCATATCCTCGATCATCCATGGGACACATCGGAGCTATAGTCGTTCTAGACCAGCTCTTTAAATTCCCACTGGTGGAACCTATCCGTAAGTTCACAACTCCATCTATCGTGAAATTCCTAGAGAGTCGGGTATTCCATGTGTTTGGGATTCCAGAGAGTGTGTACTCGGACAACGGAGTACAGTTTCGGTCTCGGCAGTTTAAGGGCCTACTCGAACAGTATGGCGTTGAACACCAACTAACGCCCATATACTCTCCTCAGTCTAACGCCTCCGAACGGTTGAATCGCACCCTGTTGGCCGCGATCAGTTCCTACGTCCGCCCATCTCAAAAAGATTGGGACCGCACATTGTCCGCCATCACATGCGCCCTGCAGTCATCGTATCATTCCGTCACCGGTGTCGCACCTTACTTTGCCACATTCGGACAGCACATGATTTGCCATCGTAAATCATACCAGCTGTTACGGCAATTAAAGTGCTTGGGAGACCCCGTCGTTGTGCTGGAGCCCCACGAGCGTTTAGGAGACCTCCGCCAACAAATCGGACGGAAGATTAAGGCCGCGGGACGTGCAAATGAGGCGCAGTACAATCTCAGGTCACGATCTGCTAATTTTAAAGAAGGAGATGAAGTTTTCCGGCGCAATTTCCGCCAAAGCGACGCCGCAGGGCATTACATCGCAAAGCTGGACCGGCGCTTCTTGAAAAGCCGCATAAAGAAGGTATTGGGACCTAACCATTATCTGATAACGGACCCATCGGGAAAAGAAGTTGGGATATACCACGCAAAAGACCTGCGCCGATAGATAATTAGCCACGTCTGTTTTGTCCGTCCGTATACATTTTCAAAAACGCGCAAGGTTTGTATACTTCCGGCAAAACATAAACATACATATCAGTCCGTCCGTCTGTCAATTTCGTTTTCTTTTATTGTTCTTCACTCTATATTCCGACGCTAAAGACGACCCATCCTATAATGAAAGATCCTTCAGCTCCTTTTTCGCAATCCTCGTCGCCTTGGGATCGCGAGAAAATAAGGTGCCCTGTAGTAATCGAGCAGTTAGTTAAATTTGCTATCTTTTTTTTTCTTTAAATTATTTGATAAATTCACACAGAACTCAAATTTTATTTATGTCAATTTATAGATTTTTTATTTATCTGCTCAATTATTCGGCGCCGGTAAAGAGTTAAAAGAAATTCATGCATAATATGTCTCAGATCAACTAATCAAACTAAAAACCAGCTGCTTTGTACAAATTGTATGGGACATCAATTTCCCTCCAATTTCATCACAACGAACGCAGCCTATTAAGATTGATCTGGTACAATTCGAGAATTGGACAGGCACGGGCTCATGTGGTCGTATCTGCGGAGAATTGTCACTTGGCCCGTCTTAAAAACCAAAATAAACAAATCTTATGAAATGTTATAAGTGCGGGTTTCCCATGTATTATGTGTGGGAACGTTTCAAACCTTTGTGGACAAGAATATCTCTTTGAATAAAACCCGTTGGGTGGCCGGAAAGCCGTCGGAATATATGGGAAGAAAAAGTCTGGTTGACGTCCCGTGTGTGTGTGTGTCGTTGCCCTTAAAAAAGCATCAACCCGTAACCCGCCATTGAATATATTTTAGGATTTGTCAGTATTTTCTATGCCAAGTAATTTGCCGAATAATTCGAGAGAGTCGAAATTCGTGTGATAAACTAAGGAGTCGCGACCTAAGCAGTGCAGGCGATTCACATATTCTCCCAGTGAATCTTCGAGGTTTTAGCAGAAAGTATCTGTAAGATCTGCAGCAGTAAAACCTGATCACAAATTTCAGTACCGCAGAATTCGCAATTGTAACGTAAATAACAGTGAATTTGGTGCATAAACATAGTTGCTCCGTTCGTCTCACGATAAATTTTCTCTCGTTCCCATTCAATTTCCCATCGACGAAAATCACTTTTCCGTGTGGGCAGCAAAGTGCGAGATATCGAGTTTGGAAGCGCGAATCTATTCGCCTATGTATCTTTCGTATCATCCTCTAGTCCTCGACAATCGGAAAAAACATTGAGGTGAATTCATGCAAATTTCGAAAGCAAATCAAGTATCGGAAACCAAATCGGTGCAAAGCGGAGTTCGGAACAGCAAACAGAAACTTTTCATTCAACCTTAATTGTAGTTCACGTAGAACACCGTAACTAATTGTTGTCTTAATCCTACGTAAAACGTGTCGGAGAAGATTTGTTGACCGCAGCATGAGTTAATAGAGACCGTGAAAATTTGACCACTAAAGCTAAAAGACAATACTCTTAAGCGTGGTGGGTATCATACTGAAAAGGTATCCTGATTGCTCCCTGCATTAACATTTAGTATGGAATCGGTTACTGGAGATTGAAAGTATCTGAAAAGCGTCCATTTCCATAATCTGAAGTAGAAACTGTGTCGAAGCTAGCTTTCTCTGTCAATTAGGAATTCGATCGGAAAAAAACATTGAGGCAAACTCATGCAAATTTCGAAAGCAAATCAAGTATCGGAAACCAAATCGGTGCAAAGCGGAGTTCGGAACAGCAAACAGAAACTTTTCATTCAACCTTAATTGTAGTTCACGTAGAACACTGTAACTAATTGTTGTCTTAATCCTACGTAAAACGTGTCGGAGAAGATTGGTTGACCGCAGCCCGAGTTAATAGAGACCGTGAAAATTTGACCACTAAAGCTAAAAGACAATACTCTTAAGCGTGGTGGGTATCATACTGAAAAGGTATCCTGATTGCTCCCTGCATTAACATTTAGTATGGAATCGGTTACTGGAGATTGAAAGTATCTGAAAAACGTCCGTTTCATTAATCTGAAGTAGAAACTATGTCGAAGATAGCTTTCTCTGTCAATTAGGAATTTGATAACTCGGTGTGACAGCGATTGAGTAGGAGGAAAACCTGGATAAGACTCGAGGAAATGGGATTACAGTGGAGGAACATCCGTCACATTTCATGCAAGGCTTCCAAGTGAACTTGATGATCCTAGTGAAAGGCATATCTTCGAATCAACAATAACGGCACTTGATGATCATTTTTGCGGAAGCAGAGAAAGGATTTGGCAGCACATACTGCGAAGTATTTTTGGCTTGTTTAGCAGCTTGTTTAGTTCATATGTGCACTGAAACTCACCATCTTCGAAAGATATTTAAAATTATTGCATCCCAAAGTGAAAAGGTAAATTTTGTATTTGAACATAATGAAATTATTCACATTTAAACAAAAATTCATAAAATTTAATAATTGCCTTAGCCGGATGCATAGTTTCAATAAGGGCCCCTGCGTCATCAACGAGCGCTCGTCGTCGGACAAAGGATGTAAGTACCTTTTTGTTTTTGTACTTTTTTTCCAAATCTGCCTTTTATATTAAAAGTATTACTATAATAATATAACAATATTCTTTTCGATTTTAGTATATTTATATATTGATTTCATTTATTAAAAAAAAAAAGTTGGTTAAATTTATACATCGATATCATTTTTAAAAGGTTAGTTAAATTTATATATATTGATTTCATTTAAAAAAAGAAGTTGGTTAAATTATAAATTACATATAAAATGATTTGTTAGAGTACACCCCTCGGTCCTTCCTTTCCTTCCCCTCTGACCGGGTATAGGAACCGGTACGATGGTAGGCTCTCCACGCCAGAAATGAGCCAGTCATCGGGCACCAAATAATCTTTCTTTGTTTCAGGGTACTTCGCGGGTTGAGTGGCCCAAGCAGAGTGCCTCTTTATGACATAGAGTTATGTAATCGAATTGCATAATTCTATGGCATAAATTGATCACCGGGGTACTTCTCTTCTGATGGGAAGGCTCATGCAAGTTATATATATATATATATATATATATATATATATATATATATATGCATATATATATATATATATATATATATATATATATATATATATATATATATGCATATATATATATATTTATATATGCATATATATATATTTACATATATATATATATATATATATATATATATATATATATATATATATATATATATATATATATATATATATATGTTGGGTATTACTGTCTTAAGACCCAAACTGAACTAGCAATTAAAACCACACGCTCAAGTTACTAGTTACTGAATCCAACACATTATTTCAATCTTTTCAATTTATAACTTAATTCTTCTTAATCATCATATTTTACAATTCAATTCCAATTACCTGAACAGAGTTCAATGAATCAAGCAAATTATGTTTATTTCGCAAAAATACATTTTCAAGCATTTCAGTTCAGTTCAATGAAATGCAAATTGCTTACTTTTAAAAAATGAACATGGGAGCAAATTAATAGGTCAATAAATTCTATAGAATGCTTCAATGCACTTTCTTGAGTTTATGGACATTACGTTAGACTTAATACTATGGATGAAATGCTTTGAGTTTAATTAATGAGCTAACAATATGATATAATTCTTAACATTCTGCCCGCCAAGAACCGCTCGTTCTTCTAACAGAGGATAGTTTGTTATGTTTCGTACCATCTCGTCTTCGGATTAGCATTGTCTGTAACCGGTGGTCTCCGCAATCTCCATATTAGGACGCTGATAATGATAGATGCAACTAGTAAGGTGAGGCCAACACTTGTGCCCAGAACAATGTTGTGATGTCGCGTCTGATGCCAAATGGTAGCCGAAAACTCGGATCGCAGGAGCGCTTCTTGTTGTTGTGTTTCGTGAATAAATCTATCGTCTTGTTTGAGTAGTGGTTCCGTGGCGATGTAAAGATACGACAGATTCGTGTTTTTAACGGTGTCTTGCATCAATCGTATGGGTTTAATGTAGGTTGACTGCACATGTACGGTTTCCGTAATTTGAGAGTTAGCGCGAATTATAGCGGTTGAACTCTTGTTGCTGCAATGAGAGCCCATTTCTATTATACCCACTCCTTGGATTTTAACATCTTGTCGATGTCCACTGCATGTTATGGCGATTGATTGCTTTTTAGAGGATAAAAATAGCCAGTTGTTAGCTCGGGTTAGCTGCTTCCATAGCAAATCCTTCACGTGTAGTCTGTTGAGTGGGCATGAGATCTTATTGGTTCGCTCGAAAATCTCGTCTAAGATGCAATTAGGATGCTCGCTAATACTCTGGAGTATGCTGACTGAGCAATGACGCCTGTTGTTTGAAACTGTTTCACATTGGTCAAATTGTTTAAGGCTCAGTTCAAAATACAGTTGGTCATCGTAATTTACTCCAAAATAATTCGTGGAGACGTCAGGGACTGAGTAATTTCCATCGTTTAAACTGTGTGGGATGCCTGTACAATGTAGAAGCTCAAAGTTCCTTTGTTCGATTATTGGGAAGAACCCTGATATGAGTATGCCGTTTTGTGTTTTTGTAATTTGTGTCCTCTGTATCTCCCTTGGTTCGATAAATAACCCCTTTCCTAGCTTTGACTGTACTAGTGCCAGTGTTTTATGCATGGTGGTTGGTGAGCATATTTCTGCAAGACTTCCAATTCCTGATTGAATTTTATATAAGCCATTGTAACGATTCTGAATCTGTTCTAGCCATTCAAATGCTAATTGATATGTGGTTAAGAAATCAAGGCTGATTCGGTTCTGGTCGATGGAATTGTACCATGAGGACATTTTTGTCAATGTTTTGGACACGTGATTGAATTTCTCAATGATGGCATTTAGTCTGGTTGTCAGTGCATGTTGAGTATCGTTGACTCTAGCACTCGTGGTTAATAGCAAATGTCCTTGATGTTGCATGGTGTCAATAAGGCGTTTCTGGTTTTCATCTAATTTGTCGATATCTGTGTAGACTTCATCGTTCACTCCGAATATTCCTTGCAGGATGTTTCCCAGAATTCCACGCCGTGATCGATTTTGAATCCATGAGGTGATTGACTCAAAGGTACTATTGACTCCCTGATTCAGTCGCTCCACTAGCTCCTTGCATCGTGTATCCTGATGAAGTCGAACACCTTGTTCGCAAATGTACGATGTGTTCTGACGTACTTGTTGAAGATTGGAAAGGTCTTGTTTGATTTCTTCAGGTGAAATGTGAATATCCATTCGTATTTGTCCTTTCATCAAGTGTACTTGACCGATATGCTCTATGTACAGACCAGACTCAGGGTGTTTTATAGTAAAATTTGCCTTAGTTGATGATTTCTTTGAAATGCCAGTTTTCCGCTCTCTAGTAGTACAGTGAGGATCGGTAGTGGAGTTTTCAGATGTTTTAGGCTCCTTGTGTCCCTCATCTATTGGTAGTGGACAGATTTTTGATATGGGGCGCTTCATAGTTCTGTCACTCGTCTTTATTGTTACAACCCTCGCTAACCCATCCTCTCCGGGATGGAGAGCCAAAATTCTGCCCAGAGGCCATTGAGTAGCGGCACAATTTTCAAGTTTGACGAGCACGAGGTCATTAACCTTTATGTTTCGGGTTTCGGTAAACCACTTTGCACGTTGTTGTAGCTGCGTAAGGTATTCTAAGCTCCATCGTTGCCAAAATTGTTGTTTCAATTTCTGGACGAGTTGCCATTTCTTAGTTGGGTTATCTTGTGTATTTTCATCAGGTAATTCGAATAGGTTTTCTCCAGTTAGGAAATGTCCAGGGGTTAAAGCGTTTAGATCGTTCGAGTCAGTGCTTATTGGTGTCAATGGTCGCGAATTTAAGCAGGCTTTGATCTGGGCAAGCAACGTGTACATCTCTTCGACATTAAGTAAATGTGATCCTATTACTTTCGTCAAATGCCGCTTCATTGATTTCACCGCTGCCTCCCAAATTCCTCCAAAGCGCGGACTTCCGGGTGGGATGAATTCCAGTCAATGTTATTGATAATGAGTGTTTGTTGTGCTTCCTTAATCATCTCTTTGGCGGCTGCTTTCAGCAGTTTATTTGCTCCGACGAAATTAGTACCATTGTCACTTATCAATGTGTGACACATGCCCCTTCTTGCAATAAATCTTCTTATTGTCACGATGCAAGCCTTTGCCGTTAAGTCACTCACTAACTCCAAATGTACCGCCTTTGTTGAAAGACATACGAAGACGGCAATATACGCTTTTGTTGTTTTGCTGCCTCTACCACTACTCCATTTAATGGTAATGGGTCCAGCATAATCAATTCCAGTACGAGCGAACGGTTTGCCGGGTTGAACTCGTTCATATGGTAACTGACCCATTAGCTGCTGGCTTGGCTTCGCGTTGACTTTAAAACATGTAACGCATTTTCTAGTTAATGCCTTAACTGCTGTTGCTCCGTCTATAATCCAAAATTTCGTT
Organism: Odontomyia ornata; assembly: GCA_963969285.1. NCBI lineage: Eukaryota > Metazoa > Arthropoda > Insecta > Diptera > Stratiomyidae > Odontomyia > Odontomyia ornata. Next base: position 234,091,222 of record OZ017739.1, on the reverse strand, counting down.
CGGATTGTAGCGTGAACCAGCTGTTGACCTCCATGCAACGTAAGATGATGGTAGTGTTTGATAATTAGGTTTGCTAAGTGTCCTCTAGGTAAAATAATTTGGTGCTTAGTGTCATAACTCAATTCACTCTGTTGAGTCCTTCCACCTACTCTCAGCAGTCCTTCCGAATCCAAGAATGGTCGCTGCCTTATAAGGCGACTTGACTTACGCAGAGGCTTGTGATTCTCCAGTTGCTCAATTTCATCTGAGAATGCTTCTCGTTGAGCTTTGCGAACGCAGATGATTTCCGCTTCCTTCAGTTCGTCGCTGGTCAAGAATGTACTACTATTTTTGGTTTTCCATCTACGACAATATGCAGTTACTCGAACTAACTTCGTAAACGATGAGAATCTTTGGAAGATGTCGGGCGTTTGCTCAGGTGTGATGGTTTGAGCTGAGACACTCGTCAAACACGCGTCGTTGGTTCGCCTTTCGATGTCAATCATAGCACTGTTGGTAAACAAATTCCCTTTTGGCCATTTACTGGGGTCTTCACTCAACCAGTCTGGCCCATTCCACCACAACTTGTCGTTGACAAGAGCCTGAGGCAGTGCTCCACGGGATGCGATATCTGCAGGATTTGACTTGCTACCCACATGTCGCCACTGTTTTGGCTCTGAGCTTGATTGTATCTCTCCAACTCTATTCGCTACGAAGACTTTCCATTTGGTTGCCGGTTGACGTAACCATTGCAACACAATTGTAGAGTCAGTCCAGTAGTATGGTCTGAGACAATCCCATCCATGTGCTTTCAAAGTGCTGTTCATAAGTTCGCATAACAAGGCTGCACCACACAGTTCGAGACGTGGTATTGATCGTACTTTCAAGGAGGCCACTTTTGATTTCGCTGTTATAAGGTTAACGAGTGGTTTTCCACCATTCTCTTGAACACGCAAGTAGATAGTTGCTGCATATGCTGATTCGGATGCATCACAAAATCCATGAACCTGGATCGACTCGATGCTGGTATAATTTAGCCAGCGGGGAATCGAAATTTCTTCGATTGCCGACAGTTGGGCACGAAAATTCCGCCATTTTTCCGAGAGTTGATTTGGTACGGGCTCGTCCCATTCCATTCCTTCAAGCCACAGTTGTTGCATGATGATTTTGCCAAAAATTATGCAGGGCTGCAACCATCCTACTGGGTCAAAGAATTTTGCTATCTCTGACAGAAGCTGTCGTTTAGTTGGTGGGTCATCGGTCATTGGTTCAAGGTTTACTTTGAAGGAAAATGAATCTCTGGCTGGATGCCATCGCAGACCAAGTGTCTTAATATGAGCATCCTCGTGAATATTAAGCGGTACGTTTGTTTCTCGGTCAGAAACGGGGACTGCATTCAAAAGAGTGTCGTCATTACCAGTCCACTTCCGCAAGTTGAAACCTCCTTTGTGGAGTACTGTGATTAAGTCTTGTTGAAGGCATTTCACTTGATCAATCGTGTCTCCACCGGTAAGTACATCGTCTACGTAGAAATCGTGTTTTATCGAATGGCACGCCTGGGGATGAAACAACTTCTCGTCATCGGCGAGTTGATGTAACGTCCGCATGGCCAGGAATGGAGCACTAGCTGTTCCATACGTAACTGTTGTCAATTTGTAGTGTTTCATTGGATGCGAAGGATGGTTTCGCCACAGAATTTGTTGATAATCTTGGTCTCTGGGATCTATGATTATTTGTCTGTACATCTTCTCGATGTCAGCTGCTACAACATATTTGTATGTCCTCCACTTCATCAATATGTGAATGATGTTATTTTGGTAGCTCGGCCCAGTTAAGAGTGTGTCGTTGAGTGATTTCCCTGATGGCGTTTTTGCAGACGCGTTGAAGACTACTCTCAGTTTCGTAGTTGTGCTCTCTGCCTTAACCACAGCGTGATGCGGCAAATAGTAACTGTACTTCGAGTGTTTCTCTTGAGCAGGTACCTCGACCATATGTCCTAGTCTCCTGTACTCTTCCATGAACTCTATATATTGCTGCCGTAGCTTTCCGTCGTTGGCTAGTTTCCTTTCTAGCTGTGAAAACCTAATATGAGCGTTTCGTTGAGAATCGCGTAGAGTTTTTGCAGGCTCAACATTCTCCTTGAATGGAAGCCTCACGATATATCTTCCAAAGTCGTCTCGTCTGGTTGTTTTCTGGTACCATTCCGCAGCAGCAGTTTCTTCAGGCTTTAGGATAGGATTGACTGGTGCCTCTGTAAGATCCCAGAACGGTTTCACAAGCTGGTCTGTTTCTTCTTCAATACTGACCAATGATACAATTCCTGCCAAAGAATTTGAAGTTGATGCCATGGTTGTCGGTCCGAGTAAAATCCATCCGAATACAGTATTGACAGCGCAAGGCGTTCCTTTCTTGAATCCCGGCAGAATAACAGAATTGTAAACATCTGCACCGAGCAACACATCAATACGTGAAGGTGTGCCACATAACGGGTCCGCTAAGTCAGCACGCGACAATGTCTTTGGAAGCTTCACTTTAGTGTCGATTGAAGGACATATATTAGTAATGTTGGGTATCACCAAAGCTGATACAGTGAACACGCTATCTCCACATCTTGGGTTGATATTCAGCAGCACGCTTCCCTTTGTTTGAACCTTTGAGGTTGCTCCTAGACCACATATCGTAATTTTAGCGTATTCGCGTTTCAGTCCGAGCAGTTGAGCAGCTGATTCCGTGATGAATGTCCGCTGTGAACCAGAATCAACAAGCGCTCTTAATGTTACCAACTCCGATGAAGCGTTTTCCACCTTGATTCGGGCTGTCGCCAATAGCACTTGCTGGCAAAGATAATTTTCTTCGGCAAAAAGTGAATTTGTTGATGGTGTAAATGGTTTAGCGTCGCTAGATAATACTGTAGACGTTCTCTTCTTGCTGTCGTGGAGCAATGTATGGTGCTGTTTAGAGCAGGTTCGACATCTGGATTTTGATGGACATTTACTGATGACATGTCCTTTTCTTAAGCAATTAAAGCACAATTTATTTCGTTTCACAGCCTCTTGTCGCTGTTCCAACTTTAATGCCTTGAAGGTATCGCATTGATTTATGTGATGACTTTTGCTGCAAATGTTGCAAGTCGTTACGTCACGAACCGTGAGTGCATCCACTTTTTGGGGTTTCTTAGGATCATTCAACGCTTCTAATGTCCTGAAACGGCTTGTTAAAAAATCTGTGAACGTTGCTAATGTTGGTATCTCTGATGATGCTCCAATGGACGTCTCCCATAATCTACTTGTTTCATGGTCTAGTCTTTGTGTAACTGAATAAATGATCAGTATATCCCAATGCTCCGTGTTTACACCAATGCTCTTCATATTGGCAATGAGCTCAGCCGTAGTGTCCATGAATTGTTTAATGTTAAAGTCGCGTTCCTCCTTAACTGCCGGTAGTTTGTGGAACGTATGTAGATAACTCCACGCGATGGATCGCTTGTTGTCGTATCGTTTACGAAGCATTTCCACTGCTGCCTCGTAATTCTCGCTGTTGATGTCCATATGCTGGATGACACGTGTCGCCTCTCCAGTCAGATGAGTCTTTAAGTACTGCATCTTCTCTACTGCAGATAATGACTCATTATTGTGCACCATTGACGTGAACAAATCGATGAACATCCGCCATTGTCTGTAACTCCCGTCGAACTTGGGAATTACCAAACGCTCAAGCTGAACCTTTGTAGTTCCAGATGCAGGTTTCCCAGTGATACTGATGCTCGATTCACCCTGTTGTTGCCTGATGCCATCTTTGAACGCCCCTAGCAGGTCCAAATATTGGTTCTCGCTGGTCTCGAAATCTTCAAGATACGAGTTGCGTCGCGCAGGATTGTCGGCCGTCTCGTTGAGCATGAGAGTATGATGCTCCTGACATGCTGTCCATAACTCCTGCAGTCGTTGCAGCCTTGCCTAAAAATAGCCAAGATTATGACGATCCTTGCTATCCTTCCCGAAGTTTTTCTTCAGCCTCGCAATGTTGCAAAAATGGTCGTATTGTGTGACCGTAGTCGATGAAGTTCCTTTATCATCTTTCGTGGCAGCAGATGCAGTTGTGGATTTGTCGCCCCTTGTCTCCGGCATATTGGCAAAGACCCTCTTCAGGATGTAGTTCAGCACTGGTGTTGATTACTTTCAGATTCTTATTAACAGCGGAGCCAAAAACTCGTCTGCACCAACTTGTATAAAGTAATTCAACGGTGGAGATTATGAGCAATGGTTGCGCTAAGAATCGATTTTATCAAATATCACCAGCACCAAATCACTATTGTCTCCGATGCTTTGCCACTAAAAAATTCGTATCCGGATCCACAAATATCCAATTCGTAATCCGGCTCGACGGACCAAAAATGTTGGGTATTACTGTCTTAAGACCCAAACTGAACTAGCAATTAAAACCACACGCTCAAGTTACTAATTACTGAATCCAACACTTTATTTCAATCTTTTCAATTTATAACTTAATTCTTCTTAATCATCATATTTTACAATTCAATTCCAATTACCTGAACAGAGTTCAATGAATCAAGCAAATTATGTTTATTTCGCAAAAATACATTTTCAAGCATTTCAGTTCAGTTCAATGAAATGCAAATTGCTTACTTTTAAAAAATGAACATGGGAGCAAATTAATAGGTCAATAAATTCTATAGAATGCTTCAATGCACTTTCTTGAGTTTATGGACATTACGTTAGACTTAATACTATGGATGAAATGCTTTGAGTTTAATTAATGAGTTAACAATATGATATAATTCTTAACAATATATATATATATATATATATATATATATATATATATATATATATATATATATATATATATATATATATATATATATATATATGTTTATATATATTTATATCTACATACATATGCATGTATATATGTATATATATATAAATACATTTATATATATATATATATATATATATATATATATATATATATATATATATATATATATATATATTTATATATATATATATATTTATATATACATACATATACATGTACATATATGTATATATATAAATACATTTATATATATATATATATATATATATATATATATTTATATTATATATATATATATATATATATATATATATATATATATATATATATATATATATATCTATATATATATATATATTTATATATATATATATATATATATATATATATATATATATATGTATATATATTTATATATATATATATATATATATATATATATATATATATATATATATATATATATATATATATATATATATATATATATTCACGTGTTACGGTCCGCGACTGATGAGTTTCATATTCCGGGGAAGTAAACACGCACTGTCTTGCAAATTGAATTAGTAGAGTTTATTTACAAAGAGTTTACAATAAGTAAATCTTTTACTTCAATATCAATCAATATCGCCTTCAATTCGCGCTCTACTCTTATCGAAGTTTTATTATCTTAGATTTTACTACTACTATGTCCCCCATTCATTCAGCTCGGCTTTATATAGGGTCTCTCGTCATTCAAATCATTTCTCGTATATTGCCAAATATTCTCACGAGAACTAACAGGGATATTTGACAACTCTGAACTGCCGCAGTGACGTCACTTGGATATTGATCATCTACTTGGTCCATTCTTGTGCTTTCAAGTACATGCTTTTCACGTCATTCGTTTACTTTTCTTTGCTACTTCTTTTCAATCAGTGTTGCTCATGATGTTACTAACAGTTGAGGCAGTAGCTCGCAGAATTATGTGGACATGTAGCACTGCCCCACCTCAGTTCTTTCCGCCCCAAAAAGATGTGTTGCCAGTGGTCGTTAAGTCTCCCTGGATGTAAAATGGGGCAAGATGGTCCAGGTGCATGATTTTCATTTTGGCTCTCGGCTTACAATGCTCCTGTATATGGTATATGACGTCGTTGATTCGCTTTGTAACTCAATGTGGTCCTTCCCAATTATGCTGCAACTTCGGAGACCTACCCTTCCGCTGTTGTGAGCGTTCGAAAAGCAAATATATAAAAATAAATTGCCCTTTAGTCAGATGGCGATTCGTCTGGCTTCTCAAAAAGACCTGTTGAACAATGGATAACATAATTTTATTGTTAACGTTTTTTTATAGTACTACAGATTTCCAATTCAGTCAATTTTTAATATCGCAAAGTCCGTATCGCAGTCATTGCCTTAGTGCTGATTCGTTGGCAATTCCTGGAGTTCATTGCAGCTTGTCACATATTTGATGTCGTGGTCAGCAGAAAGTACATGATCGCCGTGGAAATGAAATTTTCGGAGTATGCATATTACATAAATTAACTTATGTGTCATTTAGACATTGATCGCGCGTAGAAATGAAAAATGTTTGGAATGTGCATATTGCATATTAAGTCGGCTTGAGTGTAATCCAGAGTACGTTGAACATAAATCGCGCGTGGAAATTAGAATTTGTTAATGCGCACAATTTCATGTGAATTTTATTGAACATTCTCCCCGTCCTTGAACTGTCCCAGTTCAAATGAAAATGGGCGTCTTTGATGACCTTGCGCTGCCCGGGAAAGGTTTTGTTTCCATTCGTCTGAATTTCTTCAACGCAGTCTAGATGATCAGAATAGTTGTTCCAACACTTTATTTCAATCTTTTCAATTTATAACTTAATTCTTCTTAATCATCATATTTTACAATTCAATTCCAATTACCTGAACAGAGTTCAATGAATCAAGCAAATTATGTTTATTTCGCAAAAATACATTTTCAAGCATTTCAGTTCAGTTCAATGAAATGCAAATTGCTTACTTTTAAAAAATGAACATGGGAGCAAATTAATAGGTCAATAAATTCTATAGAATGCTTCAATGCACTTTCTTGAGTTTATGGACATTACGTTAGACTTAATACTATGGATGAAATGCTTTGAGTTTAATTAATGAGTTAACAATATGATATAATTCTTAACAATATATATATATATATATATATATATATATATATATATATATATATATATATATATATATATATATATGTTTATATATATTTATATCTACATACATATGCATGTATATATGTATATATATATAAATACATTTATATTTATATATATATATATATATATATATATATACTTATATACACATATATACATGTACATATATGTATATATATAAATACATTTATATATATATATATATATATATATATATATATATATATATATATATATATATATTTATATATATATATATATATATATATATATATATATATATATATATATCTATATATATATATATATATATATATATATATATATATATATGTATATATATTTATATATATATATATATATATATATATATATATATATATATATATATATATATATATATATATATATATATATATATATATATATTCACGTGTTACGGTCCGCGACTGATGAGTTTCATATTCCGGGGAAGTAAACACGCACTGTCTTGCAAATTGAGTTAGTAGAGTTTATTTACAAAGAGTTTACAATAAGTAAATCTTTTACTTCAATATCAATCAATATCGCCTTCAATTCGCGCTCTACTCTTATCGAAGTTTTATTATCTTAGATTTTACTACTACTATGTCCCCCATTCATTCAGCTCGGCTTTATATAGGGTCTCTCGTCATTCAAATCATTTCTCGTATATTGCCAAATATTCTCACGAGAACTAACAGGGATATTTGACAACTCTGAACTGCCGCAGTGACGTCACTTGGATATTGATCATCTACTTGGTCCATTCTTGTGCTTTCAAGTACATGCTTTTCACGTCATTCGTTTACTTTTCTTTGCTACTTCTTTTCAATCAGTGTTGCTCATGATGTTACTAACAGTTGAGGCAGTAGCTCGCAGAATTATGTGGACATGTAGCACTGCCCCACCTCAGTTCTTTCCGCCCCAAAAAGATGTGTTGCCAGTGGTCGTTAAGTCTCCCTGGATGTAAAATGGGGCAAGATGGTCCAGGTGCATGATTTTCATTTTGGCTCTCGGCTTACAATGCTCCTGTATATGGTATATGACGTCGTTGATTCGCTTTGTAACTCAATGTGGTCCTTCCCAATTATGCTGCAACTTCGGAGACCTACCCTTCCGCTGTTGTGAGCGTTCGAAAAGCAAATATATAAAAATAAATTGCCCTTTAGTCAGATGGCGATTCGTCTGGCTTCTCAAAAAGACCTGTTGAACAATGGATAACATAATTTTATTGTTAACGTTTTTTTATAGTACTACAGATTTCCAATTCAGTCAATTTTTAATATCGCAAAGTCCGTATCGCAGTCATTGCCTTAGTGCTGATTCGTTGGCAATTCCTGGAGTTCATTGCAGCTTGTCACATATTTGATGTCGTGGTCAGCAGAAAGTACATGATCGCCGTGGAAATGAAATTTTCGGAGTATGCATATTACATAAATTAACTTATGTGTCATTTAGACATTGATCGCGCGTAGAAATGAAAAATGTTTGGAATGTGCATATTGCATATTAAGTCGGCTTGAGTGTAATCCAGAGTACGTTGAACATAAATCGCGCGTGGAAATTAGAATTTGTTAATGCGCACAATTTCATGTGAATTTTATTGAACATTCTCCCCGTCCTTGAACTGTCCCAGTTCAAATGAAAATGGGCGTCTTTGATGACCTTGCGCTGCGCGGGAAAGGGTTTTGTTTCCATTCGTCTGAATTTCTTCAACGCAGTCTAGATGATCAGAATAGTTGTTGTGGTTGTTAGGATGTAGCCGAGTGTATAATGATGGAGGTGATGATTGTTTATTCTATCAGAAGGTAGTAACTGTGAAGAATGGTGCGTTGTGAGTTGCTTTACGATTCCGTTTCAGCCAGAAGCCTTTGTGTTGATAAAGAAGTCGGTGGATGATGATTTAATGAAGTCGGTTTTGTTGATAAAATGCTCCTGGATAATGCTAGTTGTGAGAACGGTGTGAATTGTCTTTCACTCTGAAAGCTCCCCGGGATCTCCCATAACTTCACATGGCTAATGAATCTCGGGTTGTCGCAGGAATTCAGGTCCTTGGTACCAGAACGTAGAATTGATGAATACGCTAGGCCTTGTTCCTCTAGAAACCAAGTCTGCAGGATTGAGTTTAGAATTCACATGTCACCAGTCAGATATGTTTGTTAGTTCTTGTATTGATAAGATCGTGTTAGCCACAAATGTGTGAAAGGATAACGGTCTGGATCGGATCCAGGCTAGTACCATCTGCGAATCTATCCAGTAATGTATAGTGTTTATGTCTATGTTGAGGATTTTCTTAACACGATTCGTTTAGTCGGCCATGAGAGTTGCAGCACAATGTTCCAGTCTTGGTAAACTGATGGTTTTCACTGGGGCGACCCTAGATTTGGAACAGAGAAATATCGTCTTTATGTCTCCCTGGCTGTTTGCGTTACGTAGATATATAACTACACCGTAAGATCTTTCACTTGCTTCGGCATGCAAACTGAGTGTGGCATCTTTCATTCCCAAATACCTGTGTATCCGAATTCTGTCTAGATCTGTAAGTTCCTTGCGGAATCGAAGCTATCGAGGGTGGAGTTCCATTGGTATGGCTTCATCCCAGTTGAGTTTTAGTGGCCATAACTGCTGTAGAAAGATCTTGGCCAATGTTATTGCTGGATTGATGAGTGAAACGTCACTCAAAATCGTCCACTTTGTCAGCTTGATTAGCTCGTTGTAGTTATGCGGGAATGGTCTAGCTTGGGATTCCATGTTAACCCGAATATTTTCACGGTGTCTTCTGTGTCTCCATCGACTGAGAGCTCTATTTCTCTATCTTTGCTTGGCATTGATGCAAGGAATTGCTCGTAATTTGCACACTATTTACGCAGATTGAGCCCTACTGACTTCAAAAGCGTTTTCAGCTCGTGCTGAATCTTTACGGCTTCTTTGAGGCTGTTGCTTCCTGTCATTAAGTCATCCACATAAAAGTCTTTGAAAGCCCTGGACGCTAGTGGATGTGACTTCTTTGATGTATTGACCAATTGTTACGAATTCCGGCGTACCGACTTTCTCCCATTCAAAACTTCAAATTGCCGCCGCAACTTTTCCACCTTCCTTTGGGCACTCCTACCTTTTCCTTTGTGTATTTATTTATTTTCGTTAACATTATCCCAATTTCCCTAGAATTTTTACTTCCCCATCATCACAATCCTACATTTTTTCCTTATTTCCAACTACAAAAAAAATATATACTAATAATTCCAATTTTCCCACTAACAACATTCCATTGATTAATTCCCACTAACAAAACTTCATTCAATACCTTTTCTCTAACAAAACCTAACTCCTGACTTCATACTAACCAATTCTATCCCCACTAACAAATTTCATAATTTTATACTAACAAAAATTTATTCACGTTTCCCTTTTAACCAATTTCCATTTCTAGCCCATCAACAAAGAGTTGAAGTTGCTTATGAGATGAATGGGAGATCGACAAGTCGTAGCTCCATTGGTTACGTCACGAGTTCTTGACCGGGGGTCTGCTGGAACCCTGAATTCAAGTTCCCCGAGCGCAGAGAAGAACTCTTTTTGGGGTATCGGCAAAATCAATAGTTTCCGTATATGTATATGTGACACTTTGCATCTAATCAAGCGCTTCTTGGATTGTGCAAATTGCCATTTTTTTTTTTGTGGTAGGGAGGTGAATGCTATTTATGCACAGAGTGTGGGACTCCCATGCGCGACTTGACTACCCACTAAACACCTCCCCTGTCAACCTGAGAATCCAGCCTGGAACCATTTGACACATTACTTCGGGCCAGGTCTCGTTTTGTTACACCGTGGAGCACCTTCAAGCTGGGGAATCCCTTTCCTAGCGGGAGGGGAGAGGGAAAGGGGAATTGCCAGAAGAGCGATCCCCCAGCCCCAGCGCCCCGGCTGCTGTGAGTCCCTTTTATATTTTAGGACTGCCCAAGCATAATGTGCCACCTGGTTCCATTTGTCAACCGATTCGAGCATCATCGCAATAATATTATCCGGGGTGAGCTCTCCCCTCTCCCTGTAGAGTTCCCTTCGCAGCCTGACCCATTTTGTACACACAAAAAATGTGTGACAGGCATTGTCCTCCTCTCCAGGGCAAAACCGACAACCGGCAGACCGTGACTTACCGATCTTGTGCAGGTAAGACTGAAAACACCCGTGCCCGCTCAAAAGCTGGGTCAGATAGAAGTCAGTCTCACCATGCCTTCGATTTAGCCACGGTCTCACATCCGGGATGAGGCGCGCAGTCCACCTTCCCTTCGTGAAATTCACCCAAGACTGCTGCCAATCGTTGAGTGAGCGCTGCCTCTCTTCGCGGACCACTATCTCCCTCGCATCCTCGTTTCAGTGCAGGTAAATAGCGTGGCGCTCTCCAGCAAGGAGGGCGACAGGTATCACGCCTGCAATCACTTTCACGGCCGAGTCGGAAACTGTCGGATACGAAGATGCAATTCTCAGTGCTCCTCTTCTCTGCACCCGTGTCAAACGTTTCCGGTATATCTCCTTGCTGAGAGCGTCGCCCCATACCTCTGCTCCGTACAGTAGCACTGACCCTACAGCACTCATCAAGAGGCGTCTTCTTGATGGACTGGGCCCCCCTACGTTGGCAATAAGTCGACTCAGAGCCGATATTCCCGAAGCAGCCTTCTCAGCCGTTGCCCTGATTTGCTCAAAGAAACCCATCTTCGAGTCGATCAGTAGCCCCAGGTACTTCACCGCTGGCTTCGATTGGATTTGTATATCTCCAATACTGATCATCCTTACTCTGGGGATTCTCTTTTTTGTCAAGATGACCACTTCGGTTTTCTCCAGTGCTAAACTCAGCCCACGAGCAGTCATCCAGTCCCTCACTCGGCGCATTAGCATACCTAGCCTAAGTTGCGCTTGTTCAACGGTGCGTCCAGCGACCAGAGCCGCAACATCATCCGCATAGCCAACCAAGCGCAACTCATCTGGCATCTCAAGTCTCAGTAGCCCGTCGTAAGACACGTTCCACAGGTCCGGACCAAGGATAGATCCCTGGGCAACACCCGATGTAATTTCCATCCTTTGTTGGCCCTGTGTCATGTCGTAGAGCAGGCTTCGGTCCTTTAGGTAGTTCCTCAAAAGCCGCATTAGATATTCTGGAACTTGAAAAGTGTTTTCCAGCGTGTCCAGAATATCCACCCATCTAGCGGAGTTGAAGGCATTCCTGACGTCGAGTGTCACCAACAGGACGATCCGTCGCTTGGTGCGACTATATGCCTCTGCCTTTTGGACCGCGCTCACCACCTCTGCAATCGCATCAATGATAGAACGTCCTGCTCTAAAGCCATACTGCCGAGGAGATAGGTCCCCAGCAGCACGAATCGCGTCAGTGAGTCTTCCCTTGATGAGTTCCTCTAGCACTTTCCCAGCCGTGTCTAGCATGCATAACGGGCGGTATGCAGACGGCGATTTGGGATTTCCCTTCCCCTTGCTGATCAGCACGAGCCTCGCCACCTTCCATCGTACCGGGGAAACCCCATCCCGTAGGCAAGCGTTGAATGTGCTGAGCAGCAAGTCAGGACAATGGTGATAGACGAGCCACAACACTTCAGCTGGCACACCATCAGGACCTGGAGCCTTCATCGTTTTCAATGAGAGAACTGCCTCCTCCAGCTCCAGCTGTGTGAAGAGTGGGCACTCTACTGCTGTTTCACCATGGACAGCGTCAACACGGACGGGATGGGCGGGGAAGAGTCCCCGCACTATCGCGTCCATCTTTTCCGCGTCATGTATACAAGGCTTCCGTAGGGCGCCAAGTTTCCCCATGAACAGCTTGTAGCCAAGGCCCCACGGATCCTTGTTCACATTGTCTTGCCAGCAGCGAGCCTTGCTACTGTTGATCAGTTTGCGAAGGCATTTCCTGGCCGACTTATATGCTGCCACCTGCTCGCATGCCTCATCAGGGTTCCGCACCCGTTGAGCCTCACGTCGAAGCTTGTGACACTCCCTTCGCTTTTCAGCGATTTCAGTAGACCACCAGTACACTTGGGGCTTGCCGTGCTGGGGTCTTTGACGGGGCATAGAACCGCAGCAAGCAGTCGTAATGATGCTCATAGTAGACTTCACCACGTCTTCAGCTGCCCGTTCTTCCGTCCCCTCCAAAGCTCCCTGCAGCGGCTCACCTGCTGTGAGAGCCTTGACGAACCTCTCGACGTCCATCCTTCCAATGTTCTATCCAGTTGTGGAAGACCGAGAGCACGGACGTCGCGAGACAGCATCACCTATCTCAAGCAGAATGCACTGATGATCACTGGCTGAGTAGTCCTCTAATACTTTCCAGTTGTGTATCCTCCGTACTAAGGACTCCGAGCTGAATGTCACGTCCGGTATGGTTCCTTCACAGCCAATACGGCGGAAAGTCGGCGTATTTCCGGAGTTGAGTACGACGAGGGCCGTCCTGGCCGCCATTTCCAGGATTCGTTTTCCCCGCGGATCCATCTGAGGTATGCCCCATTTGATTGCTTTAGCATTGAAGTCGCCCCCAACGAGCACTTTGCCCTCTGCGTTCGAGACAGCGCCCTCCAAAGCATTAAGCTTGGCTTGGAAAGATGATATCGACTCGTTAGGCGTTAGTTACATACTAAAGAAGGTGATCCCTGAGCACCGAACCCACACGAAACCATCCCCCCGTCCACAACTCTCCGATTGAAAGTCACTGTTCCGAACCCAGATAGCGGCAGTACCAGTTTCATCAGAATACCATAATGCAGGACTGTTACTATGGTGTTGCTCACTCAGCAGCAAGAAGTCGGATTTCATGTCCCTCGCAAACTGCTCAAGCAGATTTTGGGCGGTTGAACTGCGGTGTTGGTTTAGCTGCAGGATGCGGGTCATCGAAGCTCTGATTTGGCCTTGGCTAGGGGTTCCTGGAACACCCGGCATTTTCCTGATCCCAAGACGTGTCCAACATCAGGTTTTGGATCAGTATCCTTGTAAAGAATACCGTGTGCCTCCTTCGTACACTCTTTTCTTTTATGTCCCATTTCACCGCATTCGTAACATAGGAAACTCCTATCGGGTCCTTTGCATACTTGTGTGGAGTGACCATAACCAAGGCATTTGAAACATTGAAGAGGCATTGCTCTTCGCCGCATCCTACAGACAACCCACCATATTCGTACTTTGCCCTTGTTCAGGAATCGTTCAGCGTCCTTTTCGGTCAAGTCAACTATGGTCATGCGTTGTCCCCTGTTGTTTTCTGGTGTCAGTCTCGCTTTGATCCTTCCCACGCTAGGGAACTCCCTTTTGATGGCCTCTTCTACCTCGGCCAGATCCGTCACGCAGTCAATGCCCCGTATTTCGATCGTTGCCATCGGCTCGAGCGGGGCCATAGTTGCGCTTTTGCCGAGGACTTTCTTGACCGACTGCGTCACAAAATGCTTCTTTATTGCCGGCCTCTGCTCCGAATTCGACCAGTATGTGGCCGGACCACGTTGGTCGTACTACTTTCATGGTAGCATTGGTGTCTTTGGGCCTTACGTTTCCCCTGATGTCCCGCAGCACCTTCGCGTAGGATCGGCCATCTTGGGGCTTTACAAGCAGTGCCTGCTGCCGGGGTCTGCATCAGGGCTTCTGCCTCTCCTGTTTTGCATCAGGTCCCTTTTCTAATTGGGCGTCCGTGCGAATTTTAATTTCTGGCTTTATTTGAAGGAGTTTCTTTGCGGCTTTCTTCGCTCCTTTTGTAAGCACTGTCTGGAACCCCTGATCTGGTGCTCCACGCCCGTCAAGTGCCTCTTCCTTCCTTCTTTTATTCCGATCTCCTTCGATTGGGCTAGACGCCATTCTTTTATTGACTTTTAATGATGGAGCTATCTGCATGTTGCCTTTGAGTTTCGCCCCAAGCGCCTCTTTAGCCTTCTATTCGTCTTCGGCCCTTAACCAGCTCCTCCGATAGTGCCCTATGCAATCTAGGAGCTCCTCTAGTTCAAGGAGCCCTTCCTTTGCTACTTTGCTAATTTTTGGGGAGTCGCATGCAGATTGTATTCTTTTCAGAACATCTCCGGCTTTTTGAAGTAGTCTTTCTTCTTCGTATCGCTGGGCTGCAATTGTACCTTGCAACCATCCTTGGGAGAGGTGATCGCGTTCCGTTTCCGAGTGCAGTACTTCCGCCACATTATCAACTTTGGCGGTACAATCACGCGGTGTCTGGTCACTCTTTGCTTTTAGTGCCGTAATCTCCTCGTTGGCTTCTGGATTTTTCGTTGCAATGTCGGGATTTGTGACCCTTGCATCTGTCGCTTTAGTAACCATCGCAGCGGTGACAGTCGAATTTTTGGTGCTCTTTATGTTATCTTCCACTGCTCGAACACCTGAAGCATTTTGCCGAGTCTCCCGCTTCTCCTTAATAGGACGCTCGGGCGTTCGCATGATTTTTTTGCTGCGCCCAAACGCCGCAGGAATCTCAGTCTGCACCAGACTGTCTGCTGTTCTCCGTTTTTCGTCTACCGTCACTGTCGTCGTGTTCATCTTCGTTTTTTTCGTGGTTAGTACAGCTCTCGATGTACTGTTGGCATCCTGGCTGCAACCGCTGGTTGCGTCGTCGTTTCTATTATTTTTTATTTCCTTTTTTGGATTTTTTTGGTCTTTTGATTGCTCCATATATATGGTTATGTATATTTATATATATATATATATATATATATATATAAATATATATATATCTATATATATATACATATATACATATATATATATATATATATATATATATATATATATATATATATATATATATATGTGTGTGTATATATATATATATATATATATATATATATATATATATATATATATATATATGTGTGTATATATATATATATATATATATATATATATATATATATATATATATATATATATATATATTGGATAGTCTGAAAAGTATTGAGACTTTTTTGTCACTAAGTGGTGTTCGTTGTCATACATCGGGGAATACTAATCAAATTGAGTCAAACTGAGATGCATTTGAAAGGTGACATTCCAGTCTAAAATTTTCATATGGACAATTTTGTATTTCGTCATTCGTGTCAAAAGTTGTTGAATGAGCTCGAAAAGATAAGGTTGAGAGACAATAGATATCTTTTTATTATTGCACTTTATTTTAAATACATTTTTAATTACAAATGTTCAATCTTCCCATGGTTCAACGCGTCGCTGGAATTTGCTTCTAAGCATGTTTGAATTTTCGCGGTTTTATGTTCTTTGCTAGATCGTGGGATCGCACCGCGAAGAACTTTATTGTTTTCTCTGGCGGTGTAGTCTTACCGCGTTGGACCATGGGAAGTACAAATTGTATGAAATACCTGCGAATGCATATTATGTTTCCTACACGAGCTGTGGGAAATGATGATGCGCGATAATCATTTATGCATTTAGAATTAGGGAAGTTATAAGATTCTAACACCCTTTCTCACTTGAATCATTCGTGGAGCTCGTTCAACAGTTGAATAGCCTTCGATAATTTCCTGTGGTTGGATTGATATTCTAGGACGGGAATCAGTGGTCGATATGGAATGTTTTGCGAACATGGTCGACGGTGAATGCATAATTATTTCCCGGTCAACCATAATAAAGCTGTTATTATTGAGAGTAAGCAGACGTAGCTGGCAATGTATGTATGCGTGTTGTGCGAAGAAATGGTTTCTGGGAGTTTTATCTGTTTTATTTATGTCAATATATGGCCTCATAGCCAAATTGCCATATATGCAAAACAATGGATACTATTGCGTTTGTCGATACGGGAAAAAAGATGTGTGGGTAGCGGAATCGAAGTGTAATGAACTTCGATTACGTTACCCAGATGCGGCAGCAGTAATTTGAAAATGAAAAGGATTGTGGGATCTGATTTGCGGAACGTGGAAATGCTGGATTGAATGCATTGAATTGAGGCAGTTAGGATTTGGCTTGTGCACATAAGGGAGTTTTCTGTGCGCGGCAAAAGTGATTTTTGGGGGTTTTAAAATTGGGAAGAAAGGGAGTTTTTGGTTGAGAATGTGATTGGGAGTTAAATAGATTTTTTTGAAGTTTTAGTGACGAGGGAGGAGAGTGGAATGATTGAAAAAGTGAGGTGAATATTGGATTTTGGGAAGAGAAGGGATTTGATTTTGTGCGGTATGAAAAAAAAAGATTTTATTAATTTGAAGTGCGGGAAGATAAAAATTGTATGAGAAAAAAAAAAGATTTTATTAATTTGAAGTGCGGGGAGACGAAAATTGTGCGAGAAAAAAAAATTTGCTGATTTGTATTGCGGGAAGACGAAAATTGTTGTTAGAAGTTTTTGTTTGAAATTCAGTGGAAAAAGAAACAAAAAAACAGAAGTGAAAGGAATGAATTTAGAAAAACATTACTAACTATCGATTTAAAAAAAAAGAAAAGGAAAGTTCTCCGATAGTAGACGGAGTGGAGGAACCAATTAGTGCGGATAAAAGTGGCTGTTACGTTTTTTTGTGGCTTAGTGATTTTAAATTACAATTTAATTTTCAGCGACCCCACGCTTTTTTTGCTGAATTGCACCAAGCGCTCGGAGTTCGACAAGGAAAGAAGTGAGTACAATTTTGGTTTTTTTTTCCTTTTCTTTAAATACATTGTCCAGTAGTTTGATTATTATGTTCTCTATAATCTTGAATTATTCTAGTTTTTTTTATTTTATTCCAAATTTCAAAAGGGATATTTATTAGTTTTGTTTTAACTGATTTTCTTTTGTATACTTTTGATTTAGATTATAATTTGTAAATAAAAAACGTCCATGTCAGTTTGAACCCGTCATCTTTCATTTCTCAAAATGACGTCTCCCTTTCCCATCCTTTTCCCTTTGGGCTAGTTATTTTATGTAAGGTGGCTCAGCACGAGCAGAGGATCTCCCAGAAGTCCCACGCCACGACTGAGCGCTAGCCAGCCTCAGTATGCCACCCCGGGCTACACATCCCTCTGCTAATACTTAATGTCTGCAACTGCGGTGACTTCCGTGGTTGCAACACAATTCCATCAGGCATCGAGTCGCTAAGTATAATGTGGCAGTGGTCCCGTACGTCACGGTTTTCAAGCGATAGTACCTTAGGTCATCGGAAGGGCTGTCTCTCCAGCTGTCTTCCGTTGCTACATTCACTTGGCGGTACATTTTCTCAATATCCGTGGAGAAGGCAAATTTGTGTTTCCTGAAACGTAGAAGGATTGAGAATAAATCACCTTGTATTACAATGCTTTCAACATGATATCGTTGAGTGAGATGCCGTTTGATGCCTTTGCTGAAGTATCGAGTACGACTCTTAACTTTGTGATGCTGCTGGGTGGCTTGAGTACATAATGGTGAGGCAAGAAACAGTTCAGCTCTGGTATCGGTGACTTAACTTCTTCCATGTGACCCAAAGCGGTGTATTCCTTGATGGATTGCATTCGAGCACTGATGAAATTGAGCTGAGATCTGGAATCTAAAACGGCTGTACAATGTCGGTTGATCCAGCATAGTTTGTGATGTTGACTGATGCTGTGTCCAATAAAACGTGATGATTTCTTGGTAAGGGCTGCTAAAGTGATGTCACTAGGAGAACCGATTGGGAGTTGCTGGTTGTCATGGCTCTTTATCTTGTAAATTGTCTTCTCATGGTGGAGCAATGTATTGTGCCTGCCTTGACACTTAGAGCAGCTTCTTGATGGATAGTTACTTACACCGTGGCCTGCCTTGAGACAGTGAATACACAGCTGAAGGCCCTTGATTAAGGTAAGTTGATCGTGTGGGCCTAGTTTGAGTAACTGGTTGCACTTAAAAAACTTGTGGTTCCCAGTGCATACTTTGCAGCTTTCGTCCGAGCTAGAAGAGACAAGGGATGTGAATGTCTCTCGTTGCCTTAAGCCTCCAGCGACTGAAATCTAGTTTCCATAATGGCGTCGATGGTTTGTACTTCACGAGGTCATTGAATCGTTTGCTCGTACAGCGTATGTGTTGTTCTGTCAAGTTTTTTGAGCAGGAGGTGAAGTATGATGGGATACCAGCCTCCTGTTGAGATGCCCAAGATTGCTAGTCCTAACAAGCACTCTTTAGTTGTGTCGTGGAATCCCTTTATTGATGCAGCGGATTCACTGACAACTATTGGTTGTGATACCAGCCTGTCGATGAGTGGCGAAACCAAGATTCGTTCGTTGGTTGTTGTAGTGTTTTGCATGCGATGGCATAGTTACCATCAGAAAGATGAAGATGACGAATTAGGCGTTCAGCTTCACCAGTCACATTATTTTTTAGGTACCACATTTTCTGGGTATTCCCAAGTGGTTGGTCGTGAATCATTTGTTTGAACAAATCATGGAACTGTTTCCACATAAGGTAGTCGCCATCAAACGTCGGAAGTGTGATTTTTGGCAAGCTGACCGACGCCTGTGTGGCGGGCGAAACTGTGGTGGGCACAGTTGTGGCTGGAATTCTTGCCAGACATTGGTTGAGGAAGATTATCGCCCCTTGGATCGCATCTTCGATGTTTTGGTAGCTGCTTGAAGTGTAGCCAAGTGCTGTCACGTTGTCGCTCTCACAGATGTCCTGATGTAGTTTTCGGGCCTCGTCCCAGAGTCGCTGAAGAGTGACCAACTTTACTTCGTAAAATTGTCTAGGTTGGCCAGTTTTGATACTGTCGATTCCCTCGATAAGGTGCGTTATAGATTGAGTGACAACACCATAACGCTTGATAAGCTGTTTGGTGTTCTGAAGGTCAAATGCAGTGGAGTTCTTCGGCCCCTGATGCGTATTTTGCTCTACTTTCGCGTCCTCCGTGTTGACCTTGGCAAAATACTGGGTTTGAAAGTACGAGTGCTGCGGATAAGCCCTGCGTGGGATTGCAACTTCTGATGGGTTGCGTTGAACGTAGTCTACAACTGTCCCAACTGTACTGCCTAGGCCTTCAGGTATTTGGGTGTCTTGTGTCTGGACGAATCATTTCTGTAATTACTGATTATTCGCTGGAACTCGTCTCCCAACTCCTTCTGCTTGATTGTGATAACTGTGATTCTTCCATTCTGATCCTGAAGCTGGAAGTAGACTAAAAAGGTATAACGCTGATCACGTCAGTATCACCAAATGTTCAAAAAGCAAATATATAAAAATAAATTGCCCTTTAGTCAGATGGTGATTCGTCTGGCTTCTCAAAGAGACCTGTTGAACAACTGATAACATAATTTTATTGTTAACGTTTTTTATAGTACTACAGATTTACAATTTAGTCACATTTTAATATCGCAAAGTCCGTGTCGCGGCCATTGCCTTAGTGCTGATTCGTTGACGATTCCTAAAGTTGATTGCAGCTTGTCACATATTTGATGTCGCGGTCAGCAGAAAGTACATGAGCGCCGTGGAAATAAAATTTTCGGAGTATGCATATTACATGAATTAACTTATGTGTCATTTAGACATTGATTGCGCGTGGAAATGAAAAATGTTTGGAATGTGCATATTGCATATTAAGTTGACTTAGGTGTAATCCAGAGTACGTTGAACTTTAGTCGCACGTGGAAATTAGAATTTGTTGATCCGCACAATTTCATGTGAATTTTTTTTTGAACAGTGGGTTTTTTCGCCACACCATGTCATCCTGCTGGATGTCAGTAGAATTTGCCTTTGGATCATACCTGGTCTTCATGCGGTCAACAGCCAATTCGAAGTGCACGATGTATCTGGTTCAACTGTTGCCTTAGCTCACTTGCGTACCTCAAAATCGTTTCGGGTTTCTTAGGTTGTGTTTCGAGCTTTATATCAGCTGGCAGATGAATAGTCTTTCCAAAAATGACTTTGGCTTGGGCTTCGTCCATCGATGCATGTTTGGCAGCTCTATACGTCATCAAGAATAATAGGATGTGCCGGTTCCAGTCCATTTAGTTCTCGTCAGCCATCTTGACCAGGTGTTTACTCAGTGTGCAGTTGAAACGTTCGACCATTCCATCGGATTTAGGAGCGGTGTTGTTCTCGCTTTCCGTATTTCCAACAGCTCATACATTTTTTCAAAAGCTGGGGACTCAAACTTTTGGTCTAGACTGAATGTAGTTCACAAGGTACGCCGTACCTACTGACCCAATTTAGCACTAGCTGTTTGGCTACAGTAGTTGCTTCCTGGTTGGGAATGGGGTAAACCTCGGGCCACTAACTGAAATAATTGGCCACAACTAGCGTGTATCGATCTCCCTATTTGGATTCAGAAAACGGTCCTGCGATGTCAACAGCAATCCTTTTAAACCCATTCACGCTATAGGCCTGCGTATGTCCTCTCAGTCATCATTTCGGACCTTTGACGGAAGCGCAAATATACCTACGACACCAGTCCTCTACGTCTTCTCAAGGTTGGAGCCGGTCAAACCTTTCTCGCGATTTCGCTAAGGTCTTGTTAACACCATGGTGGCCTCCCAAGGATCCTTTATGCATTTCCTTAACCACATCGTAGATTTGGTTTTTGAAAAGTATAGTTTGCATCCAGTAGAAGCTGCCATTCGCCATTTCCCATATCTGCTAGAGTACGCCACCCTCCAACTGAAGGGAGTTCCATTGTGCTCAATAACTTTTCAGGGTTGAACTATGCATCAAAACGTCCTTCGACTCAAGTCTCCCAGTTGTTGCCTTCCATATGAGTAATTCCGATGTCCGATGTCTTCATCAGCTAGCTGGGCATTTCGAACCTCCTCCAATGACCAACCTTCATTGAATTTGGCCGTTATCACTCGCATATCAACGGTCGGCTCCTTTGCCTTTATCCGTCGGCAATGCTTGCAGTTAGCTGGATACAGACGCTGAGATAGGGTGTCAGTGTGTCCGTGAACTCCACCCTTCTAATGAACAATTTTGTATTCTTATGATTGGAATCTTTTGATCCATCTCGCAATTTGTCCTTCGAGGTTTTTGAAGTTAAGCAGCCATCTCAGCGATGCACGGTCTGTTTGAAGAACAGATCTGTGGTCATATAGGTGCTTGTGGAACTGCGTGGTGGGCTCTATTATAGCTCCTTCCTGCTCATACAGTAGTTCCTCTCACTTTTTGAGAGAACTCGAATGTAAAACGATATTTCTCTTTCCTCGCCATCGATCTGCTGGGAGGTTACAGCTCCAATGTCACCATTACTTGCATCGGTGTCAACTACAAACATTTTTTCAGGTTTTTAATATGCCAGCACACAAATTACACAGCTTCTCCTTCAAGGTCTCAAAGGCTGCTTGAAATTCTTCATTCCAGGCATACGAACGATTTTTTTTATTCAGCTGATGGAGACACTTTGCTTTTTTGGCTAAATCTTTATCGAATCTTCGATAGTAGGTTGCCAGACCCAGAACACTTCGTAGTTGGCGCTTGTTGTTTGGTGCTGGCTTAAATTTTCTCAGGGTCTGTTTTGACCCCTTATTCTGAGTCAGCTTGTCGAAAGGATTTTACTTCGGCTGCAAAAAGGGTACACTTTTCGAGACTGAATTTCAAATCTACCAGTCACAATTGGGAGAACACCTCTTTTAAGTTCCGCATATGCTCTTCAAATGTTCTCCCGATAACAAAGGCGTCATGTAGTTATACCATGCAGGTTTTCCAGGTTAGGCCTCGTAGCACGTATTCCATCAGGCGTTCGAAGGTGGCTGGAGAACTGCAAAGCCCAAATGGCATCAGCACGAATTGCCACAATCCTTTCCCAACTGAAAATGCGGTCTTCTCTCGGTCGTGCTTGTCGAATTTTACCTGCCAGTAGCTATTCTTGAGATCGTGTATAGAAAACCATTTCGCGTCGGCTAAAGTGTTTATTATGTCATCGATGCATGGAAGCGGGTAACTATCTTTCTTAGTGACATCGTTAAGCTGCCCATAGTCAAAACAAAAACGAGTGCTACCATCCTTTCTCTTTACTAGAACTACTAGCGTGGCCCATGAACTGACAGAAGGCTCAATAACACCTTGTTTTTTAATGTTCGAGATCAGTGCGCTCACTTCTGCTTGTTTGGCTATAGGAAGACATCTTGGTGCTTATTGAGTAGGCTTGGCTCCCTGTGTATCTATAACGTGGGCTACCATACTCGTTCGGCCTTGGTCATCCGACCTTGTTGAAAAGATGTCACTGTACTTGGTGACCAGATCAGAGGCTTGCTTGAATAGCTGCACTGGCAATTTGGTCTGCTTCAATATTGCAGACGTGAATTCCCGGACTTTGTCTGTGTCTTGCCTCCTTTTCCGATGATGCTGGTGAGTAGCTTCCAAAGAGGTGATGTGGAAACGGGCTGGCGCTGCCGATGACTTCTCCCGCTTTGATTCTGGCGGTTGAGTCTGCAGTGTTAAGGACTCTAACTGGCTTGACTCCGTTCCTTATACATCTTACAAGGCTTTGTCTTGCAATCAAACTACGCAATGCGGATGGCTTCGTTGGCTCTATCAGATAAGATCATTGGTCTACAGAACCTGCATTGAGCTTGGCCCATACAATTCTCTTGGAAGGTTTCGGTACATCAGTCCCGGTACAAACTACCACATTCAGTTTGGATTCTACGACGCTGGGATCCTCCATCAAAACTTCGACATTCCGCCATTTCTATACCCGTTTGCCCAAATCAAACGTGATTCCATGTGGTCGCAGAAAACTCATTCCGAGCATGTAGTCATCCATAATGTTCGCGACTAGAAAATTATGTCGGAACGCAAGGTCTCCCAACTTTATCTGGAGGTTGACCTCTCTATGGACAGGTGCAGTTTTTCCCGTAGCTGGCTGTAGTGAGAAAATCCTGCCCTTGCGAAGTATTTATTGCCTCACTAGGTCTGGTCGGATAATCGATCGGGTTGCACCGGTGTCGATTATTATTGTGCAATGTTATGCGTCAACTTGACCCGGAAGGGATAAGTCCACTTTTCCACAATGTATTCTTGATACGGTGATATTGGTGCTGGGGAGGTCAACACTCTTAGCCAACCTATGCCCCATGAAGTTGGCTCTTACATGTTTCCTGGCGCCTCAATGTGAAGGTCTTGCATCAGTCCGGATCTCCTCCCAGCTGCGCACTCTGGACAATAGCTTGGTTTGCTTCACCTCTTGCAGTCTCTTTGCATGTGCCCCTTCTTACTGCTTACTGCACTCAATTTTCACGAGCTCACATTTTTTGCTGCCTCAAAGTTCAGACTACAAACCAATGCGTCCTTAACCGTTTGCTTTTGAGCTAAATGCACGGCTTGTTACGGTTCCCGGTCCTGTAATTTTTTTTCGTGCGTGCGGAAGGAGAATGCCATTTACGCACAGAGTGTGGGCGACTGAACTACCCACTAATCACCTCCCCTGTCAACCTGAAAACCCAGCCTGGAACCATTTGACACATTACTTTGGGCCAGGTCTCGTTTTTTTACACCTTGGGGCGTCCTCGAACTGGGACATCCCTTTCCTAGCAAGAGGAGAGAGGAGAACAGGAAGTACCAGACAAGCGATCCCCAGCCCCAACGCCCCCGGCTGCTGTGAGTCCCTTTTATCCTTTAAGACTGCCCGCGCATAATGTGCCACCTGGTTCCGTTTGTCAACCGATTCGAGCATCACTGCAACTATATTATCCGGGGTGAGCTCTTCCACCTCCCTGTAGAGGTTTCTTCGCAGCTTGACCCATTTTTGCACGCATAAAATATGTGGCAGGCATCGTCTTCTTCTCTTGAGCAATAACGTCAATTGGGGGATCGTGACTTACCAATCTTGTGCAGGTAAGACTACAAACACCGATGCCCGCTCAAAAGCTGGATCAAAAAGAAGTCAGTCTCACTATGCCAAGAGGGCGACAGGTATCACGCCTGCAATAAATCTCACCGCCAAGTCAGAGACTGTCGGATACGCAAATGCAATCCCCAGCGCTCTTCTTCTGTGTACCTGTCCCAGGCGTTTTCGGTAAGCCTCCGTACTGAGAGCTCCACCCCATACCTCTGCTCCGTACAGTAGCACTGACCCTACAGCACTCATCAAGAGGGGTCTTCTTGATGGGCTGGATCCCCCTGCGTTGGCTATAAGTCGACTCAGAGCCGACATTCCCGAAGAAGCCTTCTCAGGCGTTGCCCTGATTCGCTCAGAGAAACTCATCTTCGAGTCGATCAGTAGCTACTTCACCGATGGCTCCGATTCGATTCGTATGTCTCCAATACTGATCATCCTTACTTTAGAGATTCTCTTTTTTGTCAAGATGACCCCTTCCGTTTTCTCCAGTGCTAAACTCAGCCCGCGAGCAGTCATCCAGTCTCTCACTCGGCGCATTTGCATACCTAGCCTAAGTTGCGCCTGTTCAACGGTGCGTCCGGCGAACAGAGCCGCAACATCATTCGCATAGCCGACCAAACGTGACTCATCTGGCATCCCAAGTCTCAGTAGCCCGTCGTAAGACACGTTCCAAAGGTCCGGGCTAGGGATAGATCCCTGGGCAACACCCGATGTAATTTCCATCCTTCGTTGGCCCTGTGTCGTGTCGTAGAGCAGGCTTCGGTCCTTTAGGTAGTTCCTCAAAAGCCGCATTAGATATTCTGGAACTTGAAAAGAGTTTTCCAGCGTGTCCAGAATATCCACCCATCTAGCGGAGTTGAAGGCATTCCTGACGTCGAGTGTCACCAACAGGACGATCCGTCGCTTGGTGCGACTATATGCCTCTGCCTTTTTGACCGCGTTCAGCACCTCTGCACTCACATCAATGGTAGAGCGTCCTGCTCTAAAGCAGGACAATGGTCGATGAGATAGGTCTCCAGTAGCATGAATCGCGTCAGTGAGTCGTCCTTTGATGAGTTTCTCTAGCACTTTCCCAGCCGCGTCTAGCATGCATGACGGGTGGTATGCAGACGGCGATTCGGGATTCCCCTTCCCCTTGCAGATCAGAACGAGCCTTGCCACCTTCCATCGTATCGGAAAAACCCAGGCAATCGTTGAATGTGATGAGCAGCAAATCAGGACAATTGTGATAGACAAGCCGCAACACCTTAGCTGGAAAACCATCTGGACGTGGAGCTTTCCTCGCTTTCAACGAGAGGACAGCCTCTTCCAGTTCCGGCTGTGTAAAGATTGGACACTCGACTGCTATTTCACCATGAACAGCGTCAACATGGACGGGATGGGCGGGGAAGAGTGCCCGCATTATCTCGTGCATCTTTTCCGCATCATGTATCCAAGTTTTCCGTAGGGCACCAAGCTTCCACATAACTAGCTTGTAGCCAAGGCCCCACGGACCCTTGTTCACATTGTCCACTACGTCTTGCCAGCTGCGAGCTCTGCTGTTGTTGATCAATTTGGAAAGGCATTTCTAGGCCGACTTTTATGCTGCTATGCGGTTGCTTGCCTCGACCCGGCTCCGTGCCGGGTCGGGAAAAACGAAAGGAGTGTCACGCTGAAGCTTGTGACACTCCTTTCGTTTTTCAGCGATTGCAGTTGACCACCAGTACACTGGGGGCTTGCCATGCTGGGGTCTTGTAATGATTTTTTTTAATGCCCGTGTAGGACATGGGTGCCGATGGTCTGGCATAAGTGTCAGCGAGCTTATGCCAAACACACAGATACACCGAGCTCAGCTAACTAGCTTCGCTTAACGACTGCGTACGCGTGCTTGCAACTAGCATTTGCGGGATCATATGAGGCGGGTTCTTGTCGAGCCACGAAGCTACACTACAAAATACTTATCACGCTACTCTACTCCACAAGACGCACCGATTGATTTTTATTGTCTTTAGAAAAGTTCTATTAGGTGTCAATTAAGCTACTCTACAGTAATTCAATATTTTTTTTGCCTCGTTAAAGTAAGCGGACATGGAGGCTTGAGACAAATGCAAACATTGCACAAAAAGCAACCGTTATTGTCACAGAAGAAGGTCGTTGCATTACAAGGAGAATTTCAAACCTAACGATGTTAAAGTGGCTGACGTGAACCACTCATCTCTGCCTAAAGCATGGAAACTTGACGGATGCAGTTTACTTTACACTAGTAAAACAACAAACTAAGCAGTTTCGACGGGGTGACCACCTTATCTCTTCAGGAACAGCCACTCCTGATTACCACGGGGCTGCTCGACTGCTTATGTTTATTACAGGACAGTCTCTTCGATGCCGACCCAGACATGGAGCGACTGGAGGGTTTCGCTCTTCACTAGTTAAGAAACAATTGTTTACGCAGTGGAGGTATGGTTGTTATAATTTTAGGCCCATCTCCTTGAGTACAAATCCCTGTCTTCAACGAAAGTATGCTAATAAAACCCACTAACCAATCATAAAAACAAATAGGGTGTCGGTCAGGACTAATTGATGATGCGGATTTTATCACTGCCGGTCATCAGATTAGCTCGCAGCAAAAACTGACGCAACTCCAAGCAGTGTATTTGAAAACCCCGGGCACCATCAGTTTGTTCAAAATTAGAACTGTCCGACTACAAACTTTATAAAAATAAGCAAACCTTTCTTTTGGTAACATTAAGGGACGAACTATTCTATAACATCATCGGCATGTTCAGGCAGCAAAGCCACCACGAACGAAGAATTCCAGAAGATGTTATAGACCTTATTATACCGAAGACAAGACAAACAACACCAAAAGAGAGTTTATCGGTGACTCTATCTTTACTTTACGGAGCCCTCCGAAGTATGCTACGTTAATATCACTGACGCGATTCGTGCTGCTGGGGACGTATCTCCTTGGCAGTACGGCTTTAGAGCAGGACGTTCTACTATTGATGCGATTGCAAAAGTGGCGAACGCGGTCCAAAAGGCAGAGGCATATAGTCGCACCAAGCGACGGATCGTCCTGTTGGTGACACTCGACGTCAGGAATGCCTTCAACTCCGCTAGATGGGTGGATATTCTGGACACGCTGGAAAACTCTTTTCAAGTTCCAGAATATCTAATGTGGCTTTTGAGGAACTACCTTAAGGACCGAAGCCTGCTCTACGACACGACACAGGGCCAACGAAGGATGGAAATTACATCGGGTGTTGCCCAGGGATTTATCCTTGGTCCGGACCTGTGGAACGTGTCTTATGACGGGCTACTGAGACTTGAGATGCCAGATGAGTCGCGCTTGGTCGGCTATGCGGTTGATGTTGCGGCTCTGGTCGCCGGACGCACCGTTGAACAAGCGCAACTTAGGCTAGGTATGCTAATGCGCCGAGTGAGAGACTGGATGACTGCTCGTGGGCTCAGTTTAACACTGGAGAAAACCGAAGTGGTCGTCTTGATAAAAAAGAGAATCCCCAGAGTAAGGATGATCAGTATTGGAGATATACAAATCGAATCGAAGCCAGCTGTGAAGTAGCTGGGGCTACTGATCGACTCGAAGATGAGTTTCTCTGAGCGAACCAGGGCAACGGCTGAAAAGGCTGCTTCGGGAATATCGGCCCTGAGTCGACTTATGGCCAAGGTAGGGGGACCCATTCCATCAAGAAGACGCCTCTTGATGAGTGCTGTAGGGTCAGTGCTACTTGCGGAGCAGAGGTATGGGGTGACGCTCTCAGCAAGGAGGTATACCGAAAACGATTGGCACAGGTACAGAGAACAGGAGCACTGAGAATTGCATCTTCGTATCCAAGAGTCTCCGACTCGGTGGTGAGAGTGATTGCAGGCGTGATACCTATCGCCCTCCTTGCTAGAGAGCGCCGCGCTATTTACCTGCACCGAAACGAGGATGCGAGGGAGATGGTTGTCCGCGAGGAGAGACAACGCTCGCTCAACGATTGGCAGCAGCCTTGGAGGAATTGCACGAAGGGAAGGTGGACGGCGCGCTTCATCCCGGATGTGAGACCGTGGCTAAATCGAAGGCATGGTGAGACTGACTTCTATTTGACCCAACTTTTGAGCGGGCACGGGTGTTTTCAGCCTTACCTGCACAAGATCGGTAAGTCACGGTCCCCCGATTGTCGGTTTTGCCCAGGAGAGGAGGACAATGCCTGTCACACATTTTTTGCGTGTACCAAATGGGCCAGGCTGCGAAGGGAACTCTACAGGGAGACGGGGGAGCTCACCCCAGATAATATAGTTGCGGTGATGCTCGAATCGGTTGACAAATGGAACCAGGTGGCACATTATGCTTGGGCAGTCCTAAAATATAAAAGGGACTCACAGCAGCCGGAGGCGTTGGGGCTGGGGGATCGCTGTTCTGGCATTTCGCTTTCCCCTCTCCCCTCCCGCTAGGAAAGGGACCCCCTAGCTTGAAGGCGCCCCACGGCGTAACAAAACGAGACCTGGCCCGAAGTAATGTGTCAAACGGTTCCAGGCTAGGTTCTCAGATTGACAGGAGAGGTGTTTAGTGGGTAGTCCAAGGGTATCTTCGATGGGAGTCCCACACTGCCAGACTCGGCGGGCGTAAATGCCTTCACCTCCCTACCACAAAAAAAAAAAAATATCAAATGGTGAGGGTGACAATAAGAATTGAATCGGTTCATCTGCCGACAGCAAAATTAAAAATGTGAGAACTTGAAGGTGAGTGATGTTGTTTCCCCTTTGGGCCCCACGTTGGGCGCCATTTGTAATGATTTTACGTCTACGTCCGTATGCGGAACCGACTCTCATCGGTTCTAGAGGTTAAGTCTGCGTAGTGCCAATGGATGGTACCAAACGGTCAACCAATCCGTGCACCGTAACCCATTCACGCGGTGGCTGCTTGTCAGCCAGCTAGATCGGAGAGGTTTTCGGTCGCGGGTCTCCGAATGGATTACGCTCATTTACAATATTCAGCCACCAATACATACCCATTTTCAAACGCGTCACAAAAGAAAACCGTACGGAGGGGAAACCTACTTTACGTTACTCCGTATTTCTTGATCAATCAGTCAAAGAACCAAATCTAATTTTTACTTTGCGTTCCCGAATTTCCGACGCGGTACCGAAAAGTATACTACGTTCACTCAACCCGACGAAAGCTACTCTAATAAAATGACGAAACAACAAAGGTACCGCGTACCGCGCGCGACGCGACACTGACCTCAGCGGATTTTCTCAAACCCTACCCTCGCGACGGCATACCTACCCTGCACTCTATCTCCCGCTGAAAGAAAGAACCACTGGAAAGGAAAGTCGTGTTTTTAGTTAGCAATTCATGGTTTTTTAGTCTCTGATTTAACTTTTAAGTTTTTTATAATAATTCTATTCAAGTTTTAATATTTTCTCTCAGTTCATCATTTTCATAGTAATCGCAGAAGAAAACCATAAAATTAAATGTGATCTAATAATAAAAATAATTGTTGAATATTATCAAGTAAATCTAAATAGTTAATTCTTGTTCTCTTTTCTTTTGTACTAACTATATTAAAGGCTTCTTATTCTTAAATTGCAGTTTTAATTAATGTGTTCTTTTTGTTGTGTTTTTGAAACAAAAGGAAGTTGATTTCTTTTACTTTATCAAAATTATCCGCTAACAATAAAGAAATATACAATTTTTGAAAAGCACGCCATTGAATTTATTACTGGTGGGGATATTCATGTTGATTTGCAGTATTAAGTTAATTCCGAAATGAAAGAAAAAATCATTGAAATGGATGCATTCCACTATTAAATTGACTGATAGAGAGAGGAATAGAAAGATAATAGTTTCTAAAAAATATATTAATACACCAGGAATGTTAGGGATTTTTTTCTTTTTTTTATAAAATGAAAGCCTCAATTAGCTCACTGAAGTTTTGCAGTTGATTTGGTAGAAGCCTTTCTATGGTCTTAAAATTTTATCGAAAGAGATCTTTTCAAGATTAATTCCTCGCATTCAAACATGATAATATTACACTTGTGCAAGGCTAATACAGTTCTCATTCTCAGACGTGCAGTTCATAATTTTTTTAACCTTCTTTATGAATAGGCAATACAAAATAATATATACAAATTACCTAAGCAAATGCATGAACAGAATTTTGTGAAATATTCAAAGGTGCCGATTGGAAGAATACAACGCAGGTTGTATTCTAAAACATTTACGACTATTCAAAACAGGGCATTTCTTATATTAAATAGTTTTTCATTACGTTTTTACACTACAATGGATTCTCTAGAATTTCACTTTTAAAAGCTTCAACGGGCACAAAAAAACGGTGACTAATTATAACACAATCAAACCTAAATTTTCTCGCCATTTGCAATTAATTTGATAGAATATGCAATCTACATTCGGAGTTGCTTTAGTTTTTTTTTCGTTTTAGCGGTGTGTAGTATTAGAGAGGCTAATTTTCCCTTTCAAAGTTTACGTGAGAGTTCTGATTCACCACCATTTTCTTTGTCCTAAGATCTCGTTATATTTATATTGACTGTACAGTTCAATAGAAATTAACTATTTGCTCTTTAGTACAACTCAAACCCTATTGTCCTCAATTTTTTCTAGTTTTCATTTTTCTCTTGTTTTAACTGATCATTTATCTATTTATTAACCACATATTGTATTCTCAAGGAATATTGCTTCCATTTGCTTTCTAAATCATGAATAGACTATGATTTCAACTCTTGATAATTAAGTTCCAACACCAGAACATGTAGAGGGATTAAATTATAACATGCATTTACTTAATCAGCTTTCCCCTTAGGTATATTCAAAAGTTATAAAAAAACGTATTCCGATTTATGTATGCTGACAATGTCATAGTTGATTTCCATCAGGAATCAGCCGAAATTGGAGCGAGTTAATGAGCTAGTCAAGTTCAGTTTAATACGGACAGTTTGCAGTACCAAGTTGAACCGTAGAAGTCAACAAACTGTGAAATCTATAATTAATCCGTTTTAGCTCGGTTGAACGCCCCTTTTTCTCGATGGTTAGTGACTCCGTTTTGATTTCCTACTGACGTTACCTTCGATAATAATCTGTAGGGTTTAGCTAGTTCAAAGGCTGTTCCAGGCTGCAGAATAACTGGAGTTGAAACATGTCCAGATTCAACGCCTAACATATTTGGATATTCATCGTCTCCAAAATCTGCTATCTCTCGGGCTTGGTCTATCCAAGGATTCCAAATGACTGTGTCGAAGAAATTGTATTTTTGCAGCCTCCTCTTTCGTCCGGAGACAACATTCGCAATAAGTTGTTCTTGTGATGTATGTGGATATATTCTATCGGTCCATTCGGCTATTGTAACAACTTCACGACCTTCTTGGTAGGTAGCACCATCTCTAGTCTTATCAATAAATGAACAACCGTGTAAACCTGTTATTTGGCATCGGCGCACATCGGGAACCTTCAGGTAGGTATGTAGGAGTAAATTGAATGAAAAGGTTAAGTCCTTACTAGAGTTGTAAACACCGATACAAAAGTGCAGTTCTTTTTCACGTAGTATCAATCGGTACGTTATTCGAAATGGATAATTCCGCATTGATCTAGTAAATTCATAATCCATTAAAGAAAATAATGCTTCGACATCGCCATTGTGTAATCGTTCAGAAAGTCGTTCAAATGTTAATCTGGTAATCCTTACAAATCCATGTTGCGGCCTGCGCTCCTCTATAATACATTAGCGCTAAACTGTGATACCTGTCTTGTCCACGTTTCCAATTTAACTGTCGTATCATCTATACAAGCAAATCTAATTACCTTGGTAGTTCTGAGGCCAAATGGTGGGAACATTCATTGGCACACTGTAGTACTGCTAAAACGGCTGGTACGGCATTGAAGGTGGGTATATTGTTGGCACACCTGCAGGTGGGTAAACTGCTGCAAACTGCTCGATAGGTATGTTGCTTATCGGAGCCGGTGGAGTAGCGGCATAATAAACGGCACCATTCGTTGCACATATAGTCTGGTTCTACATAGCTGGAGGAATCCGAAAAAACAGACTATTAGAGCGGTGAAACGAAAACTCACTAATGGAATCGTATTTAAAGTGCTACTTTTTATTGTTACCTTACAAACAGGACATTAAGGTCAACTTACCCACCTTTTTGGTTGACTCGTACCCGAATTCTTCTTGCCTTTTTCCAAATTTCTGCAATCCGACTAGTTATTGGGTTTGTTGTCGCAACAGTTGGTGATCGAATCGAAGCGTTACTATTTACCCTTTTGGAACTGTCGGCACACTCCGAGACTTCTTCATGGGTGGCAGCCACTACGTGCACACTTTACTCCCATGTGGCTGTCAAATCCTCTTGACATCTCACGACAAAATTGACGTGGGATGTGCGCTCGTCGCAACCAACGTGAAATGACAAGCCACCTAGCAGCAAAGTGTGTTAGTATTGGTCGCCAGCGGCGTCGCATGATTCATTACAGTCTTCGAAGGGGCAAAGAAGCTTTGCAAGCAGTAGTGATGATGCTTATAGTTGAGTTCACCACGACTTGAGCTTCCAGTTCTTTCATCCCCTCTGGAACCCCCTTCTGCGGTACTCCTGCTGTGAGAACATTGACGAACCTCTCGACGTCCATCCTTCCGATGTTCCATCCAATTGTAGAAAGCCGAGAGCACAAATGTTGGGAGACAACATCGCTTATCTCAAACAGAATGCACTGATGTTTACTGGCTGAGTATTCCTCTAATGCGCTCGTCGCAACCAACGTGAAATGACAAGCCACCTAGCAGCAAAGTGTGTTAGTATTGGTCGCCAGCGGCGTCGCATGATTCATTACAGTCTTTGAAGGGGCAAAGAAGCTTTGCAAGCAGTAGTGATGATGCTTATAGTTGAGTTCACCACGACTTGAGCTTCCAGTTCTTTCATCCCCTCTGGAACCCGCTTCTGCGGTACTCCTGCTGTGAGAACATTGACGAACCTCTCGACGTCCACCCTTCCGATGTTCCATCCAATTGTAGTAAGCCAAGAGCAATAATGTTGGGAGACAACATCGCTTATCTCAAACAGAATGTACTGATGTTTACTGGCTGAGTATTCCTCTAATACTTTCCAGTTGTGTTTCCTCCGTACTTAGGGCTCCGAGGCGAATGTCATGTCCAGTATGGCTCCTTTACAGGTAATACGGCGGAAAGTCAGCATATCGCCGGTGTTTAGTACGGCGAGTGTCGTCCTTGCAGCCATTTCTATGACCTAACGAGCACATTCTTATCTGCGTTCGAAACAGCGCCCTCCAAAGCATTAAGCTTGGATTGGAGAGATGATATTGATTCGTTTGGCGTGAGGTACACACTAAAGAAGGTGGTCCCTGAGTGCCGAACCCACACGAAACCATCCCCCCCCCGTCCACAGGTCTCCGCCTGGAAATCACTTTTTCGAACCCAGATGGCGGCAGTACCAGTTTTATCAGGATACCATGATGCTGAACATTTATCATGACGTTGCTCACTCTACAGCAAGAAGTCGGCTTTCATGTCCCCTGCAGACTGCTCAAGCAGATTTCGGCTGGTTGAACTGCGCTGTAAGTTTAGCTGCAGGATGCGGGTCACCGAAGTTCTGATTTTGCCTTGGCTAGGGCTTCCTGGAAAACCCAGCATTTTCCTGATTCGAAGGCGTGTCCAAAATCAGATTTTGGATCAGCATTCTTGCAAAGAATACAATGTGCCTTCTTCGTACACTCTTTTCTTCTATGTCCCATTTCACCGCATTTGTAACATAGAGAGCTCCTATCAGGTCCTTTGCATACTTGTGCGGTGTGACCATAGCCAAGGCATTTGAAACATTGAAGAGGTATTGCTCTTCACCGTATCCTATAACCCACCCTATTCGTACTTTGCACTCATTCAGAAATTGTTCGGCGTCCCTTTTGGTCAAGTCAACTATGGCCATGCGTTGTCCCCTATGGTTTTCTGGTGTCAGCCTCGCCTTGATTCCGCCCACGCTAGGGAACTCCCTTTTGATGGCCTCTTCCACCTCGGCCAGACCCGTGACGTAGTCAATGTCTCTTATTTCGATCGTTGCCATCAGCTTGAACGAGGGTATAGTTGCGCTTTTGCCGAGGACTTTCTTTACTGCGTCGCAGAATGCTTCCTTATTCTCGGCCTCTGCTCCTAATTCGACCAATATGTAGCCCGACTGCGTTGGTTGTACTGCTTTAATAGCAGTGCTAGTGTTTTCGGGCCTTACATTTCCCCTGATGCCCCGCAGCATTTCCGCGTAGGATCAACCATCTTTGGGTTTCACTAGCAGTGCCTGCTACCGGGGTCTTCGTCGGGGCTTTTTTCTCCTGTTTTGCATCAGGTCCACTTTCTTGTTGGACACCTGTGCGAACTTTACTTTCTGGCACTTTTTGAAGGAGTTTCCTTGCGGCTTTCTTCGCTCCTTTTGTAAGCACTGTCTGAAACCCGTGATCTGGTGTTTCACGCCCATCAAGTGCCTCTTTCTTCCTTCTTTTATACGGATCTCCTTCGATTGGGCTAGACACCATTCTTTTATTGATTTTACTGCAGGAGCTATCTGCATGTGGCCTTAGGATTTCACCCCCAGTGCTTCTTTAGTCTTTTGCTCGTCTTCGGCCCTTAACCAGCTCCTCCAATTATGCTCTATGCAGTCTAGGAGCTCCTCTAGTTCAAGGAGCCCAATCTGTACTGCTTGGCTGATTTTTGGGGAGTTGAGATTAGCTTCTCTTCTTCGTATCGCTGGGCGGCAATTGTACTTTGCGACCATCCTTGGAACAGGTCATCGCTTTCCGTTTCCGAATACAGTACTTCCGCCACTTTTTCGACGTTGGCCATGCAATCACACAACGTCGTTTCATTTGTCTGGTTGCTCTTTTCTTTTCCTGCCGTAATCTCCTCGTTGGCTTCAGGGCGATTCTTTATTATGTCGGGATTCACGACCCTCTCATCGGTCACCTTGGTAACGATCGCAGCAGTGACCATCGAATTCTCGATGTTCTTTATATTTTCTTCCACCGCACGAACACCTGAAGCATCCTGCAGTTTCCCACTTTTCTTTAAAATGACGCTCTGGCGTTCGCATAATTTTTTTGCTTCGCTCGAACACCGCAGGAATCTCAGTCTGGACCAGACCGTCTGCTAATCTCCGTTTTTTGTCCGTCTTCACTGTCATGGTATTTTTCGTCGTTTTTGTCATGGTGAGTACCGCTCTCGATGTACTGTTAACGTCGTGGCGTCGTCGTTATTACGTTTTTTTTTGAGTTTTTTTTTATCTTTTTATAATATATGTTTTTGGTTGCTCCAGTTTTATTGGGCCCCCCCTCGAAGCCGCTATCTCCATTCGTGTGTGTAGTCACCTTTTTGGTCCCATGGTTATCTTTGCAGAGCAGGTAGGTCATGCGAGGGTTGGCACAAGTCTTTATGGGGACAAATTCTCAGAGTCAGGCCAGCGCTAATCGGGAGTCCGTCTCGACCGAACCTACACCACCAACCCAATGGTGCGAGCTTCGAACGTACTCCGAGGCCTGCCAAGGTTTTACCGGGACGGAGACGGTATGATAGGTGAATTGGAGCCGTTCACACCCGAGTGTCACCTCGGCGCTACTGTGCAAAGCAACCAAGTCCAAACCATCGTATCCACCAGCCCATAGCATCAATTCCAGTTCGTTGTACAAAGCGTAGTCCAGATCCAATCAGAGTCGTTACCTGTCATCCCAGGAGGGGACCTCACGGTGCCCCCCATATCTTCGCGTCCGTACGGCGGTGCTCCCCATAGAATGCTAGCCTCCAAGACTGTTCTTATCGACCAACATTCACCCTGCGGGAATTTCGTCGGGTAAGTGGGGGCGGAGCTCCCCAAAAAATGGTAGCCTCCAAGAGAACTCCTGCCGAACAACACTCCCCCTGCGGGTGCAGTGATGGTCTGCTGCCTCGGCGGAAGATGATTATAATATCCGCCGAGATTGGCCTTGTCTGGGGACGCGTGAATGCGCTAGCAGGCTAGCGTTGCGGTGTCGTGGGGCAGGTTCTTTCCCCTAGCAGAAAGACCTACTATAAAAATTTTTCGCATTTACGATTTAGCACGAGTCGAGTTCCGGTAGACTGGTGTCGACGTCGAGGTAACCTACCAAGGGTTGGTGTTTGTTCGAAAAACAAATTGTGCCGAGCAAAAACGGACGGACTGGCGGAGACTTCATCGTTACCGACAATTCTTATGGCCCACAAATAAGAGTGGGGCATCCAGATGGAGGTGGTGCACCCTTGCACCCTCCCAACTGGATCAAGGTCCAAACGTAGACGTGGCCATGTGTTTCCAATTTGTGCGAAAAACTCATACAAAAGCACTTTGTATGACTCTTTCCCTCAAATGAGAAGCACAAACGTTGCCAATTTATGCTATAGAGTTATGCAATGAAATCACATAACCCTATATCATAAAAGGACACGCGAGTGGAAGGGCATTCTACGCGACAAGAACCCCTGGTAAGCAACAAAACGGGGGAGCGGACCTGATGGCTACCCCATATCAGTGAAAAAGCCTGCCATCGATGCGGGTCCTATACCCGGTCAGATTGGATAAAATGGAAAGACCGAAAGGTTACGGTTTATGAATTCATTTTATTCTTTTACTTTAGTATAAAAAACAAATTATTAATACGTATTTGCACGGTTTAATTAATGATAGCAGGTGTACTACATCAGAATGTAATCATAAAATTTCATTCTATTCATTAAAAATAAAACAAAAGAAAACATAAACTTATTTGTTTGAAACTGGGGTTTAAAGGTTTTTGACTTGGCCCGATATTAAGTTCTATTATTGCAATATTAGGATTATATAACTGTTGCTTGTTTTCATTTGTTGTCTTAGATTTAATACAAATTACAAAAACTATAAGAGTTATAGCGTCATTTGTTTGTGATAATTGTTTTTTGAGCGCAAAAAAGAACTATTGGTACTGCTTGAAGATTTTAAGGGACAAAACTATGAGCTATCTTCAAAGTTATTTTTACGTTCATTTATTTCTTTTGCTCAGCAAACTTATCATGATGAAAAAAAATTGAGATTTATCTAGGCCATTATGAGCAAAACTCGCAATAAAAAATAATTTTAAATATGAACAAATGTCTTTAAATAGGTCGTGTTTTATAGGTTTTTCTTAGTTTATCATATGATGTTAAGTTAAGATTTTCCATCGTTCATCAAGTAAATTTCCTCTCGGTGAAAGAGGATGATTATCTAATAGCAGTACATTGCATGTTTCAAAAGAGTCAATTGTAGTTGTTCTCGAATTCACTGTAGTTTAACCTGCAACTTCTTCGCTTTTAGTTCTGCTAAATGAAATGTCGTTGGCAAAAAGTAATTGTACTGCAGGTTCGAGCAAGGATGAATTTCATAGGAACTTTTACCCATTTGAAATATAAATGTTTGCAACCCGTGGTCTCAACGCCACTAGGTTTAATTAAAACAAGTTGGGTAGCCAGACCCACGCTCATGTCAGATGGGTTTTGTACTCAACTTATAAAATGCAGTAACCAGCAATGAATAAAATCAAGAAACATGTCAAAGACGATTTTAAGTGGAGAAAATGTGAAATTCGAGGATCAGACTATATTAACAAAGTTGAACGAATTTTGACTTCTGAGGTATTTGTTATTGTTATACCCGTAAATATCTCCCTTGATAATTTTTTCAGATTTTGTAGGCCACAGGTGTCCATTCGCGAGGGAGGAAATACATTTTTAATGTATTCCCCCCCCCCCCTCCCTTTTCCCCCAATGAAGCAAAAACTGTCAGTTTGAGAACATTTTTGAAAATCTCCGATAAGAACTTTCATTTGATACTCATATCGGCTAGCTTTTATGAAATTTTTTTTTCAGGGGCCACTCCCCTGTACTGTAATCATCGATTCATGGCCTATTTTTTCAAAGCCTAGAATGGTTACAAAGCCCTTTTGCGAGGGGCTTTCTCCAGCCTCTTTGACTTGTTTCACATATGAGTACTAATTGTAGATACTCATCTTCAGTCAGTCATTAAATTGAATCAAGTGTTCAAAGCATGCACCTTAAACGTTGAAGTTGGGGAAAAATAACTCAAAATTATTCAACCTTCGCATTTAAAATAGCCACTATTTTGTTTTACGATTACTGACACCACTAACTGAACCGATTCTCAAAGATTTTCATGATACCTATCATTCCTGAAACTTTCATGCAAATCGTAGCAAAGCTGTTGTGTCTAAGTTGGTAAAAAGCGCATATCGTTCCATAGCCATATGTTTTCATAGTAATACAACGCATATTGTTCCAGAGTAATACAGGAAAATTCATATCGCTATAACTTCGTTAAATACCATTCGATCTTTATAAAAACTTCAGAAAATGCCAATCCTATAAATAGTCACCTGTGTGCAGAGTTTTATTGAGTTTAAGAGTACCGTTAGGGTTTTATTCAAGAAAACATAAGATCGATAAATCATACTATTACTAACAAAGTTGAGTGAATTTCGACTTCTCACGTATTTGTTGTTGTTGTACTCATAAAGGCCTACATTCATCATTTTTTTCAGATTTTTTGGATGAAAGGTGTCCAATCGCGAGGGGGATACGCGAAAAGTTCATATATTTCCCCTTCCCTTGCCCTCCTCGATACCGATAAGGTAATTTTAAGACTTGTTTTGAAAAGATCTCATTGAGATCTTTCCAATGACACCCTACTCGACTACCAATGGTGAAATTTTTTTTTTGAGGGGTCACCTCCCTATATGGGGAGACCCCCTTCAAACCCCTTTGAAAAATTTTTCCAACATTGGAATTTCAAGATTCACCACTTTTGACCTTCCTACAAAGTTTCATGGCTGTAGCTTCTATAGTTTCCGAGAAAAAGTGCTATGACATACAGACGGACGGACAGACGGACGGACAGACGGACACAGGTCATGATTGCAATAGGGCTTTGTATTTTAGTACAAAACCCTAAAAATTAAGTCTATTTGGGCACCGTGGCATATACGCATGCTTGATTTTGAGTAGTCCATATCCTCAGCCAAAACCACAATACGAACGATTCATCGCAATGCAAGAACCCACAGCGAGTTTGGGGCCAAGGATGTTAAGAAAATTCACGAGACGTTGATATTGGTTTATTTACTTGGTCAAGCGCGCCAATCTAATCACGCTGACATCCGCATAGTGCATTTTCTATCATTACCAGAAATTTAATCAAGAAATCTTTGATCACCCAAGCGAAAACACTTTGACCATGCGTTTTCATGGAGCACTTGAATTTCATTCCACTTTATACTGTTTTTACCGCTCCGAAATTCTTTTTCTGCCCGCAACCGCAATGTTTTCAACTCTTACCTAAGTTGAGCAAACTTATTTTTCGTATATATGCGGATTATGGGAAGCAGCCGCCGCAAACAAATCACGCTCGCTATCAGGTCTTACAACCCCTGAATAAATTTCAGTTCAAACGAAAGTGCATAACGAAATTTCTTATAATTTTCAACACTTTCACTTTACATTCATAAGTTTAAGCCCTTCTCCTAACGTTCACCTTCACTTCCACCTGAGACTCTCCTTTCGGATTTCGGAAAAGGATTTCATTCTTATACTCCATGGTCACATCGACAACAAGGCAAGTTGTCAACTTTCCGCCACTTAATTAAGTGAGAACCGTTATCATAGGGGTATCTACTATCGCGCCGTTGCACATTCTTCGATTCAGAACAAACGGAAGGGGAAACACTCCTTTCCTCAATTCAATTAAAGAACAATAACCAAAGAAAATATCACACAAAAACTTAATAAAATTAAATGGTTCTAGCTAACTATGTAGTTTCCAATCAACTTTCTAAACTTCCAACAAATATTGTATATTATTTCGCGGCGGATCAATGCAAACTTCCCGACGTGCTCGCTGTCACGATCCAAACGATCCAAAGCTTTTATTCGAAAATGAGACATTCTGCTTTAACACACAACATAAGCGAACATTGCTGGCGGGCAATTTACAATCGATACACCAAATTTACACTGTCGGTTGATGTTACTAGCACGTAAGGTTCTCGAGAATTATTTTTTGTGGGTTCAAATCTACTTGATAAAATACTCATGACTAGAGCAATAATTATGAAGCTTTCGTAGTAGTATCGTGCACTCTCCGCCTCGTATCCCATGTCGTGGTCCAACTCCCGAGCCGTTCCAAAAACTTGTCTTCTGTTCGTCTCGCAACCGGTAAAATCGAATCAGCTGAGTTCGATCAGCACAGTTAGCTTGCCTTCTGTGATGTAATACACCGTTGGGGTGTATTACATCAACGATCCCAAGCTTGGAACTCTATGTGCACATTTATAATTTTTTTAAATCAAAATTTAATCGAAGTAAAGAAAATTTTGATGAAGTCATGACGAACATAATTAAAGGGAAGCATTTAAATTTTAATATAGAGGAAAATTGACATAATTTAACATTTAATATAAAGGGAAATTGATATGAACTAACCTTGAATAAAAATAAGAAGAAGAAACAGTATTCTACAAATTACGAATATTGAGTAAAGGTAATTATATATATTTTTGTAAAATCTGCCACAAAATTCCGAGCAAGAGATAGAAAGCTTTTCAAGCAGTTTGCTGGTGTAACTGCAAAATTAATACAATGAACCAAACATTCCGATGACGTTGTAATTTTTGCTTAAGAAGATTTCCATTCTCATGAATTTTTTCCAAGCCTTGCAAATTCCATATCGGATTACAAACCAAGCAATCCAATATTATAAAAGTACTTTATCCGCGGCAAAACGTGGCTATTCATTTTCATATCGTCAACGAAACAATTAGTCTCGTAACATTCATTTATAATAAGTGTATTATAAAAGTAGTAAAATAAAATACTAAGTAAATATTTATTCGTATTTTATTTTTTTTATAAGAATCTCGCGCATTACAGAATTGGTCGCACCGGTAGGATAGCCAACAAATGATATAGTTTTATGCTGGCTATTAACGAAAAAAAAAACAAACGCGTGAATGTTAATTTATAAAATAGTGCATGAAGTGACTATTAAAGGAGTAACTCTTTGTCTGACCAACATAAATAAAAGGACACAAAAAATAGTATCTTTGTGCTACAGTCCGCAACGTGGGATAAGTGATAACGTTGTTTTCCTAGAGTTCTCTTAGTCTGCGTGAAGCAGAAACTACTCCAACATTAGTGAAATTTCCTCAGTGGATCGGGAATTGATTGCACGCTAATCAATATCGAAAAACAATTTCTTCGTGGGACAAACCAGGAAGCAGGAAAAACTATACTTGAAGGACAGCAATTCTGGAAGGACAGCGAAGGAGAACAAGCAACAGACAGAATGTATTTGTAAGTCTTATGTTGAAATATTTTCTTTCTACTAGATCGAGCTTTTGCATTGATGAACTTGTTCAAACGTAAGTTTAAGTTTGAATAGCCCTCAGCCTCAAATTAATTAGCCTGGCTAAGAAGAAGGGTAAGGAAAAAAAAACTTTTAGCATGATAAGTAAGAGATAAAAGTTGGCAATGTCAAAAAAATTTGTAAGTGTGGAAATCCAATCAGTTTTAATTGAGATCTCAAATTGTGAAAGTATTTAAATTCTGTAACCATAACCATTATATCAGGTGAAAATCAATCAAAAAAATATTGAAAGTTACCAAATAAGGGTCAGCGCTGATACGGGATTTTCCAATCCCCGAACGCTCCCTGGAAGTCGGCAACCTCGATGCTGTCTAGAGCCCTCGTCGTAGCACGTTGAACGTTTTCCAGAGTCCCGAACCGCGTCCCCTTAAGGTGTCTCTTGATCTTGGGGAACAGAAAGAAGTCCGCTGGTGCCATATCCGGGCTGTTAGGAGGCTGTGGCAACGTTTCCCTCGACTGTTTGGAGTGGCACACACCGGCGTCACCACGACCGAAAAAAAACGCGCATGAGCAAATCGAAGGTGAAGTCGATGCTCATTGCTTTCTTTGACGTGAAAGGCATTATTCACAAAGAGTTTGTTCCACCCGGCCAAACTGTAAACGGCCAGTACTACAGAGAGGTGCTCCGTCGACTAATCGTCCGGGTTCGCCGA
Source organism: Odontomyia ornata (assembly GCA_963969285.1). Lineage (NCBI taxonomy): Eukaryota > Metazoa > Arthropoda > Insecta > Diptera > Stratiomyidae > Odontomyia > Odontomyia ornata. The sequence continues at coordinate 234,048,356 of OZ017739.1, read as the reverse complement.
GTCCGTCCGGAGATTGCCGATTCGTGGATCCTCTATCATGACAATGCTCCATCGCATACCTACCTGCTCGTCACCGAGCAGTTGGCCAAACAGTCGAGGGCTACGTTGCCACAACCTCCATACAGCCCGGATATGGCACCAGCGGACTTCTTTGTGTTCCCCAAGAACAAGAGACACCTTAAGGGGACGCGGTTCGGGACTCTGGAAAACGTTCAACGTGCTACGACGAGGGCTCTAGACAGCATCGAGGTTGCCGACTTCCAGGGAGCGTTCGGGGATTGGAAAAATCCGGTATCAGCGTGTCATCGACTCCGATGGGGACTACTTTGAAGATTTCTAAAAAAAAATTGTACATATTTTGCCAATAAAAAATTTCCTGAGGTCAGTCGGGTTACTTATTATACGGTTACTGTATCTCGATTTTCGGTCATTTCGGGAATATTTAGGAAAGTCTTTTATCGGCAGCGTTAAAAACAGTAGTGAGTCGTCAAGTGGAAGTTTTTGCGTAAGTGAATGTTTTGAAATCACCGGTAGTGAAGGTGTCGCATTTAGTGAAAGTGATAACCTTGGTGAAAGTTATTACAGTTTTTTTTTGGAAGAAATCAATTTGGATTCAAGCTGTGTAAGAGGAAGCGGACTTAATTTAGCGAAATTGCGTGTTCGAAATGGTGAAACAGCAACAATAAGTAGTGCCGGAGATGAAAATACAAGACCGCCTTTTTCAATAAGTTTTTCAGACGTGCGTTTAGTTTCATATACGCATATGAAGAGGCAATGAACTTGGCTTAAGGACCAATTCGATCCATCCTCTTTAAGTATATTTGTACGCAACTCCGAGGAAATGCACAGACAATTATACTCAATGCGGAATTCGAAAATTGGAATGCGTGAAAAATGAAATTAAAACAGGTTTATGTGGAACCACATTCTGTGCTGCATCTTCAACGTGAACTTTTCTCGTTTAAACAAAAAAGTGGAGCAACGGTTGTGCAGTATCATCAAAGACTTTTCAGTCTTCACCGAAAGATATTAAGAGCATGATCAGATCGATCATCGGTTGGTGAAAATGCTTTCATTGACGAGCAAGTTAAAATGGTTTTCATTAGTGGATTGAAAGAAGTTTCAACTATGTACGTTATCACAGAAACTCTAGAAGTAGCAAGTCGTCTATCCCAAGAGGAGAAGATATCTAACCCTAGGTCAGATATTAGACTTCAACACAAATATCTAACCTTGAGTCAGATATTAACTTTGTAAAAAATTGATCTGATTTTAAATCAGATCAGAGAAAATATAATAACACCTTGACTTGTTCTTAACGAGTAAATTTTATTTTCACTTCATGCTCTTAAATACTAAATAACATCTTACATTAACAATTTTCTTTTAGCATACAATGTTCAATTGGACAATATGCTGGCGTAAGCTAATTGTGCTCGCGCACGCATTATCACATTTATGCATTCGCGGAAACAAAAACGAAAATTGATCTATCTACCTTAAATGAATATGAATGAACTTGAACTTCATGTGAATTTAGTGCTGATTCAGAAAGAAACCTTGAACTTGATTTTAACGTTGAGGAATATTCTTCACATGAATTTAATTTTGATGAAAGGTGTTAAATTTCGAGTTAATGAACAGATAATTTGAATTAAATTTTGATTACGAATGAATTCACTTTTTAATAAGGGTTTATTGAACTCTGCATATGATTTTGATTATGAATTAGGGTTTATTGAACTCTTACATTTGATTTTGATTATGGATTAGGGTTTATTGAACTCTTACATACCGCCCACCAAGAACCACCGTGATGTTTCTTTTTAAACCGGGTTCTCCGAGCTATACCATCGAGCTTCTTCTCTATTATTGATTGTACTATTTTGTCTTTTACAATAGTAAATGCAAAAACTAATCATTAAACTAATACTAAGTATAACTGAAATGGATGTCGATACAATATGACGACTTCCAGTAAGTGTCAGCAAACTCTTGTTGATTGTCGTACGCTTCTTGGATTAAGTTCGAAAAGGAGTCCAGTGTTTGTAGTAGTAACGACCCGTTGAGCACTGGGATGATATCAGGGGGCGACATACTGAAGTTTGTTGTGACTGGTTTGAAATAGATATCTAAAGTTGAACTGATTTTTGTATTTTCTGTCAACAGGAGAGCTCCCGATGTACATAGTGAACAATCAGGTGTGAGTCGAACGATTCCTGCATCTTGTAGTCGAATCTCAGATCTGGTTCTGCTGCATACAGCATGTGCTACGGTGACAGAAGGGGTGATATACAGCCAACAGTTTGGTTGGTGCATTTTCTTCCAAAAAATTGAATTCGTGTAGAATTGTTGAGTTGGGCACCTTGGTCCTTGGTGGCTATCATATATTTCCGTTATTACACAATTCGGGTGTGCCTGGATATCGTATAATGCTCGCAGCTGCAACATATATTTCTCGTCACTTATGGCTAGGCATGTTTTGAAATCGTCTTCGTTGATTTCAAAATATTTTTGGGAGTCGTAGTTTATCGCGATGATTCCTTCCTGAAATTTACTAATGGCAAAGGAATCCTTGGAGATACGTTGTGGTACCGGACTGGCCTTGATTAGATCATACGGGTAGATGTCATAGATCGGAAAATGTCCTCGAACAACTGTAGCGTCCTCGGAACGTTCGATTTGTGCTGCTGCCGTAGATTTGTGAAAAACTTTTAGTGTCGCAGGTAAAGATGATTTGGTTTTGTTCACGACGTCGACCACATCGATGATTCGTGCGCATCCCCATATGTTAGTTTGATCTAACATGGTTTTCCGCAAGCACCTGTACTTGCTGTGGACTTCATATAAATAGTTCCTTGCATTCTGATAAGCTCCTAAAAAGTGTACGTGGATTTTATTGTGATCTAGATGATTTTGATTGTTAAAGTCATTTATTTTTCCGATGGTCTCATTCAATTGCGAGTGGAAGCGCGACAATTGATCTGCAATGCGATGATTGGTGCTATGTAGAGTTTTTGTTGCCTTTATCATCAACTTCTTCTGTTTGTCAACGGCCCGTCGAATGTAGATCTGGTTGTCGGATAGATGATCAATTTACTGATAGACTTCGTCGTTTACTCCAAATATCTTGGTTAGAAGATTTCCTAGCCATCCTCGTCGTAGTCGAGCTCGAAGGAACTGAACTATATTGCTTTCACGATGAATGTCATCTATCATTAATTGCAAATGTCGGTTTAGGACTTGGCACTGGATCTCTTCGTTCATCTTTTCCCCTGTGGAGTATAATGCCAGCATATTTTGAAGTACTTTTGTGGTTCGTTCCAGGTCTTCGCTAATGTCGCAGTATGGTATTCTTAGGTCTAGTTGTAATATTCCTTTGTTCATGAGTGCTTGGCCCAAATGTTCTATATAGAGACCACCAGATAGTCGCGTTACGTTTACTGAGCATTCAGTTGCCGGTAGCGAGATCGTAAAGATTGTCAACAGACCTATCATCATAGCTGGCCATAAGAAAATCCCCAAGTTAGATGTTGTTATATGACGTTTTCTCGGGACAGCTTCTCCCCCACTACCTTTATCGGTGTTTACTGGTTGTTCGACGAAACATTGATCGAAATCGGTAGTCGCGACGTAGACTGGTAAAAGGCATAGCTTAACGATGGGTCGCTTTGTGACATATCCGCGTAGCTTGACCGTCGCTACACAAACAAGTTGGCCTTCTCCTGGATGAACGTCTATGATTCGTGCTAAGGGCCATTTCGTAAGTGGGGTGTCCTCAGTTTTCACTAATACTAGCTGCCCTGGTTCGAAATTTTTCAGTGGTTTCAGCCATTTAGGTCTTTCTTGTAGTCTGGTGAGATATTCCCTGTGGCAGCGATCCCAAAACTGAAGTGACAGTTTTGTGTGAGCTGCCACCTCTTCAAAAGGATACGTTGTCAGGAACTGATTCCGGAATGAAGAACATTGAATCCCCGGTGAGAAAATGTGCTGGTGTTAAGGCTTCGTTATTGTTTACGTCAGAGCTTAATGGTGCCAAAGGACGACTGTTAAGACAAGCTTCAATTTGCGCAAGAGCCAAGTAAATTTCCTCCACGTTTAGAAGCGTTTCACCAAATGCTTTACTCAAGTGTGGCTTCACCGATTTGACGCCTGCCTCCCAGAGGCCTCCAAAATTGGGCTACTGGGGGGAATTTGATGCCAAATAATGCCTTCATTCGCTAGATGCGCTCTTGTTTCGCTTTCAATGGTTGTGTAGATCATCCGCGATTCCTTCCCAGCTGAGATGAAATTAGTGCCACAATCACTGTATATGTTCTTGCACTTTCCCCGTCGGGAAATGAATCTTTTAATGGCGGCGATGCATGCAGATGTGGTAAGGTCACTTACTAATTCCAAGTGCATTGCCTTGGTTGCCAAACAGACAAAAACTGCTATGTAAGCTTTGTCTGTCTTTGCGCCACGGCCACTGGACCATTTTATCTTGATTGGGCCGGCAAAGTCTAGACCAGTAGACCAAAATGGTTTGTTTAATATCATACAGTTGGTGGGGAGATTTCCCATCAGTTGCTGCTTCGGTTGGGCATTGCTTCTAAAACATATCATACACTTGTGAATGCATGTTTTTACCATCTTTGGTGCTCCTATTATCCAAAATTCCTTGCGTACGGCATCCAAGGTTAATTGCGCTGATCTATGTAGTGTTTTTTGATGGAAGTAGCTGATTATGATTTCGGATAACTGGCTCTTATGACTCAATATGATTGGATGCTTTTCCGCTATACTGATGGCTGCATTTTGGAGTCATCCGCCCACCCTGAGGACAACATCGGTGTCCAAGTACGGGTTCAGTTGCAAAACTTTTGAGTTAGAGTCGATTTGTCTATTTTTGGTCAATCTCCTAATTTCAGCGTCGAAAACTTCCTGCTGTGCAATTTTGACGCACACCAGTTTTGCTTCTTGTAGTTCTTGTGGTGTCAAGAACTGTTCAGACCCATCCTGTTGCATACAATGATGTGGCAGCCACCGTCTGCAATAAGCTATAACCCTTAAGAATTTAGAGTAGCTTGAGAATCGATGTATTATGCTATTGTTCACTTCTGATATTACCGTAAGAGCCGCTTTCCTTCTTTCCAATGGAGTAGAGTGATTATAAGGTGATTTCGGGAATATTATTCTAGGAGACTGTATGATACTTGGGCCATTCCACCATAGGTTGAAGTCCTTGAGTTGAGTTGACGAGAGTCCCCGTGATGCGCAGTCAGCTGGGTTGTCTCCGGATGATATATGGTGTCACTGAGCGATGCTGCTGGCTGAATTTATCTCACTTACACGATTCGCAACGTAAGTGTTCCAACGGGCCGGGTGGTCACTAGGCCAAGAGAGGACGACACTCGTGTCTGTCCAATAGTGCACTGGAATTCCGGCGCCGTTGCGGAAGGATAATCTGGTTTGTTCCATCAACTTGACAAGCAATGAAGCGCTGGATAGCTCGAGGCGTAGGATTGCTTGAACAGCTAGAGGAGTAACCTTTGTTTTTGCGGTTAATAACTTGACAACGGGTATATCTTGCCCAACCCTCATGGTTCGAAGATATATTACCGCTGCTATTGCTTGCCAGGATGTGTCGCAAAATCCATGGAGCTCGAACTGATCACGTGAAGTTGTGCCGATCCAGCGTTGCACCTTTATGTTCTTGATTGCAGGTATTTCAGATAAATAGCTCTGCCATTCATTTTCGAATTCTTAGGGCAAAGGGTTATCCCAATCAAGTTTGTGTAATCACAGCGTTTGCATGAAGATTTTGCCTTTTATTATAATTGGCTGAAAACATCCCAAAGGATCAAACATTGTCGCCATGAATGATGCTACTGTTTGTTTTGTAATCCTTTCTCCAGGTTGAAGCTCTCTTGCACTGAAGATGAAAATATTTTGTAATGGGTGCCATTGCAAACCCAGAGTGGATAATCTGCTCCTCTAGCATCTGCTGGTATTTCACGCATTACTTCGTTGCAGTTGGAGTTCCACTTCCGCAAATTAAATCCACCCATGCTTAAGAGTTGTGTTAATTCGTGATATAATGAGATCGCTTCATCAGGTGTGTCGACTCCAGTCATCAAATCGTCTACATAGAAGTCGTCAAGCAAATAATTCACCGCTCTAGGAAATCGTTCTCTTCCATTGTTTGCGAGCTGCTTCAATGTGCGAATGGCTTGAAAGGGGGCACTTGCGGTTCCAAAAGTAACTGTTTTCAGCCGGTTGTGTCGGATGATGTCTGCTGTTTGAGGGCGCCAGAGGATTCTTTGAAAATCATCGTGCTTTGCCTTGACTTGAATTGGCCGGTACGTTTTCTCTATATCAGCTGTAAGTACTACTGGATATAATCTAGTAGCTAGAGAATGCCGGTTCTAATCCACTTTTTTCATACAAATTTCAAATGTTGTTGAGGGTGTGTGTCTTGGATGTCCGTATGTTCCGTTTCATTTCGTTCCCATTAAGAGTGGCATAAGTGGTTGCCTGGGATAGTAAGGTGCGAGTCCGCGATAGATGCGGGTTTCTTGGGTGGTTGCCGGGGAGGATGTGTGTTTTGGACGTCCGTATGTTCCGTTTCATTTCGTTCCTATTTAGAGTGGCATAAGTGGGTGCCTGGGATACTAAGGTGCTAGTCCGAGGTAGGTGTGGATGTCATGGATGGTTGTGGTGAGGATATGTGTCTAGGGTATGTAGGTGTATGTATCAGATTAGTGTAGGTATAGGCGGATACTAGGGATGAGAAGGTGCGGGTTTAAGGTAAGTAAGAGATCAGTGTCTTGGTTGAGTAGGTAAGCATTCCGGATTTTAGTAGCCTCTAGCGGTTAGTAGAACTAGTATTGATGGTTGTGTTCTAGAATAGACATACGAGTATGTCTTTAGATTACGGATGCGCTTTCTTAGCCTAAGTAGCCTCTAATGGTAAATGGTGAAACTAGGCATATTGATTATAGTCTAGGATAGTCCCATATTTTCAATCAATAGATTAGAGCTCTAGATTTCTCAGCGGGCATTTATATTGGGTTAATATACAAGTTTGAAATTAATGGGAGCTAGCCTTTGACGCTTTTAGCGATAGATAATTATACTATTCATGGTTGTTATTTCTCTATAGTGGAAGGATTTCTCATACATTCGTTGCTTATAGTCTTTGCATGGTTTCGTTATTCATCTTTGGTGGAAGTGTTTCTCGGGTCTTAAACGCTCCTAGTGGTTGATAGTTTTTTATCCTTGGTCGTTTTAATGTATAGTAGATTCATGTATAGGATTGTTAGCTTGAAGTATTAGGGTTGCTGATCAATTAGGGAAGCTCTGTGGATAGGTGGCACTCTGGGCGATTGTTCGCTGGTTGTAGGGCTTGAGATCCTTTAGCGTGTGTCACTTATTAAAGGCGTTTGGGGCGAGCGATTAACTTGATCACGTTAGGCGTGCTGGACTTTTTTATGATGCGAATGGCTGCGTGGTGACGAAGGGCGCTGCTATAGACGGGTGACTATGTTATTGACGGGTGATGGGTGATGGGCTTGCCCATCAGCGGGAGTTCTAAGGTTTGGGAATTTGCTTCAGGGGCGCTCCGTTAAGGAACGCGTTGCTCATCGATTGATATCTTTGGTTAAGGATGGACGGCAGCGTGTGGACATGATCGATTTGCTTGATCGTGTTAGGCATGCTGGACGTTTTTTATGGTGCGAGGGGCTGCGTGGTGACGGCGGGCGCTTGTATAGATGGGTGGCTTTGCATTATGGATGGGTGACGGGTTTGCCTTTCGATGCGTGTTCTAAGGCGTGAAAATTTACTCCTTAGGCGCTTGCTTAAGGTACGTTTTTGCTCCTCGTTTGATGTCTGTGGTTAAAGATGGACGGTATTGTAGATGTGATGCGCGTCGCTTGTTGGAGGAAGTAATTTGAGGTATACGTTTCAACCAAGGCGGATGTTATGAGCCGTAGAAATTTGTCTCGTGAGCGTTTGGTTAAGTTTCCGCGTTGCTCATCAAAGGGTGCCTGTCTTTAAGTATGGACGGCCTTGTAGGCAATTCAGAATGATTTGCGTCGCTTGTCAGAGGATCGTGATTGCGGTGTAGATTTGCTCGGCGGCGAGTTCTGTTAAGCAAGAAAAAACGATGGATCAAAGGATGCGTGGCATGTGCAAGTGATTTTGCTTGTTAAGAGTAGTGTTTCGTATGCATAGACTTCCCTGTCGGCGGGAGTTTTAGGGCATCGGAATCTACAGCATGGAAGAGAAGTGGCATGGCATACATTGCATTGCAATATGGTTTTGCTTGATGGAGGCGGTTTTTCTTGTTTGGTTGGCCGTGGGCAGCGGGTAACGTGATACGCGGCATTGAGACGTGTTTTCATAAATGTCTATTCACAGATGCGCCTGGTCTAGTTTGCTGATTATTATTTACATTGATCATTTTCAGTTTCTTTTTGCTTGGATACGTCGTTTCTTTGTTTTGTGACTCATTGCTATTGTATATTATTGCTTTTATCGGTTGTATGTCAATAGTACTTTAAGAATCGTCTACAATGTATTTTGTTCGGTTAGACTACTATGCTGATTGCTCAAATATATGGATGCAGTGGAAGAGATAATGCGTTCTTGATATTTAGTATAGTATTAAATTTTAGTTTGCTTGTAGCAGCATTTTGTTTGTCTTGATCATCATCACTTATTTCTTAAAGCAGTTTCTATACTTCATTCTCTGATTTTACTATTATGTAGAAGTATGGCACTACATTCCTTTTTTTTGGGTTTTGTACTAAAATACAAAACCCTATTGCAATCACGACCTGTGTCCGTCTGTCCGTCCGTCCGTCCGTCCGTCTGTATGTCACAGCACTTTTCCTCCGAAACTATAAAAGCTACAGCCATGAAACTTTGTGAAAAGGTCAGAAGTGGCGACTTCTTGAAAGTTCAAGGGTCAAAAAATTTTTCAAAGTGATTTAAGGGGGTCTCCCCATAATGGGAGGTGACCCCTCAAAAAAAAAGTTTCACCATTGGTAGTCGAGTAGGGTGTCATTGGAAAGGTCTTAATGAGATCTTTTCAAAACAAGTCTCGAAATTGCCTTACGAGTACCGAGGGGGGCAGGGGAAGGGGAATGTACGAACTTTTTGCGTACCCCCCCCCCCCCCCTCGCGATTGGACACCTTCCATTCGAAAAATCTGAAAAAAATCACGCATGTAGGCCTTTATGAGTACAACAACAGCAAATACATGAGAAGTCGAAATTTACTCAACTTTGTTAGTAATAGTATGGTTTATCGATTTTGTGTTTTCTTGAATAAAATCCAAACGGTACCCTTAAATTCAATAAAATTTGGCGATGGATGACTATTTTCAAGATCAATCTTTCCTGAAAGTTTCATAAAGATCGAATAGTATTTAACGAAGTTATAGCGATTTGAATTTTTCTGTATTACTATGGAACAATATGCCCTGTATTACTATGGAAACATATGGCTATGGAGCCATATTGGCTTTTTACCGACTACGACACTACAGCTTTGCTAGTATTTGCATGAAAATTTCAGGAATGATAGGTATCATGAAGATGAGTACATACAATAAAAACAAGTCGAAGAGGCAGGAGAGAGCTCCTAGCAAAAGGGCTTTGTAACCATTCTAAGATTCGAAAAAACAGGCCATGAATCGATGATTACAGTACAGAGGAGTGGCCCCTGAAAAAAGATTTCATGAAAGGTAACTGATATGAATATCAACTGAAAGTTCTCCATGAGAGCTTTTCAAAACTGGTCTTAAACTGACAGTTTTTGCTTCAGTGCGGGCACAGGGGGGGGGGGGGGGGGGGAATACATGAAAAATGTGTTTCCTCCCTCGCGAATGGACACCCGTGATCTAAAAAATCTGAAAAAAATTATCAAGGGAGATATTTATGGGTATAACTATAACAAATACCTCAGAAGTCAAAATTCTGATACTCGAACATTACATGTTTCTTGATTTTATTCGTTACTGGTTACATTTTGTAATTAGGGTACAAAACCCTTCTGACATGAGCATAGGTCTGTCCACCCAACTTGTTTTCTTTACTGCAGGATGCTCATTGGTTTTGTTCAAAAATTCGAATAATTTCTTCCAAGACGAGTTATTTTTTCAAATTAATGATCTTGTAGTGCATGATATGGTGATAATTTTGTTCGTACATCATATGATTTGTCTCTTTTCATAAGCGCATGGTGAAGATGCGTTATTTTTTAGATCACAACGTTGACATATATGTTTTGGGTGTCTATTCCCAATTTCAGATTATTTATAGATGTTGTCTAGGAAAGATTTTACGATTTATGGCTTCTGTGATGCTACTTTTTTATGGAGTTTATGTATGATGGATGTAGAAATCATCGCGGTGGTCCTAATGAGTAGGAATATTTACGCATTTTCATTAATAAATTTTTGGTACGCACTGAAAGGAAGAAGATAATATAGAAAAAGGAGAATGCGGCAGGTCATTGGCATTAGGGGTTTGTTAGTATTATGTTATTATTCTTTGGTTTTGTCCACAATGCATGAAAAAATGTTTTTGGGCCTATATGATGGCATTATATGCATGTACTAGATTAAATGAATTTTTATATTTACTTTCAATTACGTGTTGTTATTGTGGGTGTGTATTATTTAGTTTAGGTAGTTTCATGAGTGTCAGTATAAAATAGAGTAAAACTATTATTTTATGCTTGTCTCATATTCTTCACAGTATGTATGATTTTGTTTTTACATTTCCGGATCTTTTTAGCCATATCTGCATTAGGAACTTGATGATGTTTTGAGTATGAGAATTTTTAATTTGTTATCTCTTTAGGAATGCTTGCATGCATGGATGATGCCATTTAGCTGATACTTTTCGGATGCATATTATCGCTTTTAGTGCCTATATGATTGCATGAGAATTTACAAACCCCATACTTTGTGTGCTTGTATTAAGCGAAAAGCCACTTCAGCTATATTCATATACATTTTCAATATTTGAGCGTTGTAAAGTACGTATTTCCTACATTTTAAATATGCTAGATTTATCATCATAGGGATTGTCGGGTATGCTCATTGACATATTCAAGTATTATTTTCACATAAATAAAATATATTCTTTTTGAGTTTTTTCTTATCAGAATTTTTTTCTGCTGGATGCTTGGTTGATTTTTTATAGGTTTGAAGAAGATCTAATTAGTTTTCAACATAAAGGGTATGTTTTGGATTGGCTCACTGCTACTATAGATCACTTAGGCTAATGTTTATGTAAGATAGTTCGGTATAGATAACGATGTGTGGTAGCATATGAGTTTATGGTAGGTTATTTTTAGATCGATCTCATCGTATCGTGTATAGACAAGTAGCATATGTTATGAAGTGTTCTTGATAATTTTGGTCGCGAGTCATTGTAGGATGTTAAGAGATGATCATTTCTTTCAGAAGGTGTCTGCTGGTAATTTGATGAACAGATGTACACTTGAGTTGAATGAACTCATGCGGGTTTTTTTTTGTCCATCGTTAGATATTTTTGAATGGTAGAGTTAAGTGTTTGATATTTGGAAGTATCAGATATGCTAGAAATGTTTAGGTTTTTTTTGGTTTGTTGTTTGAGGTATTTGATTACTTGAGCAGTGTTAGATTAGTTGTTAAAATAAAAAGATTGTGTTTCTTTCTAATAGAAATAATTTATTGAGTAATGCTTTTTTTTTGTTACATCTAAATAAATTTTCATACAATTGATAAATGGCTTGATATATTTATGAATTCTATAGCATATTGAACAATTTTCAAGTTAACTTAACCTATGTTTATTCAGCTGCACTATTTCTGCATAAGGACCATACAAATGTATAGTAAGTCCTCTCACATCTTTTTTAATGTTTATTGTACAATTTATATAGGTATTCAATATCCTCAGCATATCATTTTAGCTTATGTCCCCTTCACTCTAGTGCAAACTGTTGATGTTGCAATTCCAATATCGTTTTGGTTGTATGCTATGAGAATAGTATGTTCCTTAAGGATGTCGTATTAGAGTTGGAGCAGTCACATATTTGGTAGTGTATTCCATGTTTATTAGATACTTTCTCACCCATATTACCATATATAAGCACATAATTCTCGAGGCGTATCCGATGTTCAAGAAAAATGTCATGGTATCTCCCATGAAGTATAGGATGACCATTGTAACAGATCTCATCGCGTGTATTAACCTCTGAAGTATTAGTTTTCTTGGCGTTTTTTGAATGGATGGATTTAGGACCACTTTTTTGATGCATTTTAAAAATCTCATATGATCCGTAGAATAATATGTAGTCTAGTGTTAGGAAAAAAGATGTGCTACCTTTAAGTTAACATACATTGATGTTATAGTTTGTACAGTACAGCTAAGATAAGGGTCAGTTCCTCAATATTAAACTTCAGTATTTTATAGACTCAAGAGATTATACTTGATCTCAAAGCTTTTCACAATAGTTTGTAGGTTACCAAGTCTCAATTTACAATTTCTTAATGAATAATTCCTTTTAGTGAAGTAAAACATTGTTTATAGGGTTTTTAGTATTTTATTTCATCACATGGAAAATTAGATCTTTACATAGTACTGGTATTTCATAAAAAAGCCTAAAGTAGTTGATATTCACAAATGATATTTGAGTTGGAGTGAAGAAGTCGTTCATATCCAGTTTAAGTACGCCTTTTTCTCTGCATCTTGCACAATATTGGTCATAGTATTCCTTCACACAATCGGTAAGCAAATTGTTGTATTGCATGACAATGTTGAAAAAAATCCATCAATATGAGAAGCGTGAAGAGCTCGGGATGTTTAAGTATTAGTCTCTCTCCTCCAATAGGTATGTAGAAGAGTTTAAGAAGTCCAAGCTGATTTGCAGGGAATTCATCGACTCTATCCTTGAGATCAATGAGGTATTGGTGAAGTGAAGTCCATTGGCTGTTATCTAGCTCCAAATGATTTTTGTCCACTGCATCGGAAGGTTACTTTTGCTTGAAATGTCAGCGGGTCAAATCCAAGTATTACCTTGCTTTTGTGGAAGCCTTCATCAAGATAGTATGTATGCTTCTAGTAGTATGCTTCTGACTAACTGGATCTGCTCCGATCATTTTAAATAACTGCTTCTAGTAGTAAAATTAAATATGTATATTTATTACATCAGCATATATATTCACTTTTCTGAATTTACGGATGGAGGAGGGGTCAAGTTCAATATATGTTGATAATTCTATTGCATGAGTAAACATGTTTAGCTCTTGGATGCTATAATGTTGCTTTCTCTCATGATTTAAATTCAAAGATAAGAAAGTGCTATGGAGTTAAGACTTGAACCACCAAGATAACAGGAGTAGGAGTCAGTAACAGGAAAGAGCTGTCTATCTTATGTGTAATGCTGTGTATGTAGCTGTCTTTTAAGCCGATTCCCTGTCTGTTTAGCTGATATGCTATCCTCCTGAGCTGTCTCTGTAGCTGTCGCTTTTGCTGATGAGCTGTCTATTTTATGTATAATGCTGTCTATGCAGCTGCCTTTTTAGCTGATGCTATTATGCTGTCTGCTGAGCTAACTGTTTAGCTGATAAACCCGTCTGTTTAGCTGGTAAGTGGTCTATGTAGCTATCTTTTTAGCTGATGCCCTGTCTGCTTAGTTGATATGCTATCTCTTGAGTTGTCTGTATAGCTATGTTTAGTTGATAAGTTGAGCGTTTGACTTAACGTGCTATCTTCCATTCGGTAAATTTATTTGTTTGTTGGTAATTATTTATCCATAAAAAAATTCTTACTTTCCATACAGTTGCAGTTAGCTTTTTTTTACACCTTACTTTAAATGTCATATGCTCATCACGATTTACGTTAGGCCTATTGGTTACCAAGACTGCATGTTGATCATCTTCCAAGTTATTCGTAGGCATACATGGGTCAGACAAGAATAATCACGTCTAGGTTGCTGTTCTGGTAAACAAATCTTGAGTAGGAGGAAGCCATTGCTAGTTGTTCGAGAATTAATTGATCGTATTTCATGCTGATATATTCTTCATAAGATTGAGTAAATACACACTTCTTTTTTCATGTGCATCAGTTTTTCTCTTGACCCCTGTCCATCTTATCTGTAGGAACCCCTTTTAACAGCAATTCGAGTTCACTTTTCCAATCTTTACTTGTCTTCATAGGACTTGCGGTCCGTCATTATTTTTTAAGTAAATAATGCTTGAGACTCTTACCGCCCACAATGATGTTCCGTTGCATTGAAATCATGCTGCTATACTTATGAACTTATCCAAAATGCTCAAAAATCGTATGATCCCTTGGATCAGCCATTTGAATCATTTTGTAAAGCACAAACTTGTTGAGTAAATCTCTACTTCATGCAAACCATTGCTAGGGCCTTAACATGAGTTTATTTAGCCTGTTGTTTAGTCGATGTATTAAGGGCTTATAGTGAAACTTATTAAGTATATTGAATCATCTTGGTTTCCTCATGTATGATCAACCCTTTTGCATTATTCGGGATATGCAGAAAGATCAGTATGTTATAACCGGAACGATTTTCCCCTATCATCGAACAATTGAGTAAAATTTTGGTCCCTCCAACTGACTAAAAATCTGTCATTGATCCATTTTCAGAAGAGTTATGAATGGTTTTGATGACTTAATGCTGCATCATTACTCACAACATGTGATATGATGAAACATCATGGGTAAATGTCTCTAGGCATGTATATTATAATAGCTATCAAGCGTCAATGTGTTAGCATCATATGAGCGACAGATCTCTATATCATACAAAGAGGGTTATCCACAATCACCGATCAGTGTTAGGAAAAAATATGTGCTACGTTTAAGTTAACATACATTGATGTTATAGTTTGTACAGTACAGCTAAGATAAGGGTCAGTTCCTCAATATTAAACTTAAGTATTTTATAGACTCATGAGATTATACTTGATCTCAAAGCTTTTCACAATAGTTTGTAGGTTAGCAAGTCTCAATTTAGAATTTCTTAATGAATAATTCCTTTTAGTGAAGTAAAACATTGTTTATAGGGTTTTTAGTATTTTATTTCATCACATGGAAAATTAGATCTTTACATAGTACTGGTATTTCATAAAAAAGCCTAGAGTAGTTGATATTCACAAATGATATTTGAGTTGGAGTGAAGAAGTCGTTCATATCCAGTTTAAGTACGCCTTTTTCTCTGCATCTTGCACAATATTGGTCATAGTATTCCTTCACACAATCGGTAAGCAAATTGTTGTATTGCATGACAATGTTGAAAAAAATCCATCAATATGAAAAGCGTGAAGAGCTCGGAATGTTTAAGTATTAGTCTCTCTCCTCCAATAGGTATGTAGAAGAGTTTAAGAAGTCCAAGCTGATTTGCAGGGAATTCATCGACTCTATCCTTGAGATCAATGAGGTATTGGTGAAGTGAGGTCCATTGGCTGTTATCTAGCTCCAAATGATTTTTGTCCACTGCATCGGAAGGTTACTTTTGCTTGAAATGTCAGCGGGTCAAATCCAAGTATTACTTTGCTTTTGTGGAAGCCTTCATCAAGATAGTATGTATAGTTCAGCAAGAGGTTTTTCTCATAGATTCGCTGTTTCTCTCGATTCTTTTTTAGTTTCTTCTCTTTCTTGTTCACTTTTCTGCCTGAAGTAGCCTTATCAGTCTGGCTGGCCTTTTCATGCTTCTGACTGACT
This sequence comes from Odontomyia ornata, assembly GCA_963969285.1. Classification (NCBI taxonomy): domain Eukaryota; kingdom Metazoa; phylum Arthropoda; class Insecta; order Diptera; family Stratiomyidae; genus Odontomyia; species Odontomyia ornata. The sequence continues at coordinate 234,032,625 of OZ017739.1, read as the reverse complement.
GACGAAGTTACTGGATCTGCTCCGATCATTTTAAATAACTGCTTCTAGTAGTAAAGCTAAATATGTATATTTATTACATCAGCATATATATTCACTTTTCTGAATTTACGGATGGAGGAGGGGTCAAGTTCAATATATGTTGATAATTCTATTGCATGAGTAAACATGTTTAGCTCTTGGATGCTATAATGTTGCTTTCTCTCATGATTTAAATTCAAAGATAAGAAAGTGCTATGGAGTTAAGACTTGAACCACCAAGATAACAGGAGTAGGAGTCAGTAACAGGAAAGAGCTGTCTATCTTATGTGTAATGCTGTGTATGTAGCTGTCTTTTAAGCCAATTCCCTGTCTGTTTAGCTGATATGCTATCTTCCTGAGCTGTCTCTGTAGCTGTCGCTTTTGCTGATGAGCTGTCTATTTTATGTATAATGCTGTCTATGCAGCTGCCTATTTAGCTGATGCTATTATGCAATCTGCTGAGCTAACTGTTTAGCTGATAAACCCGTCTGCTTAGCTGGTAAGTGGTCTATGTAGCTATCTTTTTAGCTGATGCCCTGTTTTCATTAGGAAATTGTAAATTGAGACTTGGTAACCTACAAACTATTGTGAAAAGCTTTGAGATCAAGTATAATCTCTTGAGTCTATAAAATACTGAAGTTTAATATTGAGGAACTGACCCTTATCTTAGCTGTACTGTACAAACTATAACATCAATGTATGTTAACTTAAAGGTAGCACATCTTTTTTTCTAACACTAGACTACATATTATTCTACGGATCATATGACGTTTTTAAAATTCATCAAAAAAGGAGTCCTAAATCCATCCATTCAAAAAACGCCAAGAAAACTAATACTTCAGAGGTTAATACACGCGATGAGATCTGTTACAATGGTCATCCTATACTTCATGGAAGATACCATGACATTTTTCTTGAACATCGGATACGCCTCGAGAATTATGTGCTTATATATGGTGATATGGGTGAGAAAGTATCTAATAAACATGGAATACACTACCAAATATGTCACTGCTCCAACTCTAATACGACATCAGGCACTGATACATGCATTTGTCATACATATGATCAAGAGACAAGAAATATTTTTACACTAATAAAACAGTACATACTTGTGCAGTCTCGCGCACATACGACAAAGTAATAATTCATAGCACCGGGTAGTATAAACAGTCCAACCAAGACCAAAACCAACTAGTGGTCAGTGCTATTAGAATGAAAAAGTTTATAATTGATATTCAATTTGTATCGGGAAATCCTCATCAGTAATTCATTAAGGAACATACTATTCTCATAGCATACAACCAAAACGATATTGGAATTGCAACATCAACAGTTTGCACTAGAGTGAAGGGGACATAAGCTAAAATGATATGCTGAGGATATTGAATCCCTATATAAATTGTACAATAAACATTCAAAAAGATGTGAGAGGACTTACTATACATTTGTATGGTCCTTATGCAGAAATAGTGCAGCTGAATAAACCTAGGTTAAGTTAACTTGAAAATTGTTCAATATGCTATAGAATTCATAAATATATCAAGCCATTTATCAATTGTATGAAAATTTATTTAGATGTAACAAAAAATAGCATTACTCAATAAATTATTTCTATTAGAAAGAAACACAATCTTTTTATTTTAACAACTAATCTAACACTGCTCAAGTAATCAAATACCTCAAACAACAAACCAAAAAAAACCTAAACATTTCTAGCATATCTGATACTTCCAAATATCAAACACTTAACTCTACCACTCTAGCGATGGACAAAAAAAAAACCCGCATGAGTTCATTCAACTCAAGTGTACATCTGTTCATCAAATTACCAGCAGACACCTTCTGAAAGAAATGATCATCTCTTAACATCCTACAATGACTCGTGACCAAAATTATCAAGAACACTTCATAACATATGCTACTTGTCTATACACGATACGATGAGATCGATCTAAAAATAACCTACCATAAACTCATATGCTACCACACATCGTTATCTATACCGAAATATCTTACATAAACATTAGCCTAAGTGATCTATAGTAGCAGTGAGCCAATCCAAAACATACCCTTTATGTTGAAAACTAATTAGATCTTCTTCAAACCTATAAAAAATCAACCAAGCATCCAGCAGAAAAAAATTCTGATAAGAAAAAACTCAAAAAGAATATATGTATTTTACTTATGTGAAAATAATATTTGAATATGTCAATGAGCATACCCGACAATCCCTATGATGATAAATCTAGCATATTTAAAATGTAGGAAATACGTATTTTACAACGCTCAAATATTGAAAATGTATATGAATATAGCTGAAGTGGCTTTACGCTTAATACAAGCACACAAAGTATGGGGTTTGTAAATTCTCATGCAATCATATAGGCTCTAAAAGCGATAATATGCATCCGAAAAGTATCAGCTAAATGGCATCATCCATGCATGCAAGCATCCCTAAGGAGATAGCAAATTAAAAATTCTCATACTCAAAACATCATCAAGTTCTTAATGCAGATATGGCTAAAAAGATCCGGAAATGTAAAAAAAAAATCATACAAACTGTGAAGAATATGAGACAAGCATAAAATAATAGTTTTACTCTATATTATACTGACACTCATGAAACTACCTAAACTAAATAATACACACCCACAATAACAACACGTAATTGAAAGTAAATATAAAAATTCATTTAATCTAGTACATGCATATAATGCCATCATATAGGCCTAAAAATATTTTTTCATGCATTGTGGACAAAACCTAAGAATAATAACATAATACTAACAAACCCCTAATGCCAATGACCTACCGCATTCTCCTTTTTAGGGTTTTGTACTAAAATACAAAATCCTATTGCTATCACGACCTGTGTCCGTCTGTCCGTCCGTCCGTCCGTCTGTATGTCACAGCACTTTTTCTCCGAAACTATTGAGGCTACAGCCACGAAACTTTGTGGAAAGGTCAAAAGTGGTGACTTCTTGAAAGTTCGAGGGTCAAAAATTTTTCAAAGGGGTTTAAGGGGGTCTCCCCATAATGGGAGGTGACCCCTCAAAAAAAAATTTTCACCATTGGTAGTCGAGTAGGAAAGGTCTCACTGAGATCTTTTCAGAACAAGTCTTAAAATTGCCTTATAAGTACCGAGAGGGGCAGGGGAAGGGGAAATGTACGAACATTTCGCGTACCCCCCCCCCCCCCCTTCGCGATTGGACACCTTCCATCCGAAAAAAATCATGAATGTAGGCCTTTATGAGTACAACAACAACAAATACATGAGAAGTCGAAATTCACTCAACTTTGTTAGTAATAGTATGATTTCTCGATTTTATGTATTCTTGAATAAAATCTAAACGGTACCCTTAAATTCGATAAAATTTAGCAAACAGATGACTATTTATAAGATCAATCTTTCCTGAAAGTTTCATAAAGATTCGTATTTAACGAAGTTATAGCGATTTGAATTTTCCTGTATTACTATGGAACAATATGCCCTGTATTACTATGGAAACATATGGCTATGGAGCCATATGCGCTTTTTACCCATAAATATCTCCCTTGATAATTTTTTCAGATTTTTTAGATCACGGGTGTCCATTCGCGAGGGAGGAAACACATTTTTCATGTATTCCCCCCTGTGCTCCGCTGAAGCAAAAACTGTCAGTTTAAGAACTGTTTTGAAAAGCTCTCATAGAGAACTTTCAGTTGATATTCATATCAGTTACCTTTCATGAAATCTTTTTTCAGGGGCCACTCCTCTGTACTGTAATCATCGATTCATGGCCTGTTTTTTCGAATCTTAGAATGGTTACAAAGCCCTTTTGCTAGGAGCTCTCTCCTGCCTCTTCGACTTGTTTCTATTGTATGTACTCATCTTCATGATACCTATCATTCCTGAAATTTTCATGCAAATACTAGCAAAGCTGTAGTGTCGTAGTCGGTAAAAAGCCAATATGGCTCCATAGCCATATGTTTCCATAGTAATACAGGGCATATTGTTCCATAGTAATACAGGAAAATTCAAATCGCTATAACTTCGTTAAATACTATTCGATCTTTATGAAACTTTCAGAAAAGATTGATCTTATAAATAGTCATCTGTTTGCTAAATTTTATTGAATTTAAGCGTACCGTTTAGATTTTATTCAAGAAATCATAAAATCGATAAATCATACTATTACTAACAAAGTTGAGTGAATTTCGACTTCTCATGTATTTGCTGTTGTTGTACTCACTAAGGCCTACATGCATGATTTTTTTCAGATTTGGACCCTCTACTTTATCCAACAGCAAATGGCGGTATCCCTTCCGAGAGTAAACTCGCAACATATATGAATCGGCATAATGTAGTGACGCCAACATATGGTCTTTCCTCTGGTTTGTCTAGACTCTCTTTGGACTCACCAATATCAATTAAGAAAGCGCAGGTACCGTCACAATCACCAGAATTCATTCCATCACAACATATAAACTCTTCACCGAGTTGTTATTCCCCGTATCAACCACCATTTTTAAATTTTTTCAGATTTTTTAGATCACGGGTGTCCATTCGCGAGGGAGGAAACACATTTTTTATGTATTCCCCCCCCCCCCCCCTGTGCCCGCACTGAAGCAAAAACTGTCAGTTTAAGACCAGTTTTGAAAAGCTCTCATGGAGAACTTTCAGTTGATATTCATATCAGTTACCTTTCATGAAATCTTTTTTCAGGGGCCACTCCTCTGTACTGTAATCATCGATTCGTGGCCTGTTTTTTCGAATCTTAGAATGGTTACAAAGCCCTTTTGCTAGGAGCTCTCTCCTGCCTCTTCGACTTGTTTCTATTGTATGTACTCATCTTCATGATACCTATCATTCCTGAAATTTTCATGCAAATACTAGCAAAACTGTAGTGTCGTAGTCGGTAAAAAGCCAATATGGCTCCATAGCCATATGTTTCCATAGTAATACAGGGCATATTGTTCCATAGTAATACAGGAAAATTCAAATCGCTATAACTTCGTTAAATACTATTCGATCTTTATGAAACTTTCAGAAAAGATTGATCTTATAAATAGTCATCTGTTTGCTAAATTTCATTGAATTTAAGGTTACTGTTTGGATTTTATTCAAGAAAACACAAAATCGATAAACCATACTATTACTAACAAAGTTGAGTGAATTTCGACTTCTCATGTATTTGCTGTTGTTGTACTCATAAAGGCCTATATGCTTGATTTTTTTCAGATTTTTCGAATAGAAGGTGTCCAATCGCAAGGGGGGGTACGCGAAAAGTTCGTACATTTCCCCTTCCCCTGCCCCCCTCGGTACTCGTAAGGCAATTTCGAGACTTGTTTTGAAAAGATCTCATTAAGACACCCTACTCGACTACCAATGGTGAAACTTTTTTTTTGAGGGGTCACCTCCCATTATGGGGAGACCCCCCTTAAACCCCTTTGAAAAAATTTTTGACTCTTGAACTTTCAAGAAGTCGCCACTTCTGACCTTTTCACAAAGTTTCATGGCTGTAACTTTTATAGTTTCGGAGGAAAAGTGCTGTGACATACAGACGGACGGACGGACGGACGGACAGACGGACACAGGTCGTGATTGCAATAGGGTTTTGTATTTTAGTACAAAACCCTAAAAAAGGAATGTAGTGCCATACTTCTACATAATAGTAAAATCAGAGAATGAAGTATAGAAACTGCTTTAAGAAATAAGTGATGATGATCAAGACAAACAAAATGCTGCTACAAGCAAACTAAAATTTAATACTATACTAAATATCAAGAACGCATTATCTCTTCCACTGCATCCATATATTTGAGCAATCAGCATAGTAGTCTAACCGAACAAAATACATTGTAGACGATTCTTAAAGTACTATTGACATAAAACCGATAAAAGCAATAATATACAATAGCAATGAGTCACAAAACAAAGAAACGACGTATCCAAGCAAAAAGAAACTGAAAATGATCAATGTAAATAATAATCAGCAAACTAGACCAGGCGCATCTGTGAATAGACATTTTTGAAAACACGTCTCAATGCCGCGTATCACGTTACCCGCTGCCCACGGCCAACCAAACAAGAAAAACCGCCTCCATCAAGCAAAACCATATTGCAATGCAATGTATGCCATGACACTTCTCTTCCGCGCTGTAGATTCCGATGTCCTAAAACTCCCGCCGACAGGGAAGTCTATGCGTACGAAACACTACTCTTAACAAGCAAAATCACTTGCACATGCCACGCATCCTTTGATCCATCGTTTTTTCTTGCTTAACAGAACTCGCCGCCGAGCAAATCTCAATGCCGCGTATCACGTTACCCGCTGCCCACGGCCAACCAAACAAGAAAAACCGCCTCCATCAAGCAAAACCATATTGCAATGCAATGTATGCCATGACACTTCTCTTCCGCGCTGTAGATTCCGATGTCCTAAAATTCCCGCCGACAGGGAAGTCTATGCGTACGAAACACTACTCTTAACAAGCAAAATCACTTGCACATGCCACGCATCCTTTGATCCATCGTTTTTTCTTGCTTAACAGAACTCGCCGCCGAGCAAATCTACACCGCAATCACGATCCTCTGACAAGCGACGCAAATCATTCTGAATTGCCTACAAGGCCGTCCATACTTAAAGACAGGCACCCTTTGATGAGCAAAGCGGAAACTTAACCAAACGCTCACGAGACAAATTTCTACGCCTCATAACATCCACCTTGGTTGAAACGTATACCTCAAATTACTTCCTCCAACAAGCGACGCGTATCACATCTACAATACCGTCCATCTTTAACCACAGACATCAAACGAGGAGCAAAAACGTACCTTAAGCAAGCGCCCAAGGAGTAAATTTTCACGCCTTAGAACACGCATCGAAAGGTAAACCCATCACCCATCCATAATGCAAAGCCACCCATCTACACAAGCGCCCACCGTCACCACGCAGCCCCTCGCACCATAAAAAACGTCCAGCATGCCTAACACGATCAAGCAAATCGATCATTTCCACACGCTGCCGTCCATCCTTAACCAAAGATATCAATCGATGAGCAACGCGTTCCTTAACGGAGCGCCCCTGAAGCAAATTCCCAAACCTTAGAACTCCCGCTGATGGGCAAGCCCATCACCCATCACCCGTCAATAACATAGTCACCCGTCTATAGCAGCGCCCTTCGTCACCACGCAGCCATTCGCATCATAAAAAAGTCCAGCACGCCTAACGTGATCAAGTTAATCGCTCGCCCCAAACGCCTTTAATAAGTGACACACGCTAAAGGATCTCAAGCCCTACAACCAGCGAACAACCGCCCAGAGTGCCACCTATCCACAGAGCTTCCCTAATTGATCAGCAACCCTAATACTTCAAGCTAACAATCCTATACATGAATCTACTATACATTAAAACGACCATGGATAAAAAACTATCAACCACTAGGAGCGTTTAAGACCCGAGAAACACTTCCACCAAAGATGAATAACGAAACCATGCAAAGACTATAAGCAACGAATGTATGAGAAATCCTTCCACTATAGAGAAATAACAACCATGAATAGTATAATTATCTATCGCTAAAAGCGTCAAAGGCTAGCTCCCATTAATTTCAAACTTGTATATTAACCCAATATAAATGCCCGCTGAGAAATCTAGAGCTCTAATCTATTGATTGAAAATATGGGACTATCCTAGACTATAATCAATATGCCTAGTTTCACCATTTACCATTAGAGGCTACTTAGGCTAAGAAAGCGCATCCGTAATCTAAAGACATACTCGTATGTCTATTCTAGAACACAACCATCAATACTAGTTCTACTAACCGCTAGAGGCTACTAAAATCCGGAATGCTTACCTACTCAACCAAGACACTGATCTCTTACTTACCTTAAACCCGCACCTTCTCATCCCTAGTATCCGCCTATACCTACACTAATCTGATACATACACCTACATACCCTAGACACATATCCTCACCACAACCATCCATGACATCCACACCTACCTCGGACTAGCACCTTAGTATCCCAGGCACCCACTTATGCCACTCTAAATAGGAACGAAATGAAACGGAACATACGGACGTCCAAAACACACATCCTCCCCGGCAACCACCCAAGAAACCCGCATCTATCGCGGACTCGCACCTTACTATCCCAGGCAACCACTTATGCCACTCTTAATGGGAACGAAATGAAACGGAACATACGGACATCCAAGACACACACCCTCGACAACATTTGAAATTTGTATGAAAAAAGTGGATTAGAACCGGCATTCGCTAGCTACTACTTAATCTCCACCGTAATAGTAGTGTCACCAAGGTGTCCTGAAGTGTTGGTCCTATTAATAAAATGTCATTTAATGACTTGCCTGATGCAGTTTTTGCAGATGCGTTGAACACGACGTGGACCTTTGTAGTGGTGCTAATTTCTTTGGTAACCGCATGGTGAGGTAGATTATAAGATGGATTTTTCGGTTCTTTTTCCATGTGATTCGAATCTAAATAGTCCTGGAGGCATTTGTTGTATTCTTCCATCAGCCTTGGATCTGTCATAAAACGCTTTTCCATTGCACAGTACCGTTGTATTGCCGATTTTTGTGATACTGCTAATTGCGTACGTGGGTCTCCCTTAAATGGAAGCTCCACTTGAAACCTTCCGGTTTCGAGCCGTTGGGTGGTGCTGCGATAGTAAGCCTCTATTTCTTGTTCTTCTTCCGTTGAGAATTTCTTTCGTTCAGGTTCTTCTTGTTCCCAAAATTTCCGGAGCGTAAAGTCGAGTTCCGCTGTTCTTACCATTGTAATGGCTTGAAGTAAGGATGTGATATTAGCGGTAGGACCAGTTAATATCCAACCTAATTTTGTTTTTTGCGCTGTAGGATGTCCTCGCCAAATGCCCTTCTGGATTATGTCTCCATACACATCAGCTCCTAATAGTATGTCCATTTTGGTACTGATGTTGTAGTTCGGATCAGCCAGTTCCTCAGTATCACAATTCAACTTGATCTGATTGATGGTCGTTGACGGTAAATTGGATGTTATACGACCCAATATTAAGGCGTTGGTGCTGATTGTTTAATTTGTCCATTTTTTCTTGATTGTCAATGGGATTTGCCCATGACACTTTCTTGTTGAGCTGTCTCGTTTGATTCCCAATATCCTTGCAGCTTCCTCAGTCACAGAATTCTGCGATTTTTGGTCCAATAGTGCTCTAAACTTTACGTACTGTCCGTACGCATCCTTTACATTGATGATAGCCGTTGCCAACAGAATGTTCCAGAAATTGTGTTGATTCACATGGTTGCTCTGTATCTTGACTCCACTGGATGTACTTGCTTCTTTAAATTCAAAATCCTTTGTTCGACTACCAATGTCCAGGTGCAACATCGAGTTGTGGCGTTTATTGCATGTTTTGCATACGGAGGTCGATTTACACTCGTTGATTCGATGGTTCTTAAGGCAGTTGAAGCACAAATTGTGAGTTTTCACAAATTCCTTACGTTTTTTGACGCTCATTCCTTGAAATTTGGCACACTTGTAAATTGGATGGTTGTCCTTGCAAACTGGACATTTATTGGTACTCTGCGCCGTTATGTGAACCTTAGTTCCTTGCCGTTTTGGTGAGTCTTCCTTGCCGATAACTTCTAGCGACCTTAATTTTCGCTCCAAGAAATCTGCAAAATCCTGCCATGCTGGGATTTTCGATTGAACGCCACAAGATAACTCCCAATCCTTCCTAGCTCCCATGTCTAGTTTGTGCGATGTGATATGAATGATGATTGGATACCAAGATGATGTCTCTATGCCGATACCGCCAATTCCGGCCATCATCTCATTCGTTGTATCCAAAATCCTCTTGTAGCCAATCGCTGACTCAGATTTTATTGCCGGCAAATTCAAAAGTGTCTGCAAGTACGCTGATAGTATGACTCGTTTGTTATGGTAACGATCCTGTAGGAGCTGCCATGCCTTCTTGTAGTTCGCTTCCGTCATACTTAGGTTTTCTATTAAACCCTTTGCTTCGCCTCCAACCGAAGTAAGGAGGTACTGCAGTTTTTGAATGTCCTTGAGCTGCGAGTTCTCATGAACTAGCGTTTGAAACAGTTCATGGAACGTGGCCCATTTCAGATAATCCCCTTCGAATTTCGGGATTTTAATCCGCTCCAGACGTATGGCGTCTTTCACCAAAGTTTCTGATGATTGAGCCTGTTGGGTTGTTTCTCGAGGTCGATCTGCTTTTTTGAACTCCCTGATTGCTTCCTTGAATCTTGTCATCAGGTTCAAACATGTCTCCTCAGCTGTCTCATAGGCTGCGATGTAATCCTTAAGTAGGTTTGCATCTTCCAATTTCGCCAGGTACACACTGGGATGCAATTCCTTTGTGTTTCGCCAACATTCCCGCAGACGCTCCAATCGAATTTCGAAATACTGTAAGCTGTGTCGATTCTTCGAATCTTTTGAGAAGTTAGACTTGATTCGATTGATGGTATCAAAGTTTATCTTCTCGCGTTGGTCCGGTCATCGTATCCAATTGAAATCTCGAAGATGTTGGGATGATGATAAGGATGCTTCCAAATCAATCCGGCTCAACGGACCAAAAAATGTTCAGATATCTAACCTTAGGTCAGATATTAAACTTCACCACAAATATCTAACCTTTAGTCAGATATTAACTTTGTAAAAAATTGATCGGATTTTAAATCAGATCAGAGAAAATGTAATAACACCTTGACTTTTTCTTAACGAGTAAATTTTATTTTCATTTCACGCTCTTAAATACTAAATAACATCTTACATTAACAATTTTCTTTTAGCATACAATGTTCAATTGGACAATATGCTGGCGTAAGCTTATTGTGCTCGTGCACGCATTATTACATTTATGCATTCGCGGAAACAAAAATGAAAATTGGTCTATCTACCTTAAATGAATGTGAATGAACTTGAACTTCATGAGAATTTAGTGCTGATTCAGAAAGAAACCTTGAACGTGATTTTAACGTTAAGGAATATTTTTCATATGAATTTAATTTTGATGAAAGTTGTTGAATTTCGAGTTAATGAACAGATAATTTGAATTAAATTTTGATTACGAATGAATTCACTTTTTAATAAGAGTTTATTGAACACTACATATGATTTTGATTATGAATTAGGGTTTATTGAACTCTTACATTTGATTTTGATTATTAATTAGGGTTTATTGAACTCTTGGATATGATTTTGATTATGAATTAAGGTTTATTGAACTCTTACACGTGCGTTTAGTTTCATATACGCATATGAAGAGGCAATGAACTTGGCTCAAGGACCACTTTGATCCATCCTCTTTAAGTATATTTGTACGCAACTCCGAGGAAATGCACAGACAATTATACTTAATGCGGAATTCGAAAATTGGAATGCGTTAAAAATCAAATTAAAAAAGGTTTATGTGGAACCACATTCTGTGCTGCATCTTCAACATGAACTTTTCTCGTTTAAACAAAAAAGTGGAGCAACGGTTGTGCAGTATCATCAAAGCCTTTTCAGTCTTCATCGAAAGATATTAACAGCATGATCGGATCAATCATCGGTTGGTGAAAATGCTTTCATTGACGAGCAAGTTAAAATGGTGTTCATTAGTGGATTGAAAGAAGTTCCAACTATGTACGTCATCACACAGAAACTCTAGAAGTAGCAAGTTGTCTAGCCCAAGAGGAGAAACAGAGACAAGGCGTAGTGAATATATCGACCAAAAGGGATTTTACAGACAGAAATGTTCTACCTCGTGCTCACAAAATTCATTCAGATAAGAAGTGTTTCGCATGCGGAAAAATCGGACATATTAAACGAAATTGTAGAACAAACCGCTTTGAAAAAAATAGGACAACAGAAGACATTCCAGCTGAATACAACTCCTCGAAGAAAGAAGGATCTTCATCGGACTCAAAACATAAATCTAGAAAAAAAAGTTATTATAAGAAAAATGTAAATGTATTTTGAATAAATGTGCTTGATATTGGAGAAAGTCCTTATGTTTTTTTTGAAATTTAAAAATCAATATTTGAAGTTTCTGGTAGATACAGGAAGTTCATTTAACTTTAAAGCATCAAAACTTGTTCTTGAGAAAGATGTTGAAAAGTCAAAAAGGATTAAAGATCGTTGCATTAATGCAATGGATGCAGAGAATTTTGGGCTTACAACAATTCAATTAAGTTACGGTTGTAACGATTTGATATACAGTTTCAAGTTGCAACCAATAGACTGTTTGATATAATTGATGGTATTCTTGGATCTCCATTTCTGGTTGAAATTCAGACCATAGTAGATTTGAAAGACCAAGTTTTACAAGTTGGCCAAGGTGATATCAATTTATGTAAGAAAAATTTTCTGGCAAGGGCAAATTAGAAACTATTTGTTATCTGCATGTCAGTGAAAAACTAGGAGAAAGCCTCTTTGTAATGGGAACCCAAGAGGGCAAATTGAGAGTCGCAGATTCTCTAGTTGAAGTTAATGATAGCGGAGAAATTCCAATTGATATATTGAATGAAGATGAAAGAGAATTGAAACGGACTTCAGAACATATGAACGTGTGCAAAGTCTGCATTGAGGAACTAAAAGAAAGTCTAAAGGAGATAATTATCCGAGATAAACACATGAACGCAGAAGAAAAAGAATGTTTATGGAATATCTTAAATAACTATTGATGATTGTTTACCGAAATAGATCCACAAAATCTGACAAAAGCAGCGGAACATTTTATTGACTTGTTGCCAGGAACAAAACCAATTTATACAAAAATATATAGGTTTCCCAAAATTCACGAAATTGAAGCAAAGACCCAAATTCAAAAATTGTTTAAAGATGGTACTTTAAAGGAAAGTTACAGTCTCTGGACTTCACCCCTTTGGGTGGTACCGAAAAAGGTTGACGCAAGTGGTAACATGAAATGGCGCATAGTAATACAATACTGGATGTTATATGAGGTAATTGTTGCGGATCATTATCCATTGCAAAATATTTCTGATATTTTATATCAACTTTGCAACTACGCTACGCTCATGTCAGAAGGGTTTTGTATTCAATTTTCAAAATGCAGTCACCAGATTGAATAAAGTCAAGAAGCATGTCAATGACGATTTTATTGGAGAAACTATGAAATTCGAAGATCATACTATTACTAACAAAGTTGAACGAATTTAGACTTCTGAGGTTTTTGTTATTGTTATACTCATAAATATCTCCCTTGATAATTATTTCAGATGTCCATTCGCGAGGGAGGAAACACATTTTTCATGTATTTCCCCCCTGTGCCCCCACTGAAGCAAAAACTGACAGTTTAAGAATTGTTTTGAAAAGCTCCTATGAAAACTTTCATTTCATACTCATATCGGCCACGTTTGATGAATTTTTTTTCAGGGGCCACTCTCCTGTACTGTTATCATCGATTAATAGGCAATTTTTTCGAATCCTAGAGTTGTTACAAAGCCCTTTTGTTAGAAGCTCCCTCCCGCCTCCTTGAGTTGTTTCACTTATGAGTATTAATTGTAGGTACTCAGCTTCAGTCATTCATTAAATTGAATCAAGTGTTCAAAGCATGCACTTTAAACGTTGAAGTTGGGAAAAAATAACTCAAAATTATTCAATCTTCGCATTTAAAACAGCCACTATTTTGTTTTACGATTACTGATACCACTAGCTGAACTGATTCTCAAAGTTATTCATGACACCTATCATTCCTGAAATTTTCATGCAAATCCTAGCAAAACTGTAGTGTCTAAGTCGGTAAAAACCGCATGTTGTTCCATAGCCATATGTTGCCATAGTAATACATGCAGCGCATATTGTTCCATAGTAATACAGGAAAATTCAAACCGCTATAACTTCGCTAAATATGATGCAATCGTTATGAAACTTGCTGAGTTAATCAACCTTATAAATAGACATCTGTGCACTGAATTTCATTGAATTTAAGGGTACCGTTAAGATTTTATTCAAGAAAACATAAAATCGATAAATCATACTATTACTAACAAAGTTGAGTGAATTGCGACTTCTCACGTATTTGTTGTTGTTGTACTCATCAAGGCCTACATTCTTGATTTTTTTCAGATTTCCAATCGCGAGGGGGGGACACAAATTTTTCGTGTATTTCCCCTCCCTGTGCGCCCCTCGAAGCAAACTTTGCCAAACAAAGACCTGTTTTGAAAAGTTCTCATCAAGACCTTTCATTTGATTCCCATATCGGCTACCTTCAATGAAATTTTTTTTTCGGGGGGTCACTCCCCTACATGGGGAGACACCCCTTAAATACCTTATAAAATTTTTTAGTAGTTGGACTTTGAAGAGATCACCACTTTACACCTACGTACTAAATTTGATGCTTCTAGCTTAAGTAGTTTCCGAGAAAAACTGCTGTGACACACGGACGGACGGACGGACGGACAGACAGACAGACGGACAGACAGGACGCGATTTTAGAAGGGTTTTGTAAAATTATTTTAACAAAACCCTAAAAATGAAGAATTCCTTTGGGCGTTAGAAGGTCAATCAGCATTCGAGAACATCAAGAAAATATTGAAAAAAATTAATTAATCATTAATGTATTCAGATTTTGACAAGAATTTTATATTAACTACGGATGCAAATAATAGCGGAATTGGAGCTGTATTATCCCAAGAAGACGATAGCAAACCTGAATGACCAATAATGTTCCTAAGCCGAATATTGAATAATGCTGAATGAAACCATTCAACAACCGAGAAAGAATGCTTAGCGTTAGTTTGGTCTGTAAAGCAATGTAGACCATATTTATATCGAAAAGAATTTATTCTCCGAACGGATCATAGACCTTTGCTATGGCTCTTTAGCGTCAAAGATCCTGGTAGCAGATTGTTGCGTTGGAGGTTGAAATTAGAAGAATATCAATACACAATGCAATATACTCCTGGAAAAAATAATAAAATAGCAGATGAACTGAGCCAAAATCTTCCTGTCAATCCGATTTTACCCGCTGATAGAGGCAAATATAAAGAAATTGTAGGAAAACATGTAAACGATGTTTCTGAAAGTGTTTTAGGCTATAAGCACACCAAGTTCATTGAGGATATCACATTTAACAAGCATGGCAACATAATAGTCAAGCAAGGAGATAAAATTGTAAGAATTTGTAAAAATGGACGAATTAAAGAAATTAATCTTGATGAAATGGATAACTCCTAGACAAATCAAATCGAGGACGATTTAGAGAATATAGAAGGGGAGAAAAAAAGCAGTGAGGCTTCAATCGATCAGAAATAGGATGAAACAAATGCATTAAATTCGGATAAAGTCGAAATAACTGACGTGAATGAAAGAAACTTTTAGAAAAATTTCATAAAGGCGTCATTGGAGGACACAGAGGTGTTAATAACTTGGAAGAGTTCCTCAGACGTAGCTATTACTGGGAAAGAATGCGAAAATACATTCAAAGGTATGGCAAGAACTGTGACGAATGCCAAAGGCAAAAGATAGTAAGACGCAATTCAAAAGCGCCTATGACAATTGAAAAACTAAAGGAACAGCCATTTGACAGAATTTCAATGGACGTGGTGTCTTTCAAATGGAAAGATAGAGAGCACAAAGCTCTAACGATACAGGATAACTTAACAAGGTACATAAAATTTATATATATAAAATGTAAGAACGCTGAAAAAGTATCAAACGCAATCATAAATGAATGGGTTGCTTACTTTGGAATACCCAAAAGAGATTGGTTGCGCCGGGACCCCTTTGCCTGATCTTGCACAATTTTTTTTATGCAAATAACGTGTTAAAATTTTATCCAATCTCTTCAATTACGGATCCACTTAATGGACAAATGCACCATATAAATGTGCTTAGTCAGATGCACCAGATGAATGTGCATAGTCAGCAATTTGGCTGAGAATGAAAAATAGCAAATGGAATTACAATGTGTGGCAAAATTTAGTATTCGTGAAGTTTGACTGAAATTGCATTAAATCATTAATGTTAGGTGAAACGCTGGTAAAAGGTAAATACAATTGTTCTCAAAGGGAACAGTAAATGATTGATCAATTGAATTGAAATGATCGATCAATTGATAAATCTATTGAATTAATTACAAATAGGCTAAATAACCTTATATAACTCTGTAAGTTGATTGAAGTGTTGATGTTGCCAGATCAGGCTATGATGGGCACTCAAAGGTGTCAGGAACTCAACATGTTTGGTTCCGTTTGGATGCAGGATGAGTACTTCGCCTCCGAGAGTTGCTATTAAATGTCACGGTACGGCGTGATTATTAAATACTGTGAGTATGGTTGTATGACCACTAATTTGTTGGGCCTTAACATAAGTATTGCGAGAAGTCTATAGAGCTCGAAGGTCGTTGCTGCTACCAGTGGAATCTTGTAATGATTTTCAACATTTTAAATTCGAACGCGGAACCGACCTCTCATCGGTTCTAGACGTTAAGTCTGAGTAGTGCCAACGGATGGTACCAACAGGTCAACCAATCCGTGCACCGTAACCCATTCACGCGGTGGCTGCTTGTCGGCCAGCTAGTTCGGAGAGGATTTCGGTCGCGGGTCTCCAAATGGGTTACGCTCAATTACAATATTTTCAGCCACCTGAACATGCCCGTTTTTCAAACGCGTTACAAAACAAAACCATACGGAGAAGAAACCTACTTTACGTTACTCCGTATTTCTTCTTATAACCAGTCAAGAATACAAAAGCTAATTTTTATTTCGCGTTCCCGAAGTTTCGCCGCGGTACCGAAAAGTATGCTACTCTAACTCAACCCGACGAAAACTACTCTAATAAAATGACGAAACAACAAAGGTACCGCGTACCGCGCGCGACACGAAACCATCTTCAGCGGATTTGGCGAAACCCTACCCTCGCGACGGCATACCTACCCTGCACTCATTTTCCCGCTGAAACAAGAAGAGCCACTGAAAAGGAAAGTCTTTAGTTATCTTAGCAATTCATGATTTTTATTTTGTATTTCAAATTTAATTATTTCAACTATAAGTTTATATTGTATTTATGTCGAATTATATGTAAAATTTCTCAAAAGGATCATATAATTAAATTTTCTTTTGCACTTTAGAAAGACTAATTTTGTTTTTACTGTAACTTCAAGCGGGTGAACAACTACAATTTTTCAGTTGGTTTATGGATGGACATTAAAAATATATCTTTTATGAAATTCTACGTTACTACACATATAAATTATGTTCTAAGTGGAAAAGTAAACATAAATCTACAAAATCTTTCATCACACAAAGTCAATTTCAATTATGTATCGAAGTTACTATCTATTTTCAGTAAAATATACCCGTGTTAAAATACTGATATCGAACGGCCCTTCAAATGTTATTTATTTCCTTACATGAAGAATATTCTTCGTATTTCTCTTTCGCTATTATGTTGTACGATTAAAATTAAAATAGGGTATTAATTTATATTAAATTATCATGTGTACGATTAAGACTAAAAATAGAGTATTAATTTGCATGAAAATGAAATCAGCTAAAATAAAATTAGCTAGTAGCTATGCACAGTTATCACCGAAAAAAAAACTCTCTAACTTTATATTACACAGATAGAATCTGACTAAAGGCCCAAGTAGATACGAAACATTTTCTGTGCTCATTGGAAACAACAGTATTGGTTTGTTTAGCATGAAGTGATACGCCTCTGCTATTTCAAGTTCATTTGGTCAATCTTATTCAGTTTACTCGACAGGTTTAAGTGCCAACGAATTGCTACCGTATTGCAATATTGTAATGATGACTAATTAATCACATACTCTTCGTCGACGTCTTGATTGCGATAGTGGTCAATACTCTCGCCGCTGTTACAAGAATATCCACGCGAATTGCTGCCCTCGTCTTCGTTTAGAATCGGAGTCACCACAATCGGCAACAATTGACTGTCCCCAACGGTATCACTACTATTGTTAATGTTATTAGCTATATCACAAATATAAGCGAATGATTCGATAAGCTCTGTATCAGCAGCATTGGGCTCACGAACATGGTCATCAGTCTTATCAACTAGTTCACAATTGCGACGATAGCCTTCACTCGGACCAGGCTCTTTGAATTCCTTTCGGGATTGTTCTGTTGAAGCTACTTGATAGTTGGTGTGATGAACGTGTTTAGAGGCTACCGTTTGATCAAGCTTTATTCGATCGTTCATACTATAAGCCAGAAAAACTTCACTTACCGATCCGAGTCCGCTATTTCTATCCATTTGTAAAACGATTGATCAAAATTTTCTCCCAGCAGTTGAGGATCCGCTACCAGCAAAATTCGCGTACAATTGCCTGAGCTACATTTAATTGAATTCCAAAATATTCGATGCCGCTCATAAACAAAAAATTCATTCCATGCTATCAATACAACCGTCACAGTAATTAATAATCGCACGAGTGTTCTGTGCAGAAAGCGTGTTGCGACCATCGTTTCGATCTTGCTGAAACTCTCAATTCCATTCTCACATACAATACAGTTGGTATTTTTGGGATTCTAGCCGCGATGATCATAAATAATTCATCAAATAAGTACAAGAGGTTGTGTCAGCATTCAAATTTATGGAGCGATTAACTCTTAATTAGATTTAATCCAATTAGTACCGCGCCAACATGCTGCTACCGCCACCTTTTTTTCACTCCCAGCCAAACCTCCTTGCACTCGCCATGTGGCTGTCAAATTCTACCGGTTTTCTCATCGGACAAAACAGATGTGTGTGGAATGGAACGCCACATGGCGGCAATGTGCATCTCCATTTGTCGCCAGTGGCATAGTTTTTCGATGGCCACGGTGGAGGGGCATTCCCAGATGGATATGTCTCGAAATGCGTCGGGGTTTTGTTTAATATTCTGTCTCAAATATTTAAATCCACAGATCTAAATATTTGGAGATAAAAAAAAATATTTTCTGCGCAACGATATCCGCACGAAAGATGAAGTCCGCTTGCATTTCGAGGTCATACCCATCTGGCCGAGTGCACGGGTTCGGGATCGGAATCACTTCAATTCCCGGGTGTAGGCGTCACATTACACATTCCCCCCCCCCCCCCCTAAAATCGAAGTAATTACGATCCCGCCTCCTATGTAAAAGGTCTTGGTTAGTGCCGTGGCGGGTTGAAGGTCGGTTTCGAGGAATAGGCTACAACCATGTTCGTGAAGACTCGACAGTGACTATACCGTAGGGAGTCAGGGGTTACTCGGAGGTCTTCGTCCAGGCAGAGATTTGGTTAAGCCAAGGTTTTTCGTGGGAAATAGTTGCACTTCATCGTCTAAGGTCTTTTGCGTGGTAAATTCCCAGGGTTTTACCAGTCATGTCCGCGATGAGGTATCGGGTGGGACTTGTTACTTGTAGGACTCGACACTTCACGAATTTCTTGTCTAGTTTGGCATTGTAATGTCGGGTGGCATCGCTCTGTCGGAAGTTTCGACGATATATCTCGTCGCCTACCTTAAAGCCAGAAGGATGAGATCGCAAGTTGTACCGCTCCTCCCCCATCCGTCGACTTTCTTCATTCTTCTCCCGCAGTTGCTCTCGCAGAAGTTGGAGCTTTTCGTGCGGTTCCAGAACCACGATTGGGTCCTCTAGCGATTTCAGTTGCCGCAATAGCCGGTAAGCGCTCCCATGACAGATCATGTACTGGCCGAACAATGCGAAATACGGCGAAATGCCGGTAGTGGCGTGGTACGACGAGCGCAGCGCACTAGTGATGGCGGACAATTTGCGATCCCAGTCCTTCTGAGTCGGGTGGACATATGCGCGAATGGCCGCTATGAGCGTACGGTTCAGTCGTTCGGATGCGTTGGCTTGTGGTGAATAGACGGCGGTTCGTTGGTGGATGATGCCGTATTTGGACATTAGGTCTCGGAACTTGCTGGAGGTGAACTGGACCCCATTGTCGGAGACAAGTTTCTCCGGAACTCCAAACATGTGAAAGACTCGGTTCTCCAAGAAGCTGATTTTAGGTACAGTGTGCATGTTACGTAGTGGTTCTATGATAGGGAATTTAGAGAGCTGGTCCAGGACCACGACAGCTCCCGTGTGACCAGAAGTAGATCGAGGGTAAGGACCGATAAGATCAATGTACAAGCGCTGGAACACACGTTCGGGGAGCTCAACCTTACCCATGGGTTGTCAAAGAATGGTGTTGGGCGCTTTAGTGCACTTGCATAGCTCACAAGAGGCTACGTACGCTTTTATCTGTTGTGCCATCTAAGGCCAAAAGAAACAGGTTTTCAACCGCCTAAGTGTACGGCCGTATCCGCCGTGCGCACTTGATGGGTGGTCATGGGCCCGTCTGATAAGATCAGTGGTTAATTCTTTGGGCACCCACAACTTCCACTGTTCTTCTTCTTGTATGGGGTCTCCGGATGCGTGTCCCATCCGCTTATAAATAAATCCATCCGTCAACCGCAGTTCAGGAAGCTGGGGCAGTTGATTCTGGATAGTGTGAATCAGTTGGGTGTAGGTTGCTGACTTGAAGGCAGGATGGTCCAGATCGATCAATTGGGGGCTGTCGTCCTCTTGGACCAACTCGGCTCCTTCAGGGGCGAACATTCTGGATAAGGTGTCGGGGACTACATGCTGGCTTCCTTTTCGGTGGCGAATTGTGAAGTCAAATGCCTGTAGTTTCAGTGCCCACCTGGCCAATCTGCCGTTGAGATCAGTCTGGCTCATTAGCCATTTCAGAGACGCGTGGTCCGTAACGATTTCAAAGGTGTGTCCCTCCACATAGGCTCGGAAGCGTTTCACTGCCAACACCGCAGCTAGACATCTCTGCTCGGAGACCGTGTAATTTCGCTGGGCTGGGTTCAACTTGTGAGACATGAAGGCTATAGGTCTCTCCTCGCCGTCTCGTGCAACCTGGACTATGACTGCTCCCACCCCATGTTGACTCGCGTCACAATGGATTGAGAACGGTTTGTCAAAGTCCGGGCTGTGCAGTACGGGGGCTGTAGTCAAACTCTTCTTTAGCTCTTCAAAGGCTCGCAAGCTGGGCTCCTCCCAGACGAATTTACGTCCCTTACGCAGCATGTCGGTCAAAGGAGTGGTAATGGTGGCATAGTCACGTACAAAACGCTGGTACCATCCGCATAAGCCTAAGAATCGGCGTAATTGTTTGGTGGTCTTGGGTAATGGGAAAACGTCAATCGCTTGAGTCTTGTCCGGATCGGTCTTGATATGGCCATGCCCAATGATGTGACCTAAATACTTCACCTCCGTCATCACGAACTGACTCTTCCGTATGTTGATGGTTAATCTTGCCCTCCGGATGTGTAGAGCCACCTCCTGAAGCAGGTCGATGTGTTCGTCAAAGGTCTCGGTTATAAGCAACAGATCGTCCAAGTAAACGAAAACTTGGTGCCGCAAATGAGGTGGTATCACCTTATCCATAAGGCGCGTCATTGTTTGGGGGCATTACACAATCCGAATGGCATGGTCGCGAATTGATATAAGGGCCGACCTGGGACTGTGAAGGCTATTTTCTCCTTTGAGCCCGGGTCTAAAGGAATTTGCCAGAAGGCGTCCTTGAGATCTAAGCTCGTGATGAAGTGGGCTTTAGGCAACCGACTCAAAATGCCTTCAATCAACGGTAGAGGGTATGCGTCCTTGACTGTGATGGCGTTCAAGCGTCTGGCATCTAAGCATAACCGGACCTTGTTCGGCTTGACAACTAAGGTGACTGGGGAAGCCCACGCGCTCTGTGATTTTTCGATTACGCCTAATGCTAGCATTCGATCCACTTCGGCATATGACGATTTTTCCTTCGCCGGAGATATGGCAAAATGTCTCTGTTTTATGGGTTTAGCATCCCCCACATCTATAGTGTGGAACACCAGGGCAGTCCTCCCGAGACCTTCTTTCTCATGCGATGGAAAAGCCGATATAGCCGAGTCAAGACGCAGTTGCTGATTTACATCCAGTGTATGTCGTAGTAAGTAAGAGGGTTGAGATTGGTCAGGAACGGTGGTGACGGACTCCAGGGTCGTACCGGAAAATAGTGCCGGGGCCAAGTTAAATTTTCGAACGAAATCCACTCCTAGAGGTGTACTGACGCATATGGCCGAACATCATCCCTCAATAATTCGTCTAATTGTATGTCCTTCAGCACCTTCCTCGACTGCCTGACTTTTCTCCAGAAGCTCCGCATCCGACGCGTGGCTCGCTTTCTTCGCGGTGGGACAGTTGTAGCCAACTCCTCATGGAAGATGCGCTGTCGAGTAGCCAAATAATTCCGCAGCCTGACATGAAAAGGTTTTACATGCCAAGGAACTTTCGCCTCGCTATCATTTCCCTGCGCGTTGGCCTCAGCGAAGGTTGGCGTCGGTTGTGGAACTTCGGGAGAACTGTGTTTAGCGGTGCGAGTCAGCAGAATTGGAGTCATGTCGGGAGCTTGGTCATAGCTAGTGATGGGGTTAAGATTGGTTCGTCCGGGGTTTAGGAGTGCCGACGGGTGGTCGCGGCACTCGGTGGCAAGTTTTTTTGCATTTCGCAATTGGAACTGTCAGGTGCGTAGGTGTCGGCCTTCCCGCAGCGGTAGCAGAAAAGCGTCGGCTCCGCTGGACATGCATAGAACCGATGCCCCGGTTGTCGGCAGTTCCAACAGACCGTCGGGCTTGTAATTGCTTCAAGGGAGGGTCGATCAATCAAGGCTGGGTCCTCAAGCTCCGGTGGTGCTCCGCTCCTCGGTACTGGTCCTGGATCAGCAAGCAGGTGGTCCGCTGCCATCAACTCCGCGGTGTGATGATTTCGGGGATTTGGTCCCGTTATGCGAGGTTGTGGACGGAAGGTACCTCGCCGCTCATCCAAGTGTTCTTGTCTACGGGCATGGAGGCGCAATCCCTGTATGGTGTTGATGGGAAAATGCAGAAGGCTGTTCTGGAGATATATATATATATATATATATATATATATATATATATATATATATATATATTCTCTCTGATAATTTCTACCAGTTCATCCTCGGGCATGGTAGTTCGCAAGCGAGTGCTCAATCTCACTATACTTGTGTAGTACTGGTCGAACGGTTCGTGAGCGCCTTGTTTCCGTTTCTTTATTTGCTCCTTTAGCTCTCTCTCAGTGAAGCCATCCTCAAATCGATTGCGGAAGGCTGCACTGAAAGAGTGCCAAGTGGGACGTGGCGTTGATTCTTTAAAGCTCCAGTACCAGTCGGCAGCGTCGCCGCTGAACAAAAGATGTGCATGCCGGAGGAAGGCCGAGGAATCACCTCCCAGGGTGCTGGATACCAACGCCTGAATCCGGAAAAGGAACCGGTCCGCCGATATCATATCGTTGAACCCTGTAAAGTTCAGGCGCCAACTCTCTATGATACGAGGCGTCGGGTCTCGAAAAGGTGTCAATGCGTTCCCGGGGGGAATCGCATCCTCGATTGACCTGTTGTACTGAACTGCCTCGGGGGCTAGAGGTACCAATGGAGGTGCGGTGCTATGTCGTGGTCTATATTTGGGAGCTCTGGGATCCATTCCCGAGTTCCTTGGAGGTGGGACCCATTGCTCGGATTGTCGGGAGTGGGGCATCGCCACACTGGGATTGGGCTCCCAGCCAAGCGGAGTTCTCACGCGACTGGGTGGTTGGCTCATAGGTAGATTCTGGAGCTTTCCCTCCAGGTTGCCAATCCTCTCCGACATATCCCTCATCAACGCCACGAGGGTGTCAATGGAGTGGGCGGAAGGCATGGGTGTCACCTCGGACACGACACTTGTGGCCGGAACTTCACCGCCTACGGCTCCTTGCAGATCTAAAAGTGGTTGTGACGGTTCGGCTTCTGGAACTCCTTTCGCCACTGCTCCACGCGTTGGTAGGGGCGTTCCGAGGGGACGTCTAGGGCGGTCCGCTCGATGGGTCGCCGGCATAAGGGACACAGCTCAGACGTGAGGAGGAGCTGTTGTACACAGGCACGATGGAATAGATGTCTACAATCCAATCGCACGCTGTGTACGCCCTCCACTACGTCTTCGAAGCAGATCCCGCAGTTAGCTGGTTGGACCGTTTTAGATCGGGTCCAACGCTTATCTGGGGTCCGCTTCGTTGCCATGTTTGTTCTTGCTGGTTTTGGGTGGTTGCTAGTATGAGAGAAAAAAAAATATAAAATATACTTATTGCTAAGCTAGTATGAAAAAAAAAATATAAAATATAAAATATACTTATTGCTAAAGTAGTGGCCGATAGTGGCGAGCTATTGATATAGGATAAGTGAAAAAAAAAAATGTATTTGATACACTTTCCTTGTCAGTGGTCGACTCCTTCAACGGGAAAGGAGAGTGCGTGGTAATCTGCCGAAGAAAGGGTGCTTTCGGTCGATTTACTAAATTTAAACCCCTACCCACATACATTACAAAACGTTTCTAATCTACGTTAAATGACTCGACGAGACAAGTGGTATAGCTACCGTAACAGCTTAGTACGCGGTCAAGACTCCCGACGCGTGGAAGCATTCCGGAATCCGCAATTCCAGCATACGCCACCGAACGTTGAACCGATACCACTCGTCTATCACCCATACGAAATAGTTAGAATCCTTCCGCGACATAAAGGCAAGGTAGCCTTCTATTTTCTTGAGAGTCCATGCTGATAGGTAAACCCATCAGACTGGCAGTTCCATCAAGAAAATAGAAGGTCCTAACAGGGGTTAACCTGGGACAACACATCGGAAGGATTCTGTCGCGAAGAAAAAAAAAATCAAACAAAGGAGAGCGGAAGCTACAACTCACGTGAAGCGACTTCTAGTGTGTATCACACAACTCCACTGCTCCTGATAGTGGGACTCGAGTACCAGAGTACCTTACATCCTCCGTAAAGGACCAACTCGTCAGAAGACGCGAATCTCTTATCCCCTTAGGATGTTTTAGGCCCCACGTTGGGCGCCATTTGTAATGTTTTTCAACATTTTAAATTCGAACGCGGAACCGACCTCTCATCGGTTCTAGACGTTAAGTCTGAGTAGTGCCAACGGATGGTACCAACAGGTCAACCAATCCGTGCACCGTAACCCATTCACGCGGTGGCTGCTTGTCGGCCAGCTAGTTCGGAGAGGATTTCGGTCGCGGGTCTCCAAATGGGTTACGCTCAATTACAATATTTTCAGCCACCTGAACATGCCCGTTTTTCAAACGCGTTACAAAACAAAACCATACGGAGAAGAAACCTACTTTACGTTACTCCGTATTTCTTCTTATAACCAGTCAAGAATACAAAAGCTAATTTTTATTTCGCGTTCCCGAAGTTTCGCCGCGGTACCGAAAAGTATGCTACTCTAACTCAACCCGACGAAAACTACTCTAATAAAATGACGAAACAACAAAGGTACCGCGTACCGCGCGCGACGCGAAACCATCTTCAGCGGATTTGGCGAAACCCTACCCTCGCGACGGCATACCTACCCTGCACTCATTTTCCCGCTGAAACAAGAAGAGCCACTGAAAAGGAAAGTCTTTAGTTATCTTAGCAATTCATGATTTTTATTTTGTATTTCAAATTTAATTATTTCAACTATAAGTTTATATTGTATTTATGTCGAATTATATGTAAAATTTCTCAAAAGGATCATATAATTAAATTTTCTTTTGCACTTTAGAAAGACTAATTTTGTTTTTACTGTAACTTCAAGCGGGTGAACAACTACAATTTTTCAGTTGGTTTATGGATGGACATTAAAAATATATCTTTTATGAAATTCTACGTTACTACACATATAAATTATGTTCTAAGTGGAAAAGTAAACATAAATCTACAAAATCTTTCATCACACAAAGTCAATTTCAATTATGTATCGAAGTTACTATCTATTTTCAGTAAAATATACCCGTGTTAAAATACTGATATCGAACGGCCCTTCAAATGTTATTTATTTCCTTACATGAAGAATATTCTTCGTATTTCTCTTTCGCTATTATGTTGTACGATTAAAATTAAAATAGGGTATTAATTTATATTAAATTATCATGTGTACGATTAAGACTAAAAATAGAGTATTAATTTGCATGAAAATGAAATCAGCTAAAATAAAATTAGCTAGTAGCTATGCACAGTTATCACCGAAAAAAAAACTCTCTAACTTTATATTACACAGATAGAATCTGACTAAAGGCCCAAGTAGATACGAAACATTTTCTGTGCTCATTGGAAACAACAGTATTGGTTTGTTTAGCATGAAGTGATACGCCTCTGCTATTTCAAGTTCATTTGGTCAATCTTATTCAGTTTACTCGACAGGTTTAAGTGCCAACGAATTGCTACCGTATTGCAATATTGTAATGATGACTAATTAATCACATACTCTTCGTCGACGTCTTGATTGCGATAGTGGTCAATACTCTCGCCGCTGTTACAAGAATATCCACGCAAATTGCTGCCCTCGTCTTCGTTTAGAATCGGAGTCACCACAATCGGCAACAATTGACTGTCCCCAACGGTATCACTACTATTGTTAATGTCATTAGCTATATCACAAATATAAGCGAATGATTCGATAAGCTCTGTATCAGCAGCATTGGGCTCACGAACATGGTCATCAGTCTTATCAACTAGTTCACAATTGCGACGATAGCCTTCACTCGGACCAGGCTCTTTGAATTCCTTTCGGGATTGTTCTGTTGAAGCTACTTGATAGTTGGTGTGATGAACGTGTTTAGAGGCTACCGTTTGATCAAGCTTTATTCGATCGTTCATACTATAAGCCAGAAAAACTTCACTTACCCATCCGAGTCCGCTATTTCTATCCATTTGTAAAACGATTGATCAAAATTTTCTCCCAGCAGTTGAGGATCCGCTACCAGCAAAATTCGCGTACAATTGCCTGAGCTACATTCAATTGAATTCCAAAATATTCGATGCCGCTCATAAACAAAAAATTCATTCCATGCTATCAATACAACCGTCACAGTAATTAATAATCGCACGAGTGTTCTGTGCAGAAAGCGTGTTGCGACCATCGTTTCGATCTTGCTGAAACTCTCAATTCCATTCTCACATACAATACAGTTGGTATTTTTGGGATTCTAGCCGCGATGATCATAAATAATTCATCAAATAAGTACAAGAGGTTGTGTCAGCATTCAAATTTATGGAGCGATTAACTCTTAATTAGATTTAATCCAATTAGTACCGCGCCAACATGCTGCTACCGCCACCTTTTTTTCACTCCCAGCCAAACCTCCTTGCACTCGCCATGTGGCTGTCAAATTCTACCGGTTCTCTCGTCGGACAAAACAGATGTGTGTGGAATGGAACGCCACATGGCGGCAATGTGCATCTCCATTTGTCGCCAGTGGCATAGTTTTTCGATGGCCACGGTGGAGGGGCATTCCCAGATGGATATGTCTCGAAATGCGTCGGGGTTTTGTTTAATATTCTGTCTCAAATATTTAAATCGACAGATCTAAATATTTGGAGATAAAAAAAAATATTTTCTGCGCAACGATATCCGCACGAAAGATGAAGTCCGCTTGCATTTCGAGGTCATACCCATCTGGCCGAGTGCAAGGGTTTGGGATCGGAATCACTTCGATTCCCGGGCGTAGGCGTCACATTACACATTCCCCCCCCCCCCCCCCCCTAAAATCGAAGTAATTACGATCCCGCCTCCTATGTAAAAGGTCTTGGTTAGTGCCGTGGCGGGTTGAAGGTCGGTTTCGAGGAATAGGCTACAACCATGTTCGTGAAGACTCGACAGTGACTATACCGTAGGGAGTCAGGGGTTACTCGGAGGTCTTCGTCCAGGCAGAGATTTGGGTAAGCCAAGGTTTTTCGTGGGAAATAGTTGCACTTCATCGTCTAAGGTCTTTTGCGTGGTAAATTCCCAGGGTTTTACCAGTCATGTCCGCGATGAGGTATCGGGTGGGATTTATTACTTGTAGGACTCGACACTTCACGAATTTCTTGTCTAGTTTGGCATTGTAATGTCGGGTGGCATCGCTCTGTCGGAAGTTTTGACGATATATCTCGTCACCTACCTTAAAGCCAGAAGGATGAGATCGCAAGTTGTACCGCTCCTCCCCCATCCGTCGACTTTCTTCATTCTTCTCCCGCAGTTGCTCTCGCAGAAGTTGGAGCTTTTCGTGCGGTTCCAGAACCACGATTGGGTCCTCTAGCGATTTCAGTTGCCGCAATAGCCGGTAAGCGCTCCCATGACAGATCATGTACTGGCCGAACAATGCGAAATACGGCGAAATGCCGGTAGTGGCGTGGTACGACGAGCGCAGCGCACTAGTGATGGCGGACAATTTGCGATCCCAGTCCTTCTGAGTCGGGTGGACATATGCGCGAATGGCCGCTATGAGCGTACGGTTCAGTCGTTCGGATGCGTTGGCTTGTGGTGAATAGACGGCGGTTCGTTGGTGGATGATGCCGTATTTGGACATTAGGTCTCGGAACTTGCTGGAGGTGAACTGGACCCCATTGTCGGAGACAAGTTTTCTCATCGGACAAAACAGATGTGTGTGGAATGGAACGCCACATGGCGGCAATGTGCATCTCCATTTGTCGCCAGTGGCATAGTTTTCCGATGGCCACGGTGGAGGGGGCATTCCCAGATGGATATGTCTCGAAATGCGTCGGGGTTTTGTTTAATATTCTGTCTCAAATATTTAAATCCACAGATCTAAATATTTGGAGATAAAAAAAAATATTTTCTGCGCAACGATATCCGCACGAAAGATGAAGTCCGCTTGCATTTCGAGGTCATACACATCTGGCCGAGTGCAAGGGTTCGGGATCAGAATCACTTCGATTCCCGGGCGTAGGCGTCACATTACAATCTTTTGTTCAAAGATGACGAAATCGCCTTGGGCCTGATTGACGTTATTTGAAAGAGTTTTAGGACATTCTCTTGGTGTATAAGTAGCCGCTAGTTCTCAGGTAGATGCTCTCTGATCCTTGGCACCTCCGTGCCCCATTGTTGCTGTGACAAT
Source organism: Odontomyia ornata (assembly GCA_963969285.1). NCBI lineage: Eukaryota > Metazoa > Arthropoda > Insecta > Diptera > Stratiomyidae > Odontomyia > Odontomyia ornata. Next base: position 234,003,662 of record OZ017739.1, on the reverse strand, counting down.
AACAAGGAATCGAACTACCTGTGTTGAGTGTCCGTGGCTACGTTGGTGAGGGACGATTAAATTCTCTGCAAGTTGACGGTGATGAGTGTCATTTTCAATGAGAGCGTGGTGATCAAGTCGAGTATTAGGGCTTGACCTCCCTCAGGATGAGGAGCCTTGATGGCATTGGTTAGTCTGGTTAACTCCTGCTCTCTTGCTGTGGAACATTTTTTGGACATTTGTTCGGTTTTCCCAAGGATGTTCAACGTTGAGTCGATGATAAAAGTTTGGTTGGTTTGCAGTGAGTGCAGCTTATCATGTCATCCTTGCATGGTTTTGATGGCCAGGGTCAGGGTCAAGGGTTTCAAAATTTCGGAGGTGGTTTCGACGTTAGCGACTCGCACGAAACCATCGGCGACCTCATACATTTTGATAATTCGCCCCAGTTGCCACTCCATCGATGGGGTGTTATCTTAGCTTATGATAACCACTGTTCCCGGGATCGCATTGGGGTTTTATTGTCGCCACTTGACATGATGCTGAAACTTCACCAAGTACTCGTACGACTATTGTCTCCAGAATTTGAGTTTGAGGTGATTGATTAGCTTCCAACGGGCATGGAGAACTCCGGTGACTGGCTCGGCGTGACTATCCACCATGGCTGTGAGGGGTTCTCCAATGAGAAGGTGCGCTGGAGTTAAGGCTGCCAAATCATTGGGATCGTTTGACATCGGAGTCAGTGGTCTAGAATTGAGGATAGCCTTCACCTCAGCCACCAAGGCATGCAGCTCCTTGTAGGTGAGAGCCACCGACGAAACGCCTACCCGGATCAATTTCTTGGCTGATTTGATCGCCGCCTACCATAATCTGCTAAAGTGAGGCGCGCAAGGAGCGGTGAAATGGAAATCGATTCCCCGGCTGGAGAACGCCATTGTTACTTCTTGACGCGCCTCGTTTGAATATAATTGGGACGAGAATTCTGATAGCTAGTTGTGACCTCTCACCAAGTTGGTGGCATTGTAGTGAAATAGGTTTCGGCAGTGTCCTCGTCGTGCAATGAAATGTTTGAGAGCACAGAGGATTGCCTCTCTGTTTAGATCACTGACTAGCTCCAGATGGACGGCCTTTGTAGCAAAACGGCAAAGTTTGGCTACGTACCCTTTTTGCGGCCGGATACCTCTACCTCGGTAATGGATCATCATAGGTCCACAGAAATCCACGCTGGAGTTGATGAACGGACGAGCTGGCTGAATACGTGCACTCGGTGGGTTTCCCATGGCTTGTGAAAACAGCTTAGGCTTGACTCGGGTGCACCACACGCACCTTTGAATGATCGATCAAGCGAGTTGTTTTCCTCAAATTGGCTAGAACTGCTGTCTAGTGGTAGCGAACAGTGTTTGAATACCTAAAAGGCAGTTGTTGCGATGGATGTCCATCATCAGTAGTATGGTGAACGGCTGGTTGAACGACACAGATTATGCTCTCTGGATCGGGGAATGGCGCCAGTCAAACCAACGGACTGTGCTTTGAGACTTGCCTCCCGGACCTGATGTCCAAAAGTTCGCAATTAAAAGTTTGTGATTGTACATACCTCACGATGATCTCCAGGGCTGTAGCTGATTCCTCACTCGTGGGCACTTGATTTGTCAGTTGAGATTGCTTGGCTTGAGACCACAGATAAACCGCATCATGTAGGCAACTATTTGTTGCAGCCTCTTGAAGGAGTTGCCATGTTGGGTTTGCTGAATGAAGTGTGTTTCAGGAGCCTCTGCTGCTCCCATAGCGGTCTTCGTCTATTTCGTCTCCAAGTCACAAAGGCCTCCACTCCGATACTCGGAAGGGCCTTGCCCTTGCAACCACATACTACAACGGCTTAACTCAGCCGGCGCCATCCCATGAGACAGGATGTCAGCTGGGTTGTCTTCAGACGCTGCATGTTGCCATTGATCCGGCCTTGAGAGGGTTTGTATGGCCGAGACCCTGTTCGCCACAAAGGTACTGTACGATGATGCAGTAGAGTGGATCCACGCCAACACAATCTCGGCATTGGTCCAGAATACCTGAAAACCCTCCTGCATCTTGAGCGCTGTCTTAACTCGTCTTGTGAGCTCAGCACCTAGTTTCGTCGCGAGGATGACTCCTCGCGTCTTAATATAGTGCTTGTGTAAACTACTGAAGTTCAGCTGGACTGGTTTGTCCTCAGGTCTGATCTACTTCTACAATAGAGGATGGCTGTCACACCATTTGCACAAATGCATATCTGCGCTCAAGAGTATGGTGCATAGCTCCACCTGTTTGCAAACTGCAAACTCCTCTAAGTTATCTACCCCGGTCACGGCGTCGTGGATTTAGCAATACTTCACGCGCTGCTGCCCAGGGGACCTTTCTGTTGGTTTTCTTGTGCTATACCCTATAGACAGTTTGTTGCTAGATACGGGCGCACGTTGTGCCATAGGTTAATTCTTTCAATTGATAGTATTGCACTGGTTGCGTTGAACAATTTCTCCAAATTAAGCCATGGTTATGACGGTCTTTAGGGTGGAGCATTATCTGCCAATACATCTTCTCGATGTCGGCGATAAATACGAAACAAAGCGTTCTGAAACGCAGGAGTATCGAAAAAAGATCATCCTGGACAGTACGCCCTGTATGAAGGACATCACTTAACGAAAAGTTTGTGGTCGTCTTATTGGGTGCATCAAAAACCACCCGCAGCTTGATTGTACTGCTGTCAGGCTTCAGGACAGAATGATGTAGAAGGAAGTATCGTAGTTCCTCCCGCTGCTGCAACGTCACCTCCTTCATATGCCAAGCTGAATATACTCCTCTATCTGTCCTCGTATGGAAGTCTAAGATCAGAGTTCCTCTCCAGTCGACGCTTAAAAAAAATGAATCTGCGAGCGGCCATCGCTTGGGAGTCACCTAACGTCTCAGGATCCTTGCTAAATGGTAGTTTAACCAAGAAACGGCCCTCAGCATGTCTCGTCATTGTCTGATAGAAATGTGCTTCACAAGCCCTTTCAGTTAACGTAAGCTTGTGCTGCGGATCATGTACTTCCTCGACCTCTCACCATAGCTTTTTTTTTGTGGTAGGGAGGTGAAGGCATTTACGCCCGCCGAGTCTGGCAGTGTGGCACTCCCATGGAGGATACCCTTGGACTACCCACTAAACACCTCCCCTGTCAATCTGAGAACCTAGCCTGGAACCGTTTGACACATTACTTCGGGCCAGGTCTTGTTTTGTTACGCCGTGGGGCGCCTTCAAGCTAGGGAGTCCCTTTCCTAGCGGGAGGGGAGAGGGGAAGAGGAAATGCCAGAAGAGCGATCCCCCAGCGCCAGCATCTCTGGCTGCTGGGAGTCCCTTTTATATTTTAGGACTGCCCGAGCATAATAAGCCACCTGGTTCCATTTGTCAACCGATTCGAGCATCACCGCAACTATATTATCCGGGGTGAGCTCTCCCGTCTCCCTGTAGAGTTCCCTTCGCAGCCGGGCCCATTTGGTACACGCAAAAAATGTGTGACAGGCATTGTCCTCCTCTCCTTGGCAAGACCGACAATCGGGAGACCGTGACTTACCGATCTTGTGCAGGTAAGACTGAAAACACCCGTGCCCGCTCAAAAGCTGGGTCAGATAGAAGTCAGTCTCACCCTGCCTTCGATTCAGCCACGGTCTCACATCCGGGATGAGGCGCGCAGTCCACCTTCCCTTCGTGCAATTCCCCCAAGACTGCTGCCAATCGTTGAGCGAGCGTTGTCTATCCTCGCGGACAACCATCTCCCTCGCATCCTCGTTTTGGCACAGGTAAATAGCGCCTGCAATCACTCTCACCACCGAGTCGGAGACTGTTGGATACAAAGATGCAATTCTCAGTGCTCCTCTTCTCTGTACCTGTGCCAATCGTTTTCGGCATACCTCTTTGCTGAGAGCGTCGCCCAATACCTCTGCTCCGTACAGTAGCACTGACCCTACAGCACTCATCAAGAGGCGTCTTCTTGATGGGCTGGGTCCCCCCACGTTGGCCATAAGTCGACTCAGGGCCGATATTCCCGAAGCAGCCTTCTCAGCCGTTGCCCTGATTTGCTCAGAGAAACTCATCTTCGAGTCGATCAGTAGCCCCAGGTACTTCACCGCTGGCTTCGATTCGATTTGTATATCTCCAATACTGATCATCCTTACTCTAGGGATTCTCTTTTTTGTCAAGATGACCACTTCGGTTTTCTCCAGTGCTAAACTGAGCCCGCGAGCAGTCATCCAGTCACTCGCTCGGCGCATTGACATACCTAGCCTAAGTTGCGCTTGTTCAACGGTGCGTCCGGTGACCAGAGCCGCAACATCATCCGCATAGCCGACCAAGCGCGACTCATCTGGCATCTCAAGTCTCAGTAGCCCGTCGTAAGACACGTTCCACAGGTCCGGACCAAGGATAGATCCCTAGGCAACACCCGATGTAATTTCGATCCTTTGTTGGCCCTGTGTCGTGTCGTAGAGCAGGCTTCGGTCCTTTAGGTAGTTCCTCAAAAGCCGCATGAGATATTCTGGAACTTGAAAAGAGTTTTTCAGCGTGTCCAGAATATCCACCCATCTAGCGGAGTTGAAGGCATTCCTGACGTCGAGTGTCACCAACAGGACGATCCGTCGCTTGGTGCGACTATATGCCTCTGCCTTTTGGACCGCGTTCACCACCTCTGCAATCGCATCAATGGTAGAACGTCCTGCTCTAAAGCCGTACTGCCGAGGAGATAGGTCCCCAGCAGCACGAATCGCGTCAGTGAGTCTTCCCTTGATGAGTTTCTCTAGCACTTTCCCAGCCGTGTCTAGCATGCATAACGGGCGGTATGCAGACGGCGATTCGGGATTTCCCTTCCCCTTGCTGACCAGCACGAGCCTCGCCACCTTCCATCGTACCGGGAAAACCCCGTCCCGTAGGCACGCGTTGAATGTGCTGAGCAGCAAGTCAGGACAATGGTGATAGACGAGCTGCAAAACCTCAGCTGGAACACCATCTGGACCTGGAGCCTTCCTCGCTTTCAGGGAGAGGACTGCCTCCTCCAGTTCCAGCTGTGTGAAGAGTGGGCACTCGACTACTGTTTCACCATGGACAGCGCCAACACGGACGGGATGGGCGGGGAAGAGTCCCCGCACTATCGCGTCCATCTTTTCCGCGTCATGTATACAAGGCTTCCGTAGGGCACCAAGTTTCCCCATGACCAGCTTGTAGCCAAGGCCCCACGGATCCCTATTTACATCGTCCACGAGGTCTTGCCAGCATCGGGCCTTGCTCTTGTTAATAAGCCTGCGAAGATATTTCCTGTCGGACCTGTATGCTGCTAGCCTAGTGTCTGCCTCCTCCCGTGTTCGCGCCCGCTGGGCCTCTCGCCGAAGTTTGTGACACTCGCTTCTTTGTTCGGCGATCTCGTTTGACCACCAGTATACTGGAGACTTACCATGTCGGGGTCTCCGACGGGGCATGGAAGACTCGCAAGCAGCTATGTTGGTACTCATAGTTGAGTTCACCAAGTCCTTGGCTGTAGGCCCTCTACTCCCTGGCGGAGCTCCCAGCAACGGTGCGCCTGCCGTAAGCGCGTCAGCGAACCTCTCAACGTCCATCCTCCCAGTCCTCCATCTGAGGATTGAAGTTTGGGCATATGCACGCAGAGTGGCACTGTCGTGAATCTCAACCGCTATATACTGGTGATCACTAGCTGAGTAGTCCTCTAGTACTCGCCAGTTGTGTACTCTAGGTACCAGGGACTCTGAAGCGAGTGTCACATCGGGTATGGTTCCTACGCAACCCCAGCGGCGGAAAGTAGGGGCGTTATCAGTATTTAAGACAAAAAGCGCTGTTCTGGCCACTATATCCAAGATTTGCTTTCCCCTTGGGTTGGATTGTGGCATACCCCATTCGATGGCTCTAGCGTTGAAGTCTCCCCCGACCAGCATGTGGCCCTCTGTGTTCGAGACAGCGTCCTCTAGGGCATCGAGTTTGGTTCGAAAAGATCGCATTGCCTCGTTAGGCGTCAGATAAACATTGAAATATGTTATCCCTGAACACCGCACCCACACAAAACCTTCCCCGCGTCCATGGCCCTGCACCTGAAGGCGGGCGCTGTCTCGAACCCAGATGGCCGAGGTACCAGATTTGTCAGGGTACCACGCTTGCGAGTCCTTGTTATGATGTTGCTCGCTCAGCAACAGGAGGTCAGCTTTCTTATCCCTCGCAAACTGCTCAAATAGGTCCTGGGCGTTTGTGCTTCGGTGCGAATTGACCTGCAGGATACGGATCATTTGACTATCGGTTTGGCTTTAGCTAGGGCCTCCTTGAAAACCCGGCATCTCCCTGTCCCCGGCTCATGTTTGAGGTCGCCGGGTGCTAGCTTAGCATCCTTGCAAAGAATGCATTTTGCCTCGTTCGTGCACTCCTTCCTTTTGTGCCCCGTTTCACCACATTTGTAGCACAGAGATCTCCTGTCGGGTCCCCTACAGCCATACGCGGTGTGTTCGTATTCAAAGCATCTAAAGCAGCAGATAGGGATCGCTCTTCTCCGTATCCTGCAGATCACCCAACCTATCTTAATTTTGCCCTTCGCCAGGATGTGCTGGGCGTCTTCATCAGCTAGTTCGACAATAGCCATGCGTTGCCCCCTTGTGTTTTCACGTGTCAATCTTGCCCTGACTTCACTTAAGCTGGGGAACTCCCTCCTAATGGCATCCTCTACTTCAGCTTTGTCCGTGACGCAGTCAAGGTCCCTGATTTCCAGGGTGGCCATTGGTTCGAGCGAGGCAATGGTTGCCGCATCTCCAAGAACCTTTTGAACCGCGTCACGGAGTGCATCTTTGTTTGTGGCCTCTGGCCCGAATTCCACCAGCAGGGCACCGGTCCGGGTTGGTCGAACTGCTTTGATGGCAGTTTTGGTGTCGTCTGGCTTGACCGCTCCTTTAATTTCACGGAGGACATCTGCGTAGGTTCGGCCCTTAGTGGGTTTAATAAGCAGTACCTCTCGCAAGGGTTTGCACCGCGGTTTGCTTTTTGTTTTCTGCGGTATATCGGGGGGTTCTTTGTTCTTTTCGTGGTTGAGCTCTTTGTCTGATTTTCTAGGAGTAGCTTTTTGGCCGCTTTTTTCGCTGTCTTGTTTCGCACCACATGAAACTCCTCGCCTGGAGTGTCAACTTCGTTTATGATCTCGTCCTTCCTCCTTTTCTCACGGTCGCCTTCAATTGGGCTACCGGCCATTCTTTTGCTGCTGCTCGGACCCATTGATGCCTCGAGGGAGAGCATGTCTTTTTGGTGCTTTTCGGTTGCAAGCCACCTCCGCCTGTAGTGCGTTATGCGGTCAAAAAGCTCCTCCAGTTCAAGAATGCCATTCTTGAAACTCTTGCCTATATTTTTCTGCACTTCGCAGGCAGCCCTCAGTTGTTTGACGATAGTCCCCGCTTTCCGAGTAAGCCGCTCATCTTCGGCGTGGTCAAGGGCGATTGTGTTATTTGGCGCCATCTCTTGGGAGAGGCCCCCGTTTCTTAGCCCTTTTGCTTCTATCGCTTGGGTCGCGTTTGAAGTGGCGTCGGCCAACGGCAAAACTTCTCCCTCCCCCAGTCTTACACTGGCCTCTGTTGGTGTCGCAGCTTGATCCGGATTGTGTACGTCTTGCACTGGACGCTCCGGGGTGCGCATAGTCCTTCTACTGCACCCAAAGGCCGCAATGATGCCAGGTTGCACAACGCACTCTGCCTTCTTTCGTTCGTTAGTCCGTCTGTGGTCTGTCTCCGATGATTTAACCTGTAATGTTGACTTTGACAGTGTTTCTGGGGTTTGCTGCCTCCCCCCGCAATAGGTGACTTGTTTTATCGGTGTTCTTGCCAACAGCGGTTTTTGCCTGAAAGGGTTCTCCTTGCTAGCGTCCTGTTTGCTTGTAGTTATATCTGTTACAGAAGCCAAGTTCACCACTTCTATAACATTGCAGTCGCTGGATGACGACGGCCGGGAGCCTGCTCGCTCACTACACTCTGCCGCCGGTACTGTGGATCCGACCCCCTGCACCGTAATTTGGTTCCCCTTGTGGACCTGCATGATTTGGTTTTCTGTCTGGGTTTCCGTTCCCATAGCATTTTACCTACTGCCAGGATATATGGATAATTGATGACGCCATATGTTTCGTCATGTCACAGTGAAGATCATTGACACTCAGGTATTTGTCCTGAGACTCTCCCTTCACTGCCGACCATTGTCCACGGCTGCTTATTGGTTATTCGCAGCGAACCTTTCGAGAAAGGTCTTCCCCTATCCGCAACCCTGGGGACGCGTTTGGTTCCCCGGTCTGAGGGCACTATCGATAAATTGATAACTATAGCTTAAGGAGCTGATTAAGCTGGTTATTTTGTACCAGGATGCCACATGTCAAGGAAGACACGTGAGGTGTGATCACTCTTCCGGCTACAATCCACGCTAGGAGCGTGATCTGGAGCATTGGGAGCTGTGAGCCCAACTTTATTTGTCGTAAAAGAGTTCGACACCCAGCAAAATGTTAATGTGCTCAACATATCAATGCGCTCCGTTCGGTGGAATTCCGGATCTGCTAGCGTCATATTTTTGGGAATGGTTCATCCCTATGTGTTCAAGTTCTGAGATGGTTGCGGTAATATAATATTTTGCATAACGTAGGCTCCCAACTGTGTGGCATATCCTGATCATCTGGATCTTAGGCGGCAGTTCACTTTGTGGCATGACTTCTCACTGCTACCGCCTACCTTTTCAATGAGGGCAAGGTATGGTGTGCCCAGAAGTACATGTCCTTGAGCTGTTTGCAGTTTCGAATCTTGTTTCGGCATTGTTGTGCTCGGGGATATCGTCTTGGTCTATTTGGGCTTGTTGTCTCTATGTAGATGCAGCAGAGTGTTGTGATTCTTGGAACACTGCTTGCAACTTCTGGCCACGCCCTTCTCGAAAGCAGTTCACGCACAGCTTCTTAGTGCGCAAGTGATGTATGTATCAGCACACATTAATAATAAAAAAAAGACATTTCCCACTCGTCTGCATCTATTCTGCCGGATGCAGAAACTTTAGAATCCACGAAAAATGACACTGTCTGGGAGACAGTGCAAACGTTTCAAAAAAATAATAAAATGCCAGACGCATCGTCAGCAAAGTGAAAATTATTAACATCACGGAATACGAACTTCTCGCCCAGTTGCGTGTTAAATTCCTAGATATCAACTTCGATGTAAACTTTAAGTTAGTTCCGACCTTTAATAAATTTGTTAGACTCGTAGTGCTAGTGCGTTTTATTTCTTCCCGGTGGCTTTTGGGAGTTTTATTTTTTCGCTCCGCTCGTTTCCCGCTACATATTTGGCGCAGTCGGTAAATGCGAATTAAAATCGCAAGGAAAACGGGCGATTAAGTGCTCGAAAAGAAAACGAAAGTCTGCTCATGATATCAAAGAAACAAAACTTTAAAGAATATTTTAAAACCAACAATTAAAAACCACGAGTGTCGGCAAAAATAGCATATCTTGTCTTATCATAAATAGTGGTTAAAGTAAAGTTTAATTGTGGATACAAGGAAAGAGAAGCGACACGCTCTTCATCTGAACTTCAGGACGAAAAACATGGAGGCCCAATCATCCAATTGGAAGAAAAATTGAACCAAAAAGAAGCAGAGTACGCGCAACTCGCAGCAGCTTTGCAGCAGCTAATAAGTAACCAGTTCAGGGATGACCAAATTGTTCACCTAGCAAAAGCTGCTCATCAATTAAGCCTGCATAACAATGCGGACCCTTCAAAAAAAATTTAAGGGAAATTCGGCAAATGGCAACATTCACAGGGATAGGAGATATTTTAATCAACGGATTTATAAGTAGCACTGAGTTCTACTTAAACAGCATCGCAGAATCCAATACAAAGCAAATTGCTACTCGCTATATCTACTTCGAGAAGATACAAGGAGCCGCAAAGGATGCCGTGATCAATTTTCGAGATCCAGTTAATTACGAATCTATCAAGAAAGGGCTACAGCTACAGTACAAACCCGATACAGAGCCGTACCAGATATATCGATGTATCAGTAACCTGAGAAGCAACACCGTAAGTTATTCAGCATTTAGCTTACAGAAAATTAAATGTAAAAAAGATAAACTAAGTATTTTCTATAAAAATTCTCTGTTCGTGGGTCTTAGCAATGTTGACGCAATTCTAGTCAACACTGCCAAAGAAATGACACAGGGAATTCTTCTAGAAAAGATAATTGAAATACAAGATATAAATGATATAATTGATATAATGAGTAGTCTGTGTGGCCTAGTGGTTAGAGCATGAACCCATAAGCCGAAGGTCCCATGTTCAAATCTCGGTGGGAGCAACGTGATTAGTTCAGGGGATTTTTCGGACGGATTACGAGTGTTCACTTAGCGGTGATATGTACTGATTTAATCAGATCATATCATAGCTGAGCAAGCACACGGGATCATGGTACTGACCAAACCAACTCCCGAAAAAAATCAATACGGTCATGAAAATGAAATACTCTAAGTATCTCTAAGCGAAGGCCCGAGAGGGGCTGTAGTGCGATAAAGAAGAAGAAAAGAATTGATATAATAAAAGTAAGAGTTTTGAAAACGCGTGCATTAGGCACGAATACAAGCCTGAGAAATTTAAAAATTCAAGTGCTAAGAGAATGTTCGGGAGTGACCAACAAAATCCCAATATATTTAATAGAAATTCCGGTAGTGATCCAATACATGTGAATAACTCAGGACAATCAGACATAAATTAGACGACAACAGACAACAGCATAACGATATTAATCGTACTGCCAATATAAATCAATCTAATAATAATTTCAATAATAATTGCGGTCAATTCCGAGCAAATAATATGCAAAATAACAATTTCCGATACTCAAACCCCCAATATTATAAAAATTCCGGTCAACTTTACCAATCAGGCCAAAATAGATTCAATAGAAGTGTAAACGTCGCTTTCTATAGGCCAGAACCTATGTAAATCGACAATGTGGAAAGAAGCCAATCGAGAAACTCATCTCGAAATTCCACTGATAATCATCCGGGAGAAAATTATTATCCTTTGTGCGGTGATGTTAATCCGGACTCCTCGGAAATAAATAATATAGATAAAGAGGCCATGTTTTTTCAAATCTAGCCTCGAATATATTGCCAAAGATTACAATAGCAATAAATAATAAAACGTATGTCGCTCTAGTAGATACGGGATCTTCATTCTCTATAATAGATGAATCTCTCGATTCTTTCAAAACGGTGGCAATCAACCCTTTTATATTTAGTATAATCACCAATAAAGATGTGATTGAATACAAAGTCCATACTTTGGCTCCGAAGGAATTTAAACTACCTTCGGTGGCAAGAATCAGATGGAAAGTTAAGTCCCTACCAAGGAGAAAATACCAATTTATTATCGGTATGGATCTCCTCAATACCCTTGATACCCTTATGGACATTGAAGAAAAAACAATCTCATTAAATGGGCAAGTGATAAAGTTTGCTAACATCCAAAGTACATTCGACGAAATTTGCTTATTAGAAAGCGTTGAGCATGATTTTATGAAAAGGTTAAAATTAGATCACCTGAACGAGGAAGAATACTCGGAAATTATAAAAGTGATCAATAAATTTAATAAAATCTTTTACAAAGAAAGAGATAAACTAACTAGTACCCCGTCCGTTCAACATGAAATCAAAACAATAACGGAAGCTCATATAAACTCTAAATTATACAGGTATCCTCCAAAATACGAACAGGAGGTGCGCCAACAAATTGAAGAATTAGAATCTCAAGGTATAATACGGAAAAGTAAATCAAAGTATTCGAGTCCTTTGATTATTGTTCCGAAAAAATCCGACAATTCCGGAATTAAACATTTTCGACTTGTAATAGACTATGGTAAACTTAATAAAATTACAATGGACGATAAGTTCCCATTACCTAACATTGATTCCCTATTAGATAAGCTGGGCAGAGCTCAGTATTTTTCCACCATCGATTTAGCTAAAGGTTATCATCAGATCTTGGTAAAAGAAGAAGATCGACACAAGACTGCATTCGTGACACTCCACGGTCTTTATGAGTTCGTGAGAATGCCTTTCAGTTAAAAAAATGAACCAGCGACATTCCAGAGACTCATGAACGATGTGTTGAGGGAATTTATCAACGTATTTTGTATCGTTTACCTAGACAATATTTTAATATTCAGTCCATTGTTACAAGACCACATTACGTCAATAACGAAAATCTTAAAAGTCTTAGAGGACAACCATTTGAAGGTTCAAATTGATATATGCAACTTTATGCAAAGGGAGACGAATTTTTTAAGGCCATATAATTACCAAAGAAGGGCTAAAACCGAACCCGGAAAAAATAGCTGTCATCCAAGCTATATAACTACCACGAACAGAGAAACAGATTAAAAGCTTTTCAGGTCTCACAGGATTCTATCGTAAATTCATACGCGACTATGCAAAAGTAGCGCAGCCTCTCACCAAATTCCTGAAAAAGGACTGTGAAATTAACACGAGAGACCCCTTATATATCGAAGCCTTCGAAAAATTGAAAAAAATTATCAGTACTCCTCCTATTTTTCGTTTCCCTAATTTTAGCAAACCATTCCAACTCACTACGGATGTGACAAACTACGCAATAGGTGCCGTTCTTTCTCAAGAAGGCGATCCTGTCTGCTTTGCATCCAGGTCACTCAATCGTCATAAGCAGAATTACTCTGCTATCGACAAGGAATTTTTAGCCATCAAGTGGTCCGTGGGATATTTTAGACTATATTTGTATGGGAATATGTTTAAAATTTTCACATACCATCAAATATCTACATGCTAAATATAGAAGGAATGGCCTCTCACCAAGCCACCAAAAATGGCTTCTAAAACTAGGCGAGTACCAATTTGACATCGAGTACATTAAAGGGAAGGAAAATAGGGTGGAAGACTTTTTGAGAAGATTAGAACCAAATGAAGACATCAAATCAGAAACTGCAAAATCAGATTAAAGTGACACATCTTCAGAGTTAGGAATCCTGTTAAATATCGAAAATGAAAACGATGATGCCACCATGGCGACTATACACTCTGCTGACGAAGAACTCCTAGATCACATACCAATCAAGGAAGAAATAATTAACAAATATAATACCCAAATAAACCTTACAAACAATAAAGTATGCAAAATGGAGTTTATTCACAAGAAACGCGTCATTTATATAGCTGAATACGACTTTGGTTATCTTGAAGACATCCTCAAGAGACATATTACATAAGGGACGATCGAAATATTTTAGTAATCGAGGAGTAGGGTTCTAAAAGCCAGCGCTGCCACAGGCACACAGCACAAACTCAATTTAACAATGAGCAACCATTCAGTCACCTTCCCCATCGCAACACTCGCTCTTTTTTTTTCGCATGAAAAATAAGTCAAGAAAATGTCTTTTGTACTTAACTCCCGGGAAACAAAATTCTAAAACTGTTTAATAATTTTAACGTGTAGTGATTTTATTACAATATCTTTTGAATATAATTTAACGAATTGCGGTGTAACGCGGTATACAAATGCTTAAAACGAAACGGTTAACCCCTTAAATTATATGAACGATAAAATCATTGTATCATTTAAACCCCTTAAAATTTGTCAAATTTTACCCATTCCAACCATAATATTAATTAAAAATTGTTTTGTTTGTCGGTAATTAACGTGTGCCTGTCTAGTTCTTCCGATTTTTCCCACTTAATTACGCCTAATTATTATAAACGAAAATTGCTTTCAATTGATAACTTAATCGAATCTACAAAAGACGACGTAAATCTTAAAAACAACCGAAACGAGTGTGCATTATCACCATCTCGGATCCACCCTAGTACGCACGATCGATCGAAAATCGTCGAAGTGCATTGAGTCGGTTGGCGCGGCGAGTGGCGAAGTGAATGAAAAGCAAAAACGTCTCCTCGTTCAGGGAGTCTGCTCGAGATTGCGCACGAACGCGGACGCTGCGGCGTTTCAGTGTGAGGATTGTAGTGTGATACTCCGTTTTACTTCAGACGGGACGGCTTTAGGTGAAAAAATACAGTTTTTGTGCGATAATTTCATTAAGGAAAGTTTTGCAAGCAATTCGACTAAGTGAATTCCAAATATTGTAGGTGAACTTTTGTGTACGAATTAATTAAAATCGAAATTAGAAGATAACGGACAATTACGGAAACGCCATCCACGAATACATTTGCGCGATCAGAATTTAATTCAATTCCGAGCTTGGCCGTCATGCACGTATACGAATAAATCAGTGTAGTGAATTCGGGTCGTGTCTATTGCCAGTGGATGTGTAAGCGATGATAAAGACAAAGGAATAACTTTTTAGAACAGGTCGGAGGAAATTTTACGGGACGCGCAACTTGAACGACGAGTGAGATAGCCGTCCCGTTAGTTAGAGGGGTGGAAGAAAAAGTACGGTTAGGGGAATACGCCGCGGTAAGCGGGGAGTTCAAACGAAAAGTTTTATGTTGTGTGGTTTTGGACCCAACACTTAATCACCGCGTGATCATTCCGTCAATTGAAATCTAAGCTGTGAAAGGTGAATTATGATCAAAACCGTAAGCGCGTGAGTTTTCACAATGAGGGATTGGAAAGAGATGTGCCCGAACAACCGCTGGTGGAAGGAACAGTTGTGCGGCGTGTAATTCATAGTTATCAAAATGCCTATATTCCTTTGTTCAAGGTTTTCAGGAAGTGTTTGATTCGCAAACTGGTGGTTTGTTTGATTGGGGTTTATTATACGTCCCAAAAAAATTGTTTGCTCTCGGTGGAGGCAGCTTATCAATTTTACTGTTTGATATGTACTTAGAAGTCTTTCGAGAAAACGGGTTATGTTGTGTGCACTGAAAATTCTGATGTGAGTGTGAATAAACAGAATGATACATTTGAACACTGGGGAGCAGTTTTAGTGAATGTAGTGAAGAATTGTTTCGATCATTATCGGGCACAGAAAATCGACACCGGCTAACAAATTGTGATTTGAATGCACAAGAATCGTAGAAACTGTGCAGAATAATCAATTCCAAAATTTTTTCTTCCAATGTACTTAGATGTTTTACTAGTCAGTTTCCAAGTGTAAGGATTTCTACTCTATGTAAATTGTCAACAAATTATACTGACCGAAGAAAACATGCACAGACTTTCGAAAATATGAAATGCAGCAATTCGTATCATATTGATTGTTTTTAAATAAATAAGGATATAGTTGCTTTTGTGGAGATATTACGCAACCATTGCCAATGACTGTCAGATAAATTGTACAATGGAGGATGTCTTAATGTGCGAATAAAGGCATTGTCAAATATTTGAATTTAATTAGTGCGTCCATACGCCTTGGAGATAGTTCACTGCAGCAGTTCCTTGCTTCATCGTGGTTTCTAGTGGGTGATCTTCATATAGTGGTGTATTCACGCAAACGGGTACATTGTTGCATGGCGTTCATGTTTAATGGAGACAAGGAAGACCAAAAAGGGTCAGTCATCGGGGAATATAGTTTCAAGCTCTTCAAATTTGGGATGCCTTGACGTAAATGGAGACACGAAGGAATGCATCGTAGTCACAGTCGCGCTTTCAACAATGAGTGGTGTGTGATCGCTGTTAATTCGATTTTGCTGTGCCATAGGATATCCTTGGAAAGTGGTTAAGTTACTATTACTTGTAGAATCTTAATTGCATGTCTCTATCAGTGCTCCTAAGACTTTATTTTGTATTCGTGATTGGATTACCTTCCGCTTACTGAGTACACTTGATACCTTTGCGAGCTATTTGAACTAGCGACAAAGAACAGTCAAATAAATTTTCATTTTTTTGCGTCTTGTAGAAGTCGGTCGATTTCGATTTTCCGTAGCAATTTGAAGTGAATCGAGGACCTTTGACGAATTTGCGCGACTGGTTTTCTTTTGCTCGGCACAAATGACAAGTCAGAGAATGTCCACCACAAAGAAAAACGTACTCAGAGTTTAGTTCTGCGGAAGTTTTTCGCCAGCCATTAATTCCAATTCATATTTCACAAGTGTCGGACCTCCTGGTTAGTGCTCGAACCCCAGGCCGTGATTTAATCGAAGTTTTGTGAATTTAATGGCGAAAATCTCACTGTTTAATTTAGACCCGTTAATAATTTTCAGTCAAATGCGATGTGTGATATCTAATATTTTAGCGTATACTCGTACGACTATGAAAACGCTGAATGCAACTGTGATGTAAACTACTTAATTTTCGAGAAAAATTGTTTGAATAGTTCAAATAATTGTTGATATTATTGTTTCTCATTTAAATGCTTGCTAAGGTTTCAGTAACCTTATCTTTCTCAATTAGTTTCATTCAGACAAAATTCAATCATTTCGTGAAACCCTAATTGAAATCCAGAACTAATAATTGAACGAAAATTGACGTACAATTCCATTAGCTCCTTTGGTAATGAATTACTATTCGATAGGCTTTAACTATTCAAAATTCGTTGGGAATTTAAAATTTGTGTTATTTGGACGTTTCCTTTTTGGCCAAAAAGCTAGCGTAGACCCTTTTGAAATCCCATCATTTTATTTATCTTCTAGTTCAGTAATTATACAATTATATTTAAATAGATAGACTTTATTGATGCTTAGCATAATTCCGCATTAAATTCTATAACAAACGTTTATTATATAAAGACAGGTCCAAATCTTGGCTTTATTTTATATAAGCTATTTTGATTGCGTTCTATGTTCTTTTTCTGAATAGAAAATATGAAAATTATTAAAAACCCTATTACGAGTGTATTGAAATAAACATACATGTTAGGAACATAGATAAGTATAGGTGTTTACTAACCCAAAGAAGAGACCCTCGTGTTAAATATATTTTATATGACATATCTTTAAGGAGAAAAGGAGATAAAACTGATAGATAAATATACAAAAGTTTCAAGTCCATTTTTTCTGAAAATTGATTAATTATTTATTTAATAATATTGCATGTGGATTGCAAATAAATTTACTCATACACACAAACCACGATATATGCGAATATGTTAAAGTAATTTGACTTTATTCATCATTTAATTTGGAAATTGTCAATCATTCGAAGTAAAGAATAAATAAAAATGAATTAGTAAACCTTAACCGTCGGTCTTTCCCTTACGTTTTATCAGACCGGGTATAGGACCCGGTACGGTGGCAGGCTTCCACCTCAAAACCATGAGCCAGCCACCGGGTACAAATTAATCCTTCTTGTTTCAGGTGACCGTTTTGGGTTGAGTGGCCCAAGCAGAGTGCCTTTTTATGGCATAGAGATATACAATCAAATTGTATGATTCTATGACCTAAATTGGTCATCAGGGTACTCCCCTTCTGATGGGAAAGTTCATACAATTCAAGTTGTATGAATCTTCCACTCAGAAGAGGAATACCTGGCCACTTCAACAAGCTATCTATGGATTTATTCCGGTTGGGTGGGTATGAAGGGGCTCCACCACAACCCGGTTGCCCCTCTTTCATTTGTGGGCCATGAATTTATTTGGGTAACGACGGGGTCACCCCAAGTTCGCCTTTCTTTTCAGGTTTCACTTGTTGTAGTACAAGTTACATCTCCCTCGGTGAGGTTATCTACAATTCTTGCGACTTCGGTCGCCTTTTGAGCTATGGACCAATTCGTGAATGCGAAATATCTTTGTAGTGGGTCCTCGTGCTGGGGAAATGAACCCGCCCCACGACACCGCAATGCTAGCCTGCCAGCGCATTCACGCGTCTCCAGACGAGGGCATTCTCGGCAGATACCGACACCTTCCTCTGCCGAGGCAGCAGAACATCGCTGCCGTCCTTTACGGACCTATTGAAACTCTTTTATTCACTACAATATATTCTGAATTACCGGACGATAAATATAACATTGTTCAACAAAAACTTCGCGAACTTTTTTCTAACGATAGACAAGTCAAGTTTATAAAGCGTGCCTTTCGAGCACAAGATGTCGAAACAGAAGTAGAAGCTGCTTGAAAAATTTCACTTTATCATGTTCAAGAAAGCTTACACTCAGGAATCCAAGAAACATTCAACAAAATTAAGTTTAAACTACACTTTCCAAAATTGTTGGACTTAATTCATGTCGTAATAAATCAATGCGACGTGTGTCAAGCGGTAAAATGTAAAAGAAAGCCCATTAAAACCAAATTCAAATTTTCAGAGACACTAAATAACATTAACCAAATAATTCAAATAGACGTTTTCACAGTTTGGAAACAATCATTTCTCACAGTTATTGACAAATTTTCAAAATTCGGATCGGCATATTTCTTAGCAGTCAGAAATCATATAACAATAATTGGTATCCTCGAAAAACATTTTGCGAGAGTTGGAAAACCCCAGAAAATAGTTGAAAGGAACGAATCTAACGGTATCTTGATGAAAGAATTTTTGGACAATGAGAATGTAGAGTTGCATCTTATTAAGCCAAATAACAGTACAGGAATCGCGGACGTTGAGCGATTCCACGGAACCATTTTAGAGAAGTTTCGAATTCTGACCTATCAAAAAGGGAAATTTTCAACCAGAAGAATGATGCAACAATCCGTTAGAAACTATAACGATAGGTATCATTCCACTATTATGTGTGCACCAAACAACATCCAATTCCACAAAATAAGCTTTGAAAAAATAACAAAAAAACCTGAGTACAGCTAAAGAGAAATGGATTAATAAAATAACGAAAAACGCGAAGAATATGGAGAAAATAGAACAACGGGATTCATCAAAAATTATAAAGCTGCAAGACTTAAAGATCAACCAAGATTTATAAAAAGCAAACTTGAAAATATCTACCCAAGAAATATTAAAAAGCCGTTGAAACACAATTTATTTCCCAGCGAAGAAGTGTTATTGGACAATACGTCAGAATTTCCAATATTCACAGAGGAACAACTAGCAATTATGAATACTGCAATAAATGAAGGCTCAGATGACGACATTTTAACAACCAAATTCCGCGTAGACATTCTTGACGGGATATCAAAACATTAAGAGCTGAAAAGTGGCTCAATGACAAAATTATCGAGTTCTACTGAAACTAATAGTCGATCGTAGTGAAAAAGATAATTCGAAAAATCTTCCTAAAATATACGCGATGAGCACTTTCTTCACAGTACATCTTCTAAATTCAGGGTACGAAGCCGTTAAAAGATCGACTCGAAATGTCAACATTTTCGAACTAGATATCTTATTGATAACAAATCACATCAATCAAAACCATTGGACCATTAGCATTATTGATTTCAAACAGAAAACCATAAAGTATTACGACCCCTTAGGAGTACCAAACCCTCTAATAGTAAATACATTAGCAGACTTCTTAAAAGAAGAATCCTTGGATAAGCGTGTAATATCTATTAATTCATCGGTTTTCACGGAAATAGACCAAGAAAATACTCCTGAACAAGAAAACGGAAGTGACAGTGGCGTTTTTTGTTGCGGTATTGCGGAAAAAATTGCCAGGAATCTTTCGATTTACACAGGAAAATATTCCATATATTAGAAATAGAATGATAATTGAAATCATTCAAGGCAAACTAATACTTTAGCCGTATACTGATGCGATATTCTTATATTGAACGATTCTTATTCTATATCTTTCAGCTCCTTGTCACACTTTTTCCATACTCCTCATAATGCTGGATCCAGTAAACGGACATTTGACCTTAACGAAAATCGAGGAAAATTTGGGTTTTACACAAGTTCACTTAAATTTAATCGCAATATCAACAAGATCCAACATCGTCTTACATATAATAAGCCCAACAGAAATCCTCGGAATACTTAACGAATTTAAAATGAACGTTGAACATTTAGATAAGCAACACAAGGACCTTATCCGGACAGAACTTGAGCATTTAACTTATAAAGTAAAGACATTTACCTCATTAGAAATGAGACGACATAAAAGAGGACTCATTAATTTAGTTGGAAGCGCACGAAATTGGCTCTTCGGTACTATGGACGACCAAGACAGACGGAAAATAGACGATCACCTTAAAACGACTGACACTAACAACCACAGCCTTATAACAAATTCTAATCAGCAAATAGAAACCAATGAAAACATCAGCGAAACTATAAAAAGACTAGGAACTCTTGCCACAAAAGACAGACGAACAATCACAAGTCAAATGAATAGCATCGCGAACAGCACTTATTTCAATAATCTTTATTTTGATCAATCAATTAAAATATAAAGGCTTAAAAGCAGCATAGACCATATTCAGAACAATATTGCATCCGCGAGGTATGGGATGTTGCACCCAAACCTTCTCACTGGTAACGAAATACAAATGTAAAATATCGGTTTACATAAATTGCAATTTGTAAAAGTTGGACTTTCTAAATCAGACAACAATACCGTTATCTTTGCTTTAAAAATACCAATAGAATTCATAAAAATCCAACTTCAAATAATACTACCGATACCAAATAATAAGCTCAAGGAAATTCATTCTCCAAATGAAATAGTGTTTGTTTTCAAAAATTCAGTGTATACGTTTGAAAATCTTAAGTGCTTTAACGAACTAAAAACCTCAAAATATTGTATTTTTCAAAACAATTGTAACTTAATCGAAAATATCAACACAAAAATCCAGGAAATCGACCAAGAAACAATTGTCGCTAAAAACGCGCAAAACCTAAATCCAAACCATACATGTGATAAAAGAAATGTAACAATAACAGGAAACATTTAATCTACTTCAATAATTGTACGATACAAATTCTTGACCATTTTTTTTTCTTCAAATAATCAACAAAAAGTCAATGATCGATTTTAAAACCCAAACATAGAAATGGTAAACTTTACAACAAAATTAACTTTGGATATCATTGTCAAAAACATTAAAAACACCCAAAAAGAAGAATTAAAATTCCACAATAATAGAAATTTGGGCATAAATAAACGCTTAATAATCATTATATTTGCAGTAATTATTGTCGTAGTTTTATACTTTCGGAAACAGCACAAATTTAAAATAGAAATCAAAAATTGAATCCAGGAGAATTTGGCAGCGAAGTTATGTATGCATCGGCACACATTAATAATAAAAAAATCCCCGTTGGCAGCACCAGCCGGAAAGGTAAATTTCTCGTATGTAGCGTTTAGTTTCGAAAAAGAATTTGGCTTACCTACTACTAAACTTCTTTCTGCAATTTCGGTAGTACCACATGGGTATTTATTAACGTAAAAAAAATCTGGCCACGTTCGTTTTTAGAAACCTTTTATCGGGGCGCAAATATTTTGCTAATTAAATTGAGTTGCATGCGTATGGATTACATATTGTTGTAAACATATAAATACCGGCTTCGCCCTTCTCGCATCTGCTGTTTACACAGTTCACAGTGGTAACCACACAAAGGCTTAAATAGCTCGAATAGTTAATTCAAAAGATTTCCATAAAAGTTTAATCAGCACTTGCATTGCCATTAATATATACATTTCAATTTTTTTCTAAATTGTGAGGGCCGTCATTTCGATTTTTATTGAAATCGGCTGCTGAAAATATTAAGCTGTAAATTTTCGACTGTTTTATTTGTCATTCGATTTGCATAATCAATCTAAATTAACTTGCCTTAATAACTTATAATTTCTAGTTTCAACGGAATCTGTTGAGAATCTTGGCTTCTAGAGGGCTACAGAAATAAAAAAAATTGTATGCCATCCGCCTGTATGGGGAGACCCGCCTGTATGGGGAGACCCCCCTTAAATACCTTAAAATATTTTCTTGCACTGCAAATTTCAAGAGGCACCACTTTTGACCTACGTAGAAAATTTCCTCATTCTAGCTCATGTGGTTTGCGAGAAGACTTGTTATGACGCGCGAACAAACGGGCGGAGGGACGGACGATTTTATAATTTTTTAGGGTATTGTTAAAAATATTATACAATATCTTAAAAATGATCTGGTTTATAAGTTCTTTCAAGTAAAGTCATTTAAAACGTTTCAATGAAAAATATTCATTATTTCAGTTGGCACTAAAATAGCGAATTGCGCTTGCCTTCAGACCTTTGGGGGCCGCCATTTTGAATGCATGCATTTGATTTTGGATTATTTTAAATCTTTGTATGCTAGGACCTCATCATTCAATGTACTATCTCGTTCAAATAGGAGTTTCACTCTAGACAGGGCAAAATAATTCAATTTTTAAAGAAAATCGCAGCTAAAAAGATTAGGCTTTAAATTTTTGACTTTTTTATTTTTCATTCAATTTTAATAATTTCCTGCAAAATACAAGAACATATTACAGGGACTCATAATCTCAAGCTTCATCAAAATCCGTTGGAAAATGTGACCACTAGAGGGCCACAAAAACATGAAAAAAACGCATATTTAAACGGCCGCCATTTTGAAATTTGCACATGCATGATCACCAAAATATCAAAGACTGTAGGTGTGAGTAATGTTTATCTTGAAACCAAGTTTCATATATGTCGGATCAAAATTGCAACTTTTAAAAGCCTTTGAAATTTCGACCTTCAACTGGCCGCCATTTTGTTTTTTGCAACCTGACCTCCAGTTTTTTTACGCAATTCTTTAGATACTTATAATTTCTATCAAACTACCGAATTTCATGAAAATCTGTTGAAAGCTTTGACCACTATTACAACAACAAAATTTTGCACGTTTTTCGACCTTTGAGCGGCCGCCATTTTGTTTCTGCGGTACCGACTTTGGATTTTTTATTGTGAAATTCATCACATACTTCAATGAACCTTTGTACCAAATTTCATCCAAATCGGAGCTACACTTTGGTCAGAACAGAAATCGCGATTTTTCGTCTAAAATGGCCGCCATTTTGTTTTTGCCCGGCCGATATAGCTGGTTCACGAATTTAACCGAGACAATTACCCAATACACCTTTCCTCAAAATTTGGTGAAAATCGAAGCAAAATTGCAACCTCTAGCGTGGTCACAAATTTCGTTATATCCCATATATATATATATATATATATATATATATATATATATATATATATATATATATATATATATATATATATATATATATATATATATATATATATATATATATATATATATATATAAATATATGTATATATATATATATATATATATATATATATATATATATATATATATATATATATATATATATATATATATATATATATATGATGCTCTCCGCAATAGGTAAATTTCTCTCGAGAAATTTACCTAAAAAGACATTTCCCACGCGTCCGCATCTATTCCGACGGATGCAGAAACTTTAGAATCTACGAAAAATGACACTGTCTGGGAAACAGTGCGAACGTTTCTAAAAAATAATAAAATGCTAAATGCTTTGTCAGCAAAGTGAAAATTATTAAAATCACAGAATACGAACTTCTCGCCCAGTTGCGCGTTAAATTCCTAGGTATCAACTTCGATGTAAACTTTAAGTTAGTTCCGACCTTTAATAAATTTGTTAAACTCGAAGTGCTAGTGCGTTTTATTTCTTCCCGGTGGCTTTTGGGAGCTTTATTTTTTTCGCTCCGCTCATTCCCCGCTACATATTTCGCACGAAACTTAGTCTCTTTGCAGCAGTGATCCTGAGGAAATCCGGGCAGTAGTAAAGCAGGTGATCCTGCTTATACATTAAGCACCGAAAAGTTGTCGTCTTGGCAACGGTCGACTTGGTGAATTTCCTGCGGTTGATCTTCGGTTGCTTGTTTTAATGGCCGAGTATCTCGAGAGCCTGGAAATGGATTTTAATGAAGTCTAACAAACTCTTCAGGAGTGGTACCTCGCGCGGGTTGGATAACGATGGTTCGTATAATGCATGAGTCGCTGGATCGAATTTTCGGATTACCATATGTAGCAGCAACGGACTCCAGTCCCTTGTGGCCACTTGCAGGGTCTCCAGGCCTCTGAGATACTTTTGTGTGGTGTCATATAGAGCCTTTAATGCTGTCACTGATGGCCATTCGTTAGCACGAGATGGCTGACTCATCAATTTGTTGATGAGCGTCACTACCAATAATCACCGGTTGTCCTACCTTTCCTTCAAGGTTGTGCAAGCCGCGTCGTAGTTGTCATCCAACAATGTAAAATTTCGAATCAAAAGCTATACTATAGCTTCTTGCACTTGGACATCGGTTGGCTATGCACCATTTGCAGGAACAAGTCGTGAAATAGTTGCCAATGTAAATAGATAATCGAAGGTGGGGAGTTTTATTTTCAGCAGAGGTCTGATAAGAGGAGTCACAGGCAGAGTCGTTGAGGCAGGGTGGGCGCTGAGTTCATCCATTTTTAATTCCAGACGTATGACCCAATCTTGGGTAAACTCTCGAAATGAATGTGGTGTTGCACGTTAAAACCATACGCTTCAGGATCGTCATGGAGCTCGACGATCTGCTGTTGATATTCATCCAGGTGTTGTCAACCTCATTGGAGGGTCGTGAGTTTGCTCCTGCACCACGTCCGAGTGACCTCCTTCTGGTCCAAATGGTCGATGATCCTCCTCAACGAGCCTGTCATGACTTTTTATTGACGCAGCATACTGACCACACTGGCATCTCTTGGTGCTGAGGCTTTTGTAGTGTAGTCCTTGTCCTCACTATCCTGAATTTTGGGCCCTTTTGGTAACTGTTTCTCGGTTGACGTGCACACGTGTGTTTTGGCATGCATTTGATCGCCGAAGTGCTGCTGGTAACGGAGGGAGTTGCCTTTGGTAGTGTCGTCTATATGTTGGGTAAAATTCTCGTGTGACAGAGTGACCTCCACTAGGGACCGGATTTGACTATCGCCTAGTTCAAAATCTTCCCACGCGGCCTCCAGTTGCCGCAGTCACTCCGTATAATACTTGGCTTCCTGCCTTCTTAAGGGCAAATCTTTCTTGTAGTTTGAAATGACGCCTTCGACGATTCGAGCCAATCCTTTTACGTCCTCGATCAGGTGATCCCCATTCGCCATCGCGTAAAAAGTCAGAAAACGGCCGGAAATAGAGAGCGCGGATAAACCATGACATTATACAAAACACCATACAGCACTTCATGACCTGTTCACCGGGAAAGATGTAATTATTTAAATGTGAACGGCAAAGTAAATACCAAGTGTATCCCACCAGGGCCTCCAGATGGTTGCACCGGGACTCTTTTGTCCTGATCTTGTACAAATTGTTTTTTTTTTTGTGCGAGTAGCGTGTAAAATAGCGTATTAATTTCGAATATCCTGTTTGACGAGCTAGTTATGTTTAATTGAGCACCAAAGTTTTACTTTATATAATTTTAAATAAGGCTTCTGAATATGACCTGATACTATACTTTCTCAAAATTTCTATCCAAAAACAACTTAAATTCACCTTCAATTTAACCGTAATCATTGATAATGCACCAAGCCACTTTATATTAATCTTCACTTTTCTGTAGAGTTGCAGACCAACTCGCCACGTTCAATTTCTAACGCAATTTGCTGACCAGACAAACGCGCCAGGGAAAGAACGCTGAGTTTGCGTCTTTTCGCTGGCACGTCTGCCTTTGTCCATGAAATGTAATCCAATCTCTTCGATTACTGATCCACTTCATGGACAAATGAACCAGATGAATGTGCACAGTCAGCAATTTGGCTGTGAGTTACAAAAAGCAAATGGAATTACAGTGTATCGCAAAATTTAGTATTCGTGAAGATTGGCTGAAACTGAATTAAATCATTATTGTTGGGTGAAGTGCCGGCGAAAGGTAAATACAATTGTTCTCAAAAGGGAACAGTGAATGATTGATCAATTGATCGGTGAATTAAATTGAAATGATCGATCAATTGATAAATCTATTGAATTGATTACAAATGGGCTAATTAACCTTAAATAATTATCTAAGTTGATTGAAATGTTTTTGCCAGATCAGGCCATGATGGGCGCTCATGGGTGTCAGGAACTCAACAGAGATTCTCTTCGACAATAGCGTCGTCTTAACAGGAAAATATGTAGCTGACTTATGTAAGCGATTGGTAATAGAACAAATCCCAATAAGTTCTCGCCATCCCAAATCCAACGGAGCAGTAGAGAGATCGCACGCTAGAATGAACGAATTTTTATGAAGTATGACCAAAGAAACAAATCTTTTACCAAAGGAAGCACTTGGACTGGCAAGTCTTTGCTTTAACCAATGTATAAGTCAAGGAACAGGAAAATCAACTGACGAGCTTTCATTTGGGAAAATAAGTATACCTTCGCACCAAATACCAGCTGAGAAAGAACAAGACGAATCTGAGCTTAATACTTCACTCAGTAAAAGATTAAAGAATCTACAAGCAATGCGAGAAAGTCTTAGAGAGTTCAAAGTTAAAAAGAAGCAACAAGAGAGGTATGGCAGTCAATTAGATAAAAGCGCACTGTATATAATTACAAATTAGGTGATAAGGTATTAATAAGGCAGAAGAAAAATAAAGACTCACTGAACCAATGGATTGAACCATATGAAGTCCTTAGTGTTAAAAAATACTCCATTCAAATAAATAACAAACTCAATAGTTGGTTCAATGTTTGTGAGGTAAAACTATATTTGTCAGGGCCCCGTGCATCCTCTTTCTTACCACAAGATTCAGAACAGGCATGAGTGATGTTTCTATCAAAGGCATAGATTATTCTGGATCGTATTTTAAGCACATATCGGAAGCAAAATTTATGGATATGAAAATCCAGTTAGTTCAAATGACAGATCTGGTGGAAATCGAAATTAAAATAGAAAACGTAAAATTATTAACTCGTAGCATAAGTGATTTATGTGTAACTAGTATTTCTGTTTGTAAAAACTTAAAGCTAAATAGAGAATGGCAAACTAGTCGATTAAATCTCAATCTGAATATTGTATACGGTCTTTCAGGCTATACTCCTAACACCAGATTGCGATGAGGCTTAGCGGATTGGGTTGGAAGCTCATTAAAAATATTGTTTGGGACTATGGATTCATACGACTTTGATAACATCAAAGACGCTGTAGATTCTATCAGCAAAAATGAATTTAATATCAGCAAGGGTATGATAAAAAATACATACCTAATAAACGGAACTAACAAACAATCGAAAGTTCTTTCTACCGAACAAAATTCCATCCGTGTTAAGATGGATAAAATTGTTGATGAATTAATGAAAATCAATAATATTACAAAGGAGCATGAGAAAAATTTGTCTGTGAATTTATTATGAAGAGCTCTATTTAAAAATTTGCCATAAAATCGAAGTCATTGACTTGCAAATCCAAATACTTCCTGATAGTTTGTTGTTTATCCAATCAGGAATTTTACACCCTTTTATCTTAGAACCTGAACAATTTTTAATTTTGCTGATTGCTCATTGTGCTTCGCAATTAAACTGGATGATTGTTGTTACTGCTCTTGCTGTATCAGCATCAAGATTTGTATCAGCGCATTTTCTGGTTCCTTCAATTTTTGTGTTTCTTCTTTTCCACCTTCTACGACTTTTTCCGCATCTGAGGCTCACCCGAATCCAGATACACGACTTCCAGTTCAATCGCGTCACACAAGCGTGCAATCAGTAGGGCCTTTGTATCTTGCGTAGCCAGATTTCGCTGTTCCAACTGTTCTTCAAGCTCCGATATGGTCATTTCATTAATTTTTAAATGTAAGCCTCGTGGCGTTTTGAATGTTTCGACTTCGCCCCCCCCCCCCCCTTTTCCACGTGAATTTCACTATTGTGCACTTTTAAAATGTTTTAAAGTTTTCACTTTCGAAATTTTTATTCTCACTTGCGTGTTACGGTTCGCGGCCGAAAAGTTTCATGTTCCGAAAAAGTGAAAATGCACTATCTTGTAAATTGAATCAAAAAGGTTTATTTACTAAGAATACACAACGATTCATCTCCCTACTTTGCAAGTCGCATTTTAATGTACTTATGTTTCAACTGTCTTCAAATATATCACGAACATCGTTTACTTCACTATCAATCTATAACGCCTTCAATCCGGGCTCTACTCTTATTGCAGTTTTACCATCGCAGTTTTCACTACTACTATGTCCCCCATTCATTCGGCTCGGCTTTCTGTAGGATATCTAGCCAGTCAATCCATTTCTCGTATATTGGCAAATGTTCTCACGAGAACTACCTGGGGTATTCGAAAAATTCTGACTACCCGCAGTGACGCCACTTGCTAACTTTCAGACGTTGATCATGGATCTACTCAATCCATTCTTGCGCTTTCAAGTACATGCCCTTCGACGTCATTCGTTTACTTTTCCTGGTTGCTTCTTTTCAATCGATATGTTGTTCATGGTGGTATAAATAGTTGCGACAATAATTGCGACAATAGTTCGCAGAATTGTGTGGACATGTAACAATATATATATATATATATATATATATATATATATATATATATATATATATATATATATATATATATATATATATATATTTGTATATATATATATATATATATATATATATATATATATATATATATTTGTATATATATATATATATATATATATATATAATTTATGTATACATATATGTGTATATATATATAGTATATATATATATATATATATATATATATATATATATATATATATATATATATATATATATATATAGTGTATATATATATAGTGTATACATATATATATATATATATATATATATATATATAGTGTATATATATATATATATATATATATATATATATGTATATATATATATATATATATATATATATATATATATATATATATATCGTATATATATATATATATATATATATATATATATATATATATATATATATATATATATATATATATATATATATATATATATATTATATATATATATTGTCACGTGTTATGGTTCGCGGCCAATAATTTTAATGTTCCGGGAAGGTGAGAACGCACTGTCTTTTAAATTAAGTTAAAAGAGTTTATTTACTAAGACTGCACAATCATTAATATAACTATTTCACAAATCGCATTACAATTTAACTTTTACCGTCCCTCAATTTTCATTTCAACGGGCTATTACCAAATTCACTTCACAATCAATCAATATAGCCTTTAATTCGCGCTACACACTTATCGCAGTTTTACTATCGGGGTTTTACTATCGCCCCCGTACATTCAGCTCGGCTTTATATAGGGTCTTAAGTCATTCAATCCATTTCTCGTACATGGCGAACTACCTGGAATATTCGAAAAATTCTGAATACTCCCGCAGTGACGTCACTTTCGGATATTGATCATGCTTGGTGGGTTCTTGTGCTTTCGAGTACATTCGCTTATTGATCATGATGTTCTTAATAGTTCCGAAAACAATTGTGACAGTAGCTTGCAGAATAATTTGCACATGTAACGATAATATATATTTGTATATAGTTATCTGTAATGGTAAGTCTAAAAAGGACTGAGCCTTACTCTCATTTTTCGATTGAATATTTCTTTTATTTAAAATGAATTTCATTCAAGTACATATTGTCCATTATTATCCATGGCCTTTTGTCATTTTTTCTGTTGAGCCATTATTCCATCTGTGTAGAACTTCATTGGTTTATCGGCGAAAAACTTTGGCCAAGTGACTTTCACAGTCCCTTTTTGAAGTGAATTTCTTTTCATTAAGGAAGTAGTCCACATGGCTTAGTGGTTAGAGCACTAAGCCCGTAAGCTGAAGCTCTCTGGTTCAAGTCTCGTTGGCGTCAACGAGATTTGGTTCAAGTGGTTCTTCGGACGAACTATAAGCCTGTTCAGCTATGATACGTGCTGGTTTATAATCAGAACGTATCGCAGCTGGGCGCATGGACACACGGCCAAAGCGTGATAATGATTATATCACCTTGGGGAGTGCCGATACATTCGATCATGACAATGAGGTACTCTAACTATCTCTAAGTGAAGGCCCGAAAGGGGCTGTAGGGTTACAAAGAAGAAGAAAGAAGTTTTGCAAAGACTGAAACAATGGTAGTCTGATGGTGCAAAGTCTGGACTATACGGTGGATGCATCAAAACTTCCCAGCCACGCTCTGTAAATTTTTGTCTGGCCATCAAAGAAATGTGTGGTCTGGCATTGTCATGATGGAAGACAACGCCCTTTCTTTTGATCAATTCTGGCCGGGTTTTTGGAATCGCTTGTTGCAATCTGGTTAATTGCTGACAGTACAGAGCCGTAGAAAGCATTTGGCTAGGTTCTAGTACCTCATTATAAACAATTCCCTTCCAATCCCACCATACAAACAGCATAACCTTATTTGGTGTCAATTCTGGCTTTGAAGCCGTTTGTGATGATTCACCTTTTTTGACCAGGATCTTACCCATTTTTCATTGCCCATAATGATTTGCTTCAAAAGGGGCTTGATTTCGTTGCGTTTTATTAGCATTCCGCAAATGGAAATGCGGTCGATCAAATTTTATTATTTTAATTCATGCGGCACCCAAATGTCGAGCTTTTTTGTGTATCCAGCCTTACGCAAATGATTCGAAACTGTTTAGTGATGGATATTCAGTTCCTTAGCAATATCATGGCTGCTTATGTGTCGGTCTTCTTCAGTTTTTTGTAAGATTTCATCGACTTGGTCGAACTGAGCGAGGTCCACCTTTGACATAAAAATTTCCAGAACGAAAGCGAGAAAACCATTTCTTAGCTGTGGCTTTTGATGAAGTATTTTGACCATAGACACCACAAATTTTCTCACGAAACCGCGATGCATTCTCACCTTGATGTTAGTGATATTGTAAAATTGTAAATTGTATATATATATATATATATATATATATATATATATATATATATATATATATATATCTCCGCAATAGGTTAATTTCTCTCGAGAAATTTACCTAAAAGGAAACATTGATCTAAGAAGGTTCTACGGGACGACAGAGAAGGGAGACGAAGTATGGATAGATGACGCTCATAAGACTCATAAGCTACGTTGAATTTGAAAAACACAATACGGGTAAACTTACGCTGAACAGCTTCTAGTGAGTTCATAAGATATAAATGTCTAGGAGACCATACTACTGAGCAGTACTCAAGGAGCGGGCGGACAAGACACGTGTACAAGCGAACAGCGGTAGCAATATTTGCAAACTTATGCAAATGCCGCATAAGAAAACCCGAAACTTTTGATGCCTTGGTAATTAGGCTAAAAATGTGGACATCAAATTTAAGCTTGGGGTCAAATATTACACCAAGATCTTTACATGAGTCTGCAGAGGAGAGAACAACATCACATAAGGTGTAATTAAAAATCAAAGGGACAATTTTCAAAGTAAAAGTCATTTTAAAACATTTGGAAACATTAATACGAAGGAAGTTTACATTACACCAGTTATACAGGTTAAAAAGATCAATTTGGAGTTGCTGACAATCCTCAAGGGATCTAATTGTCCGGAATACCTTGAAATCATCAGCATACAGGAGACAAGAAGAGGAAATTACAGAAGGAAGATCATTGATAAACAGTACGAAAAGAAGAGGTCCAAGGATTGACCTTTGAGGGACACCAGATGTAGGATTGAATGGAAAGGAAAATGTGCCATAGAGATTGACACGACATGAACGGGAGGTTAAATATGATGAAATCCAAGATTGAAGGGAACCGGATATGCCAAGCAAAGCTAACTTTTGACGGAGCAGAACATGGTTCACGGAGTCAAAAGCTTTCGAGAAGTCCGTGAATATTGCATCTACTTGAAGCTGTTTATCTAAAGCTCTTGCAATATAGTCTTCGAACTCAGCCAAGTTCGTAGAAGTTGAACGACCCCTTTAGAATCCATGTTGCTGTGGTGAGACAAATGAACTCAGGGACTCAAGAAGCCTGTTTTGCACAAGTCGTTCCAGCAGCTTAAAGAAACAGGAGAGGAGTGATATCGGACGATAGTTTGAGGCAGATGATGGGTCGCCGTTTTTAAAGATAGGAACAACATTTGCATCTTTCCAGTACGTTGGAAAGGTGCCAGTACTAAGACTGAGATTGAATATAAGGGAAAGAGGAAAACACAAAGAGGAACAAAGTGACCTTACAAATATATTAGGTAATCCATCAGGACCAGGGCTAACATTCGGATCGAGCAAGTTAACAAGGGATTCAACTTCAGAAGGATCAGTGGAATAGGATGTACTTGATGCTGGATAAGTTTGAATTGAATTTATGGGGGAGTGTAGTATGTCAGAAGAGGAAAAAGTAGAGGAAAAATATTCGACAAATAGGTTAGACATATCCTGAGGGGAGAAGGCTTCAGTGTTATTCCATTTGACAGTATGCGGGATGGAAGAGGAAGATTTAAAGGATCGGATGTATGACCAAAAGGGTTTAGGGTTATTTGTCAGGAGGGAATTCTCTAAACTGCTAAAATAGTTTTTCATGGCCGTTTTGATCTCTGTTTTAGCCTAACAGCGCAATCTACAGAAATTTTGCCTAGCATCATCACTTCTGGTCAATTTATAGTGCCTATGCCCCTTATCTTTGGCTCTCAAGGCACGAAGAACACTTCGGGTAAGCCAAGGCTTCATTTTCGCATTGCGAGGAGCTTGGAGCGGAGTGTAAAGAGCAATCAGATTATTCAGGTAATCATAGAATTTGTTCAAGGAACTATCGCAGTCAAGCGAGTGAAGAAGGTACACCAGTTGACCGAGTCCAGATTGGTTTTAATTGCCTCATAATTTGCGTTAAAGAAATTGTAACGACAAACTGAGGCAGTTCTCTGGGGCTTAATGGTATCAACGGATAGTGCTAGAGACAAAGGTGGATGATGGAGATCAGGTTGAACATAAGGATGTAAAACGGGAGCTATAGATAGACACCTTGTTTGAAAATTTGACATGACAAGGTCCAGAAGACGATCATTAGGGTTACGGATATGATTAAACTGTGAAAAAGAACAAAGGGAAAGAAAGGAAGAAAGTAACAAAGAAGGATTATTTGTTGAGGAAATACCAGGTGTTGTTAAGTGGTCCCATTCCACTGCTGGTAGATTGAAGTCCCCACAAATTATAATTTAGGAATGTAGATGACGAGCAAGAAGATAGGCAGAGAGTTCATCGAAGAAGGCTTCGTACACCGTTAAGGGAGAATTACAAGGAATATACACAGAGGAAATTAATAATGAGGAGTTATGAGGAAGAGGGAGTTTCACAATTACACACTCAACAGCACGAGCAAATTTGAAGTCAGCACAAAGTGAACTATTGAGGGATTTGCAGACTGCAACCAAGACTCCCCCACCATCAGATTTATTAGTGACGTTAAGGTCACAGTCGCAACGGTGAACTAAATAGTCAGGTAATATTTCTGCGTTTAAAATATTCTCATTTAACCACGTTTCAGTTAAACAGATAACTGAATCGTTAGTTAATTGGGACACGAGTAGTAAGTCCTCAAGTTTGGTTCTCAAGCCACGAACATTTTGATAGTAAATAGAAATAAATGAACGATTAGGAAATGAAGAATTACTTTCAGAGTTAGATGATCCTTGAAGGTTGTTGAGGCGGTTTGGAACCTTTATCGGGACGAAATCGCCGCTTGGGCTGCATTGTATCGAATGTTTTAAAAAGTGTGCACTTTGGCCAAAAGTCAGAACTGAGTAGGCTAGAAAGTTCAGCCGGAACTGTCAATTTGAAAGAACTTATAACCTGGTCAGGAAGGTTATTTTTTGTTAACTTTACGCACCTGAAAATACTGGGCGTGTAGCCAAGCTTCGATGTTACGTAGTTGGTTAGTGTATCCTTAGTTGTGTTGTAAGCGAGCCTTGATATGACTGGAGAGGTGGGGAGACTGCTCGTAATACTCCGTTATCAGCTAAAACACTCTCTGTAGAGTTTTGTGGTGCTGAAGGCACAACGATATTTTGCTGAAGATTCGTTAATTGTGTAAGGCTCAGTTCGGATTGAGACTGAATGTTATGTTGCTGTTGTAAAGGCAAGATAGTCTGCTACATGCGACTATTATGTTGCAAGACCGTAGCTTTATTAATTGTAGCCGGAATTGACTCCTGATAACAAGCATGCTGTTGTTGCGCAAGTACACTTCGCGTAAGAGGCCGCTGCTGCTCAAGAGGTGACACGGTAGAATTTTTGATAATGCTGTGACGGCATGACGATACCAGCTCATCATACACACCAGGCGAAAGTAACTGAGGGGACAGCAGAAAATTTTGAGTTGTAGACGGTTGATCCGGAAACTGCTGTAGCTGATCCTCACTCTGCGGCAGACTCAGGAGCAATTGCTGTTGTTGTAAAGCATGCTCAAGTTTCTGCATTAGCATTACCAAGGCATCAAAAGTTTCGGGTTTTCTTATGCGGCATTTGCATAAGTTTGCAAATATTGCTACCGCTGTTCGCTTGTTCACGTGTCTTGTCCGCCCGCTCCTTGAGTACTGCTCAGTAGTGTGGTCTCCTAGACATTTATATCTTATGAACTCACTAGAAGCTGTTCAGCGTAAGTTTACCCGTATTGTATTTTTCAAATTCAACGTAGCTTATGAGTCTTATGAGCGTCGTCTATCCATACTTCGTCTCCCTTCTCTGTCGTCCCGTAGAACCTTCTTAGATCAATGTTTCCTTTTAGGTAAATTTCTCGAGAGAAATTTACCTATTGCGGAGAGCATCATATATATATATATATATATATATATATATATATATATATATATATATATATATATATATATATATATATATATATATATATATATATATATATATATGTATATATATATATATATATATATATATATATATATATAAATATATATAAATATATATATATATATATATATATATATATATATATATATATATATATATATATATATATATATATATATATATATATATATGGGATATAACGAAATTTGTTACCACGCTAGAGGTTGCAATTTTGCTTCGATATTCACCAAATTTTCAGGAAAGGTGTATTGGATAATTATCTCGATTAAGTTTGTGAACCAGCTATATCGGCTGGGCAAAACCAAATGGCGGCCATTTTAGACGAAAAATCGTGATTTCTGTTCTGACCTAAGTATAGCTCCGATTTGGATGAAATTTGGTACAAAGATTCATTGATGTATGCGATGAATCTCACAATAAAAAATCCAAAGTCGGTACGGCAGAAACAAAATGGCGGCCGTGCAAAATTTTGTTGTTGTAATAGTGGTCAAAGCTTTCAACGGATTTTCATGAAATTCAGTGGTTGGATAGAAATTATAAGTATCTAAAGAATTACGTCAAAAAACTGGAGGTCAGGTCGCAAAAAACAAAATGGCGGCCAGTTGAAGGTCGAAATTTCAAAGGTTTTTAAAAGTCGCAATTTTGATTCGACATATATGAAACTAAGTTTCAAGATAGACATTACTGAGCCTGCAGTCTTTGATATTTTGGTGATCATGCATGTGCAAATTTCAAAATGGCGGCCGTTTAAATATGCGTTTTTTTCATGTTTTTTTGGCCCTCTAGCGGTCACAATTTCCAACGGATTTTGATGAAACTTGAGACTATGGATCTTTGTACTATGTTCTTGTATTTTGCAGGAAATTATTAAAATTGAATGAAAAATAACAAAGTCGAAAATTTAAAGCCTAATATTTTTAGCTGCCATTTTCACTAAAAATTGAATTATTTTGCCCTGTCTAGAGTGAAACTCCTATTTGAACGAGATAGTACATTGATTGATGAGGTCCTAGCATACAAAGATTTAAAATAATCCAAAATCAAATGCATGCATTCAAAATGGCGGCCCCCAAAGGTCTGAAGGCAAGCGCAATTCGCTATTTTAGTGCCAACTGAAATAATGAATATTTTTCATGGAAACGTTTTAAATGACTTTACTTGAAAGAACTTATAAACCAGATCATTTTTAAGATATTGTAAAATATTTTTAACAAAACCCTAAAAAATTATAAAATCGCGACTTGTCTGTCTGTCCGTCCGTCCGCCCGTTTGTTTGTGCGTCATAACAAGTCTTCTCGCAAACCACATGAGCTAGAATGAGGAAATTTTCTACGTAGGTCAAAAGTGGTGCCTCTTGAAATTTGCAGTGCAAGAAAATATTTTAAGGTATTTAAGGGGGGTCTCCCCATACAGGCGGGTCTCCCCATACAGGCGGGTCTCCCCATACAGGGGGTGGCATACAATGTTTTTTATTTCTGTAGCCCTCTAGAAGCCATGGTTCTCAACAGATTCCGTTGAAACTTGAAATTATAAGTTATTAAGGCAAGTTAATTTAATTTAATTATGCAAATCGAATGACAAATAATACAGTCGAAAATTTACAGCTTAATATTTTTAGCAGCCGATTTCAATAAAAATCAAAATGATGGCCCTCATAGTTCAGAAAAAAATTGAAAATGTATATATTAATGTGCTGATTAAACTTTTATGGTAATCTTTTGAAATTAACTATTCGAGCTATTTAAGCCTTTGTGTGGCTACCACTGTGAACTGTGTAGACAGCAAATGCGAGAAGGGCCAAACTGGTATTTATATGTTTACAACAATTTATGATCCGCCGATTTTCAATATGTAATCAATACGCGTGCAACTCAATTTAATTAGCAAAATATTTGCGCCCCGATAAAAGGTCTCTAAAAACGAACGTGGCCAGATTTTTTTTATGTTAATAAGTATCCATGTGGTACTACGAAAATTGCAGAAAGAAGTTTAGTAGTAGGCAAGCCAAATTTTTTTTCGAAACTTTACGGTACATACGAGAAATTTACCTCTCCGGCTGGTGCTGTCAACGGGGATTTTTTAAGTTGTACCACCAACGAATTGCCTCCACCCTTAGCGCAGACTTGCAATACAGACTGTATGCACGACCTAGTCGGTCTAATCACATTCTCGAGGTTCCGTACGCCCGAACAGATTTATATTTTAACTCAATTATGCCACGAATCATCAGAATGCATAACAGCTTCGAGCTTGGCTCTCTATGCACGTCCTACTTTGTTTTAAAAATTAAATTAAAGATGTTACTTTTTGCGAATAGTGATTAATGTTCCTTAGCACTAAATTTTACAAACTTTGATCTTGACTCTATCTTCATTTCTTACATGTTTTAGATTAACTTTTTTCTGCTTGATTTGTTGTATTGATTTGTCTTACTCTAAATTATATTTAACTATATTTAATTGTCTAAGTCTATTTTGTAATTGGATTTCTGTCTGTTTAATGGACTTGAATAAATAAATAAAATAAATAAAATAAATATTGTCGCGTGTTATGGTTCGGGGCCAATAATTTTAATGTTCCGGGAAAGTGAAAACACACTGTCTTTTAAATTAAGTTAAAAGAGTTTCTTCACTAAGAATGCACAATCATTAATATCACTATTTTACAATTTCACTTTTCATTTGTATATCAATTTTTATTCCAATTGTCTGTATCGCGAAAATCACTCCACTGTCAATCAAAATTGCCTTTACTTCACGCTCTACTCTATCACAGTTTTATGTCGCGTTTTTACTATAACTCCCCATTCATTCTTCTTCTTCTTCTTCGTAGCTCTACAGCCCTTTTCAGGCCTTCGCTTAGAGATAGTTAGAGTACCTCATTGTCATGATCGAATGTATCGGCTCTCCCCAAGGTGATATGATCATTATCACGCTTTGGCCATGTGTACGTCCACCCAGCTGTGATACGGTCTGATTTTAAACCAGCACGTATCATAGCTGAACAGGCTTATAGTCCGTCCGAAGAACCACTTGAACTAAATCTCGTTGACGCCAATGAGACTTGAACCAGAGAGCTTCAGCTTACGGCTTAGGGCTCTTATCACTAAGCCACGTGGACTACAAATCCCCTTCTTCCCGATAACAATGATGTCAGCTGGGTACACCAGGCAGGTATTCCAGGTTAGGCTTCATAGCACGTATTCCATCTGGCGTTTCAAGATGGCTGGAGCATTGCAAAGTAGAAATGGCATAACCACAAATAGCTACAATCCGGTCCCAATTGAAATGCGGTCTTCTCTCGGTCCTTTTTGTCAATTTTTACCTGCCAGTAGCCACTCTTGAGATCGTGTGTAGGGCTGCACCAGTGTTGATTTTTATGGTGCAATGCTCTCCATCAACTTTACCCGGAAGGCATAAGTCTGCTTCTCCCCGATTTAGTCTTGATATGTTGATGGTGGTCCTGGGGAGGTCGATCCACCTAGCCAACGTCCGCCCCACAAATTCGGCTCTTACATGTTACCCCACCCCTCAGTTTGAAGGGCTTCCAGTCTGGGCTCCAGACTCGGTCTCGATCTCCTCCTAGCTGCACACGCTGGACAATAGCTCGGTTTTCTTCGCTTCTTGCAGTCTCTTTGCAGGTGCCTCTTCTCACCGCAATTCCAACATCTAGGCACACGCTCACACCTGCATTCGTCTGCAACTACCTCGCGAGCCCAGGCAGTGGTACGAGCCACATTTTTCGCTGCCTCAAAGCTCAGACTATAAGTCAATGCGCCCTCAACCATTTGCTTTTGAGCTAAACGCACGGTTTGCTGCAATTCTTGGTCTTTTAATGCACTGATGAATGCTTCTGTTGCTGCGTCGTCTCGATGTTCTGGGTCGTAAGCTGGGTAAGTCAAAGGTGCCAGTCACTCAATGTTTTGAGCTAGCTACTGTAAGGTTTCGCCAGACTTCTACATCCGATGCCGTAGCTATGACCGATAAATCTGCTTCAGGTGATCATCTCCATAACGTATGTCGAGCGCATTCAATATAGCAGCTGGGTTTTGGTGCAACTCAACGGGGATAGTCTGCGAAAGCTCGGCAGCTTGGCTTTTTAGAGCAAGAAATAATGGAGTTGATCTCTACTGCCCATTCCAGTGACTTGTCCTAGCGCCGGCTTCAAAGTGGATTTTTTACATGCTCCAGACCGTTTGCCCGTCAAATATTGGTGCTTTCACATTTCTGGATGAACTTTGCGTTGCAGTTATATGTGGGGCTGGTGAGGTGGTGACTACTGCCTTCGCTGCTTCCAATTCCTATTTCACTTTTTCCATATCATGGTTGATTCTCTCCTTGACCTGGCTGACCTGTACCTCGACTTGGTAGACCTTTTCCTCGACGCATTTAATTTGTTTGTTCAGACTACGGAGCTTCGCTTTTATTTTGGTAGACTGTTTTTGAAAATCTGCATTGATTTTGATCGCTAGTTGGTCGAGGTCCGCAGATTGTTCATTTAGCTTCGCTGATTCCGCAACTGAGGGCTCACCCGAATCCAGATGTACGCCTTCCGATTCAATCGCGTCACGCAAGCGTGCAATCAGTATGGCCTTCATACCTTGTGTATTTTGCTGTTTCAACACTTCCTTAAGCATTTAGGCTTCGTGGCATTGTAATTTTTTCGGTTTTTTTCACCAGTTTCTACGTTACATTTCACTATTGTGCACTTTAAAAGATTTGACTTTTAAAGTTTTATTTCTCACTTCTCGAAACCACTGTCGCGTGTTATGGTTCACGGCCAATAATTTTAATGTTCCGGGAAAATGAAAACACACTGTTCTTTAAACTAAGTTAAAAGAGTTTATTTACTAAGAATGCACAATCATTAATTTCACTGGTTTGACAATTTTACTTTTCACTTGTCCATTAACTTTTATTGCAATTGTCTGTATCACGCAAATCACTCCACCATCAATCAATATCGCCTTTACTTCGCGCTCTACTCAATCACAGTTTTACTATCGCGGTTTTACTATTATTCCCCATTCATTTAGCTCGGCTTCATATAAAGTCTCTAGGCATTCAATGCATTTATCGTACATTGGGCGAATGTTCTGGCGATAACTACCTGGAATATTCGAGCAATTTTGAATACCCCGGCAGTGACGTCACTTTCAGATATCATTTCAGATATTCGTAGATTTTTGTCCTTTCGAGTACATTCGTTTATAGATCATGATGTTATTTATAGCTGCGTAAACAATGGTGACAGTAGCTCGCAGAAATTTTTGGATATGTAATAATATATATATATATATATATATATATATATATATATATATATATATATATATATATATATATACATATATATATATATATATATATATATATATATATACATATATATATATATATATATATATATATATATATATATATACACATATATATATATATATATATTATATATATATATATATATATATATATATATATATATATATTTATATATATACATATATATATACAGTCCTTCCACAAAAGTCAAGGTACAGTGATAAATATCATGAAAATTGGTTTGATATTTTTATTTAAAAACCTATAGCGATAAAATTTTTTTGGTATTACTTCAACTATAATCATTAAATTTAAATTCATGTAAAACAAAACGAAAATTCTGTCGTATTATATATTATTACATATGATGTGTTGGAAAGTCAATGAATGAAGTCCACAAATGTCATGGTACACCTAAAGAAAAATGATACAAATTGCAATTATAGTCTTGCATAGTTATTTGAATTATACTTTTCTTAATATTTTGTCGGATATCCTTTCATCTGAATTACTGACTTCAGTCTTTTAGGCATAGAATATACCAATTTTTTAGTAAATTCGCTGCTGATTCTGGCCCACTCCTCCAATATAACATCCTGAAGCTGCGCCTTGCTTGATATCACTCTTTTTCGGATTTTTGTCTCAAGCTCATTCCAAAGATGCACTATAGGGTTCAAATCAGGGCTTTGAGGCGGTGTAGCAAGCATGCGAGTATTGTACAATAGCCATATTCGAACTTTATGCGCAGTGTGGTTAGGGTCATTGTCCCTGTTGAAACAAGAAATCTTCTCGCATACCTAATTTGGCTGCACTTTGTTTCATGTTGTTTCGTAGAAATCTCTAAATAAGAGTTCTGATCCATAGTATTTTTCGATGAATGTCAGATTTCCAACTCCAGCAGCAGCCATGCAACCCAAACCATAACACCACCACCTCCATGTTTTACTGTTTTAATAGTGTTCTTGGGATTAAATGCTTCTCCTACTTTTCGCCAGACCCTCTTATGCCCATTTACACCAAATATACAAAATTTAGACTCATCCGAAAGTAAAACATTATCCCAAAACGTTATTGGTTTGTCAATATATGCTTTTGCAAATGTTATTCTTTTTTGTTTGTTTATGGAACTTACAAGAGGTTTTCTTCTAGGCGTACGAGATGAAAATCAAGCTTCTACGACAGCTCTACGCACAGTTTCTGCGCAAACCTCCTTCTTATCATTAATTCCAAGAACATCGCAGATTTTTCTACAGCTTAGAAATGGATCTTGTTTTACCATTCGCGAAATTTTTCTCTTGTCCTTTGCACTTAGTTTAGATGGACGACCTGTTCGGGGCACATTTTCCATTCTATTTTCCTTCTTAAATCGATTTATCACTTTTTGAATGGTTGACCGACTTCGCAACACTAGTTCAGCTATTTCAGAATATGATTTGCTCTGATTTGAATGCAGATTAATAATTATTTCACGCTCCTTAATACTCAACTCCTTTCGACTCATTTTTTAAAAATTTTATTAAATAAAAGATACACCACGAATACGGACGCGATATTAAAGGCAGCGGCCTACGGTTGTTAACTCACTCTGATAATATGAACTTGGGGGATTCCCCTTTTTACAAATAACAGGGCATTTTCTGCAACTGTACCAAGACTTTTGTGGAGTAGAAAAGAGACATTGCCAACAAAAAATTATTGTCTTCAATGATCATTATTGCCGAATCCCTTTAAATTTATGAAAACTTAAATTCAACAGAACTCGTATTATTACCATTTCATAACTTTTGGTTTTCAAATAAAAATATTGATTCAGTAATACAATTTTCAGTTACCGATTCTCTGTACCTTGACTTTTGTGGAAGACTGTATATAGATATATATATATATATATATATATATATATGTATACATATTTTTATTTTACAAAACAAACCTAGCAGGCCAGAGGCCCACTTACAAGGTTTAAAATCAAAAAATATAGACAGAGTAACAAAAGACAAAAGAAAGATATAGAAAAATTCAGAACGTAAACTAATATGAAAGATAGCAAAATAGAAAAAAAATTTGAGTTTTAGAAAGAATTACATGTTAAGAATTTTAGATTTAAGTAACGACTTAAAAATGAAAATTGAATGAGGAAATGAACCAAGTTCCAGATTATTATG
This sequence comes from Odontomyia ornata, assembly GCA_963969285.1. Classification (NCBI taxonomy): domain Eukaryota; kingdom Metazoa; phylum Arthropoda; class Insecta; order Diptera; family Stratiomyidae; genus Odontomyia; species Odontomyia ornata. The sequence continues at coordinate 233,961,521 of OZ017739.1, read as the reverse complement.
CACTCTGGGAAGACGCACCATGGCTGAGTGATAATAAATGTCAGTTCGTGCGAAAGGAGTAATTAGTAACTGACTGGTGCGAGTATTCCTAACAGGGATCCACCATTGAATATTATTTGCTAGCCGCGAATTAACCAGACGATGATGAAGTTTAAATAGAAAACATTCATCTAAATAAATACGACGAGAACACAAGGTGGGTAAATTAAGAATGGAGAGTCGATCAGGATAGGAATGATAAGGAAAATTGAATTTATAAAACAAAAATTTAGTAAATCTCCTCTGGACAGTCTCAAGAGAAGAAATAAGATAATCTTGGTGAGGCGTCCAGGCTTGGGAAGCATATTCTAAGATACTTCGAACAAGGGAGACGTATAGTAAAGTAGCAGAATGAATATCATGAAATATGTGAACATGTCGAAGAATGAAGCCAGACAGCTTCGCTGCTTTATTCGTGATGTGCTGAATATGAATGTCAAATTTGAGTTTGGAATCAAAAATAACTCCAAGATCTTTAGTTTGGGTAACACGAGAGAGGGGTAAGTCATGAAAATCTTCGGCCACCCAATCTTGTGCCGCCATCGCTTTATGTGAAGGAGCGGAGTCTTGTTGAAGAATGTATGGTCTGCCTCCGCTTACATTGTCTATCCAGGGTTTCACTACTGTCTCCAAAACCTCGATTTATGCAGCAGAGTTCACTCAAAATCCTTTTGTAAAAAAGTGTGGTGGCGTAACATGTCCTTCGTTGCTGACAACACCTAAGACCATAACTGTGGCTACAAATTTTGTGTGCTTAAAAAAAAGGAATTCCCGTAGGATTTGAACATAGCCATCTGTCATTTCTGCGATTGGTCTTTTGATCTGGTTAAAAATGTTTTTTGTCGAAAAAAACCATAACGTTTTAGGCGCCTCAGGGTGTTTGATTTTGTTGAAAAGACGTTTTGATCAGAGAACTCTTTGTTCCCGTGTTCTCTCCGACATGAACTGTCCTCTGCGCGTCACGTAAGACTTATACCGAGGGTCTTCGTGACCTCTACGAATAAGGCGCTCATAACCATGAAGCTCACTCGCAAGGACCCTCATTGATTTTGAAGAGTCCTCGTCCATGATCGCTTGCACTTGCTCTAAAAATTCTGCGGATTGAAGAATGTCAGAATGTTATTCGTGCTTTTTGCGTTTTACAGCCGATTCTGTATTGCCTCCTAATGCTTCCAAATCACGCCGAACCTTATGCATGAATGAATGGGTGCAATTAAGAAAATTAGAGATCTCTAAATCTGTCTGGTTCGCACATATAGCGACGATGACACAACGTCTCTTCATTTCGTGAGTGATGTTGTAGTCCGCCATTTCTTATTTGAAAAGGGAAAAAAATACAAAAAAATTCGCAAAGTTATAGTCACATTTATGCATGTCCTCAAATTCCATACGCACCCTGTATATACATATACATATATATATATATATATATATATATATATATATATATATATATATATATATATATATATATATATATATATATCTATATATATATATATATATATATATATCTATATATATATATATATATATATATATATATATATATATATATATATATATATAAATGTATATATATATATATATATATATATATATATATATATATATATATATATATATCTATATATATATATATATATATATATATATATATATATATATATATCTATATATATATATATATATATATATATATATATATATATATTTATATATATATATATATATATATATATATATATATATATATATATATATATATATATATATATATATATATATATATATATATATATATATATATATATATTTATATATATATACCATTCGAAAAAGTATTGAGCCTTTTTGTGTAATTTTTCGATGGAATATTTCTTTTATTTAAAATGGATTTTATTTAAGTACATATTGTTCATTGCCATCTAAGATCTTCTGTCAATTTTTGGGTCGAGCCATTATTCCATCTGTGTAGAACTTCATTGGTTTATCGGCGAAAAACTTGGACATTTGATTTTCACAGTCCCTTTTTGAAGTGAATTTCTTTTAATTACGAGAGTTTTGCAGAAGCCGAAACAATGGTAGTCTGATGGTGCAAGGTCTGGACTATACGGTGGATGCATCAAAACTTCCCAGCCAAGTTCCGTTAATTTTTGCCGGGTCATCAAAAACGTTTGTGGTCTGGCATTGTCATGATGGAAGACAACACCCTTTCTATTGATCAATTTTGGCCATTTCTCTGAATTGCCTGTTGAAATCTGGTTAATTGCTAATAGTACAGAGCTGGATTGAGTGTTTGGCCAAGTTCTAGTACCTCATGATAAACGATTCCCTTCCAAGTCGTTTGTGATGATTTACCTCGTTTTCACTATGATCTTTTTCGAACGACATTCTCGTATCTTATCCATTTTTCATCACCCGTAATAATTTGCTTAAAAAATGGCTCAGTTTCGTTGCGTTTATTAGCACTTCGCAAATGGAAATTCGGTTGATCAAATTTGTGTTAGTTCATGCGGCACCCAATCGTCGAGTTTCATTTTGTACCCTATAATAGACAAATGGTTTAAAACTGTTTGGTTATGGATATTCGACTCCTCAGCATTGCCATGGCTGCTTATGTGTCGGTCTTCTTCAGTTTTTTGTAAGATTTCATTGACTTTTTCGGTGATTGGAGGACCCGAGGGTGGTGTATCTTTGACATCAAAATTTCCAGAGCAAAAGCGAGTGAACCATCTTTTGACTGTTGCTTTTGATAAAGTATCTTGATTATAGACACCACAAATTTTTTCACGAACCTGATATTAAAAGATATTACGAATTTTTTCAGAAATTTCACTCATTTTCAAATGACTACAACTGTTAGAACTTCATAACTTACCTAATTCCAAATGCATTCTTGAAGGCTGGCAATCTTTGGGGAGCGCCGCCCCCACGGACCCAAGGATATGGGGGGCACCACGAGGTTCCCTCCTGGGATGACAGGTAACGACTCTGATTGGATCTGGACTACGCTTTGGACAACGAACTGGAAATGACGCTTTGGGCTGGCGGATGTGATGGTTTGGACCTAGTTGCTTTGCACAGTAGCGCCGAGGTGAAACTCGTGTATGAATGGCTCCGTCCCGGTAAAACCTTGGCAGGCCTCGGAGTACGTTTGAAGTTCGCACCATTGGGTTGGTGGTGTAGGTTCAGTTGAGACGGACTCCCGGTTAGCGCTGGTCTGGCTCTGAGCACTTGTCCCCATAAGGGCTTGTGCCAACCCTCGCATGGCCTCCCTGCTCTGCAACTACACACACGAACGGAGATAGCGGCTCCGAGGGGGGACCCAACAAAACTGGAGCAAACAAAATCAAAAGACCACAAATACCCAGAAAAAGAAACGAAAATAATAACGACGACGCCACCAGCGGTTGCAGCCACGATGTCAACAGTACATCGCGAGCGGTACTAACAACGACAAAAACGAAGACTAACACAACGACAGTGAAGACCGATGAAAAACGGAGAATACAGACTGAGATTCCTGCGGCGTTCGGGCGCAGCAAAAAAATGATGCGAACGCCCGAGCGTCCTATTAAGGAGAAACGGGAAAATCTGCAGGACACTTCAGGTGTTCGAGTGGTGGGAGATAAAATAAAGAGCACCGAAAATTCGATTGTCACTGCTGCGATCGTTACCGAACCGACCGATGCAAGGGTCGAAAATCCCGACATTGCAACGAAAAATCCAGAAGCAAACAAGGAGATTACGGCACTAAAAGCAAAGAGTGACCAGACACCGCGTGAATGCACCGCCAAAGTTGAAAATGTGGCGGAAGTACTGCACTCGGAAACGGAACGTGATCACCTCTCCCAAGGATGGTTGCAAGGTACAATTGCGGCCCAGCGATACGAAGAAGAAAGACTACTTCGAAAAGCGGGAGATGGTCTGAAAAGAATACAAGCTGCATGCGACTCCCCAAAAATTAGCGAAGCAGCAAAGGAAGGGCTCCTTGAACTAGAGGAGCTCCTAGATCGCATAGGGCATTATCGGAGGAGCTGGTTAAGGACCGATGATGAAAAAAAGGCTAAAGAGGCGCTTGGGGTGAAATCTAAAGGTGACACACAGATAGCTCCACCAATAAACGTCAATAAAAGAACGGCGTCTAGCCCAATCCAAGGAGATCGGGATACAAAAAGGAAGGAAGAGGCACTTGACGGGCGTGGAGCACTAGATCAGTGTTCCAGACAGTGCTTACAAAAGGAGCGAAGAAAGTCTAAAAAAAACTCCTTCAAAAAAAGCCAGAAAATAAAATTCGCACGGACGCCAGATTAGAAAAAGGACCTGATGCAAAACAGGAGAGGCAGAAGCCCCGACGAAGACCCCGGCAGCAGGCACTGCTTGTAAAAACCCAAGATGGCTGATCCTACGCGGAGGTGCTGCGGGACATCAGGGGAAACGTGAGGCCCGAAGACACCAATACTACCATTAAAGGAGTACGACCAACGCGGTCAGGCCACATACTGGTTGAATCCGGAGCAGAGGCCGGCAATAAAGAAGCATTCTGTGACGCAGTAAAGTAAGTCCTTGGCAAAAGCGCAACTATAGCCCCGCCGCCGCCGATGGCAATGATCGAAATACGAGACATAGACTGCGTGACGGATCTGGCCGAGGTAGAAGAGGCCATCAAAAGGGAGTTCCCTAGCGTCGGAAGGATCAAAGCGAGACTGACACCAGAAAACAACAGGGGACAACGCATGGCCATAGTTGACTTGACCAAAAAAGACGCTGGACAATTCCTGAACAAGGGCAAAGTACGAATAGGGTGGGTTGTCTGTAGGATACGGCGAAGAGCAACGCCTCTTCAATGTTTCAAATGCCTTGGTTATGGTCACACCACACAAGTATGCAAAGAACCCGATAGGAGTTCCCTATGTTACAAATGCGGTGAAATGGGACATACAAGAAAATAGTGTACGAAGGAGGCACACCGTATCCTTTGCAAGGATGCTGATCTAAAACTTGATTTTGGACACGTCTTGTAATCAGGAAAATGCCGGGTGTTCCAGGAAGCCCTAGCCAAGGCCAAATCAGAGCTCCGATGATTCGCATCCTGCAGCAAAGCCTACACCGCAGTTCAACCGCCCAAAATCAGCTTGAGCAGTTTGCGAGGGACATGAAAGCTGACTTGTTGCTGCTGAGTGAGCAACACCATAATAAAAGTCCTGCTATACGGTACTCTGATAAAACTGTTACTGCCGCTATCTGGGTTCAGAACAGTGACTTTCAAGCGGAGAAGTATGGACGGGGGGATGGTTACGTGTGGGTTTGGTGTTCAGGGATCACCTTCTTTAGTGTGTACCTAACGCCTAACGAGTCGATATCATCTTTCCACGCCAAGCCTAATGCTTTGCACGACGCTGTCTTGAACTCAGAGGGCAAAGTGCTCGTTGGGGGCAACTTCGACGCTATAGCAATCGAATGGGGCATGCCTCAGACGGATCCGCGGGGAAAACGAATCCTGGAAATGACAGCCAGGACGGCCCTCGTCGTACTCAACTCCGGAAATACGCCGACTTTTCGCCGAATTGGCTGTGAGGGAACCATACCGGACGTGACATTTGCCTCGGAGTCCTTAGTACGGAGGATACACAACTGGAAAGTATTAGAGGACTACTCAGCCAGTGATCATCAGTGCATTCTGCTTGAGATCAGTGATGCTGTCTCCCGACGTCCGTGCTCTCGGTCTTTCACAACTGGATGGAACATCGGAAGGATGGACGTCGAGAGGTTCGTCAAGGCTCTCACAGCAGGTGAGCCGCAGCAGGGAGCTTCGGAGGGGACGGAAGAACGGGCTGCTCAAGACGTGGTGAAGTCTACTATGAGCATCATTACGACTGCTTGCTGTGGTTCTATGCCCCGTCAAAGACCCCAGCACGGCAAGCCCCCAGTGTACTGGTGGTCAACTGAAATCGCTGAAAAGCGAAGGGAGTGTCACAAGCTTCGACACTAGGCTCAACGGGTGCGGAACCCTGATGAGGCATGCGAGCAGGTGGCAGCATATAAGCTGGCCAGGAAATGCCTTCGCAAGCTGATCAACAGTAGCAAGGCTCGCTGCTGGCAAGACAATGTGAACAAGGATCCGTGGGGCCTTGGCTACAAGCTGGTCATGGGGAAGCCTTGTATACATGACGCGGAAAAGATGGACGCGATAGTGCGGGGACTCTACCCCGCCCATCCCGTCCGTGTTGACGCTGTCCATGGTGAAACAGCAGTAGAGTGCCCACTCTTCACACAGCTGGAGCTGGAGGAGGCAGTTCTCTCATTGAAAACGAGGAAGGCTCCAGGTCCAGATGGTGTTCCAGCTGAGGTATTGCGGCTCGTCTATCATCATTGTGCTGACTTGCTCCTCAGCACATTCAACGCTTGCCTATGGGACGGGGTTTTCCCGGTACGATGGAAGGTGGCGAGGCTCGTGCTGATCAGCAAGGGGAAGGGAAATCCCGAATCGCCGTCTGCATACCGCCCGTTATGCATGCTAGACACGGCTGGGAAAGTGCTAGAGAAACTCATCAAGGGAAGACTTACTGACGCGATTCGTGCTGCTGGGGACCTATCTCCTCGGCAGTATGGCTTTAGAGCAGGACGTTCTACCATTGATGTGATCAGGGCAACAGCTGAGAAGGCTGCTTCGCGAATATCGGCTCTGAGTCGACTTATTGCCAACGTAGGGGGATCCAGCCCATCAAGAAGACGCCTCTTGATGAGTACTGTAGCGTCAGTGCTACTGTATGGAGTAGAGGTATGGGGCGACGCTCTCAGCAAGGAGGTATACCGAAAACGTTTGGCACAGATACAGAGAAGGGGAGTACAGAGAATTGCATCTTCGTATCCAACAGTCTCCGACTCGGCGGTGAGAGTGATTGCAAGCGTGATACCTGTCGCCCTCCTTGCTAGAGAGCACCGCGCTGTTTACCTGCGCCAAAACGAGGATGTGAGGGAGATGGTTGTCCGCGAGGAGAAACAGCGCTCACTCAACGATTGGCAGCAGTCTTGGAGGAATTGCACGAAGCGAAGGTGGACTGCGCGCTTCATCCCGGATGTGAGACCGTGGCTGAATCGAAGGAATGGTGAGACTGTCTTCTATTTGACCCAACTTTTGAGCGGGCACGGGTGTTTTCAGTCTTGCCTGCACAAAATCGGTAAGTCACGGTCTCCCGATTGTCGATTTTGCCCAGGAGAGGAGGACAGTGCCTGCCACACATTTTTTGCGTGTACAAAGTGAGTCAGGCTACGAAGGGAACTCTACAGGAAGACGGGAGAGCTCGCCCCGGATAATATAGTTGCGGTGATGTTCGAATCGGTTGACAAATGGAACCAGGTGGCACATTATGCTCGGGCAGTCCTAAAATATAAAAGGGACTCATAGCAGCCGGGGGTGCGGGGGCTGGGGGATCGCTCTTTTGGCATTTTCACTTCCACTCTCCCCTCCCACTAGGAAAGGGACTCCCCAGCTTGAAGGCGCTCCACGGTGTAACCAAACGAGACCTGGCCCGAAGTAATGTGTCAAGCGGTTCCAGGCTGGGTTCTCAGGTTGACAGGGGAGGTGTTTAGTGGGTAGTCCAGTCACACATGGGAGTCCCACACTCTACACATGAATAGCATTCACCTCCCTACCACAAAAAAAAAACAATTCCAAATGCATAAATGATTATTGTGCATCATCATTTCCCACAATTCGTGTAGGAAACATAATATGCATAATACTCGTATGCATTCGCGGGTATTTCATACAATATGTAATTCCCATGGTCCAACGCGGTAAGACTACACCGCCAGACAAAACAATAAAGTTCTTCGCGGTGCGATACCACGATGTAGCATAGGACATAAAACCGCGAAAATTCAAACATGTTTATAGCAGATTGACATCGCCACAACCAACGCAGTTTCTGGAAATGTGGCAAGTTACCGTGCAGAAACATTGGGAAGCCTTTCAAGACAAGCACTTCTGCATTTTGAAATCAACTGTCGATCGTAGTGACTACGATGCCGAGGCATACACGAAGATGGAAGAAGAGGTCAAAGTTCTTCAAATAAAGATGAAGGAAGCTGGATCCTCAACTCCAACGTCTTCAAGTGCCACAACGTCGTCAACTACAACTGTACAGCTTCCACGGATCCAGTTGGCCATGTTTGATGGAAAGAACTTGCGGTGGCAAGAGTTCTACGACTTGTTTTGCAAGTTGATTGGCCAGAGCAACTTAGGACCCGCACAAAAAAAAATTTTATTTAAAGGCAAACGTGGAAGGTGAAGCCGAAGCGCTAATTAAGCACCTTACAGTGTGTCGTAAAAAGTCCAGCTTGGAAACTCATTAAGGAGCGCTAACGGAATAGACGCTTATTAGTCACCTCCATCAAACAGAAGCTTATTTGGCAGCCAAATATTAGCCAGGAAACGGCCAATTACTTGAAGGGGCTACATGACGTTAAGCAGAAATGCATTCAGGGCTCCGATCGTTAGAAGTGAACGTAAATCAATGGAATCCGATTTTGATGTTCTTCTAGCTGAAAAAACTGGAGAGCACTACACATATAGCATTCAAGCGTTCGGTTTCTTCGTCAAGTGAGTTGCCATCCATGTACCAATTTTTGCAGTTCCTAGAGTTTTGGTTCCAAGCTATGGAAGCAATAGGTGTAACACCGACCAAACCAAAGGTCTCAAAAATGGCCCAAACAGCAGCAGATAGTGGTTGCAGGATGTGTAGAGGAGTACATCAACTACATCAATGCAGCGGTTTTGTAAACCTGAATCAAGCCGACAGTAAAAGACTCGCGAACAAGTGGTAGCTGTGCTTCGATTGTTTGAGAGCAGGTCATGCAGTAAAAGTGTGTACCTCACAAAGCTGTAAAAAATTTGGAAAGCGGTATCACACACTGCTTGACAATGACGCAAGGGGCAACGACGCCATCCCAAAGAAGTCTGTCATGGAAAGCAAATCGCTGATGGTCAAAGGCAAAGTTGACAACTCATCCTACGTTTTGTTGGCCACAGCACAAGTTTTCGTCATCAATCGCTACGGTGAACCTATTCATGCAAGAGTCTTATTGGACTCAGGTTCACAGCTTCACTTCATCACTGAAAAGTTTTGCGCCAAACTTGGTCTCAAAGGAAACATGAGACAAGCATGAGATTGTTGGGATCGGCAACACTACACAGCAATCTAGACATCGCGTGTTTTGAAGTCCAAGTTATCCAGTTACAAGGCACCGCTAGAAGTCCTGGTTATCAACGAGATAACAACCACACATCCAACGCAAAACTTAGATACATCAAATTGGCCAATTCCCAAGAATATTTCGCTTGCTGATCCGCAGTTCAATTGGCCCAAGAACATTGATCTTCTTTTTCGTGCAGTTTTTTTTGTTCTCTATTAGCAGTGAAAAACAAACCATGGGCCCTACACTACCAGCCCTGCAAATCACTGCACTGCGATGGGTGGCAATCGCAAAGTTTGATAGTAGTATATAAGCAGCGAAAAACATGTTTTGCGGCACTTTGACAAGCCTCGACAAGCAGCTTGAACGCTTTTGGACTATGAAGAAAGTTGAAGAAACGAAACAGAGAATATCAGAAGAAGATAGCCAGTGCGAGGAATTCTTTGAATCTACAGTAACAAGAAACAATGAAGAAGCCTTGTCGTCCAATTAGCACTCTCCCGTCCACCTTCAAGTCTAGGAGAGTCGAGAAACTTAGCAGAACTGAGGCTTAGAAGTTTGCTGAGGAACTTGGACAGAAACGATGAACTGCGGTCAATGTACTCAAATTCCATGAAAGAATATTTGGCTATGGGCCACTTGGAACCCAATCTTGACTCTTCACATCTTGACGCAGCACACAATACACCCCAGCACTATCTACCTCATCAGAGTGTGCTGCGCCCAGACAATAAAATCACTAAATTTCGAGTAGCAGTCGATGGATCCACAAACACGTCGACCAATTTTTCTCTGAATGACATACTGCATACGGGACCTGCACTACAGAATGAACTATTTAGTATTTTGATCAGGTTTCACACATTTAAGTAGGCAATGACAGCGGACATACAAAAACTGTTCCAACAAATACTTATTAACCGAGAAGATCAAGAATACCAAAAGATTCTATGGCAAAAGAGTCCAAATGGAGAGCTGAAATATCGCTTATGGACGGTGATTTAGCAGAAACTGAAGAAAAAGGATTTCCAATGGCAAATCAAGTCACACGACGGGACTTTTATGTTGAGGACTTGCTTACCGGTACGGATGATCTCCAACAAGCCATCAATCTTCAGCAGCAACTCATTGAAATGTTACAATGTGGTGGGCTCCACTTGCATAAATGGGGTTCTAATAACATAACACTGCTGGAACGCATTCCAGTCAATAATCGGGCTACAGAATATACTATAATGTCACCAACTCCGATGATACCGGCGTTGTTAAGGCTCTAAGATTAATTTGGCATCCTGCATCGGATCAATTCAACATCAATATCAACGTTTCGGACTCAACGCAGCCAATTACAAAACGAGTTGTTCTTGCACAGATATCACAACGCTTTGATCCCCTCGGATTAGTTAACCCAGTTGTCGTACTTGCAAAGATATTCATGCAACAACTCTGAGAACTAAAAATCGACTAAGCTACGCGTCTAACTGAAAAGCTCCAACGAAGTTGGAAGCATTATAGAGCTCAACTATCAACATTGAGGAGATGAGTCATACGACGGTATATAATGAATTCCACCAAACAAAAAAGTACGCAACTCCATGGATTTGCGGGTGCTAGCAGGGTAGTTTACAGTGCTTGTATCTATATGCGCACTGAAGACATGTTTGGAAATATCGACGTTTCTCTAGTTTGTGCAAAGAGTAGAGTCACACCTATTAAGCAAATAACAATAGCGCGGTTAGAACTATGTGGCACCAAGCTACTTGCTCAGCTTATGAGAAAGGTCCAAAGCTCTATATCGACAGAAATTGAAAGAGTTTTTTATTGGAGTGGTTCTCAAACTGTTTTCCAATAGATAGCCTCGCCTTCATCTAAATTTACCACCTTTGTCGGCAATCAAGTGGCTTATATTCAAACTTTGACCAATCCAAACATCTGGCAGCACATTGAGTCAGCCAGCAACCAAGCGGATATTATTTCCTGAGGAATGTTTTCCAGCGAACTATGTATGTTCAAATAAACTTTGGTTTGTAGGTCCCGAATTTTTAAAACAACAGCTGCAAGCATCAAACGCGATACAGACAATAACCACGGAAGAACTTCCGGAAATACTGAAGCAAAAGATGGTTTTGATAGGCTCAAGCGGCTCGCAAACCTAATTATACGACACATAAACCATCATAATAATTTCAAGCGCTTACAAGAAACAACCGCATATATATTTTGTTTAATTCGAATTTTTTAACTGCCCAAGAAGAAAAAAAGCTGAGCAGAAGACCCAGCCCATTGGAAATGGAAGACGTTCGCAAGATAATTGTTACCGTAATACAGGTCAAAGCTTTGAAGAAGATCTAAAACATCTACAAAACAAAGGAGCAGTCCACTAAAATAGCAAACTTCGGTTCTTAACACCATTCATAGATCCAGACGGACGCATACGCGTTGCCGGGCGAATTAAAAATAGTGATATTCTAGCAAACGCCCAGCACACGTTGCTGATATGACCAAATCACGAGTTTACTCCGCTTATTTTCCATCATTTCCATCAAAAATACTTGCAGGCAGGAGCACTAGCGCTTCATTATGCGTCACGTGAAACAGTTTGGTGCATTTATGGCAATGCATGCTGTGTGCACGACTTAAACCAAAATCTCTAACTCAATTGATGGATGACTTATCAGCGGACAGAGTACGAGCGGCCTTCATTGGATGTCTTAAGCGGTTCATCGCAGGGCAAGGACGTCCTGTGAAAATCTTTAGCGGTAGTGCTACAAATTTTGTTGGAGCAAACACGGAGCTCTAGGAACTCACTTTACTGTTTAACAAACAGTTTGCACAGATTGAGGATAGCGGTGCCGATGAAGATATAAAATGGTTGCGCAAACTGCCACGCCCCCCACCCCCCTTCGGTGGGTTATGGGAAGCTGGAATCAAGTCCGCTAAATATAATTTCAAACGAATGGAGAATACGCTTCTCTGACGCATGAGGAACTAAGTACGGCTATCTGCCAAATAGAGGCCATACTGAATTCTCGACCAATCAGCCAGATGTCATCGGATCCAACACCAGGCCACTCCTTGATCGGCGAATCTTTAACAACAATGCCAGACCCTCAACTTGACCCTGAATCCATGCCTCTTTTAACCCGATGGAAATTGGTGAGAGGTCTTTACGAAGCCTTCTGGTACAGATGGTCTAAAAAATACCTTCAAGACTTGCAACAGAGGCAAAAATGGCAAGAAATCAAGCACAATATTGAGCCAGGATTACTAGTCATGCTATAGGAAGAGAACTTGCCGCTTCTCTAATGGCGCTAAGGAAGAATAATCAATGTCGAAAAGGGATCTGATGGCAGAGTAAGAGTGGTTGAGATAAAAACTGCAATTGGAATGACCTCAAGAGCAATAAATATGATCAGTCCACTACCAAACATTGGAGAGCCTTCCATAACAGGGAACAACACTACCAACGACCTTCGCCGGAAATACATCCCCCCAGTCAACAATAATCTCATTGACGCTGTTAAAGGCCAATCCAGGCAAAGAGTAGAAAATGTATCCAATGACTCAGCACCGAAACGAGCATCAAAGTTGCCTCTTTAAACCTTACTCTGCTTGCTACGAGTCGTTCCGGTATTGGTATTTGGAGATTCGGAAACGACTTCAGCCGAAGGAAGAGTAGAGCTAATACCATTCAAAGAAACCCCTGGTATATATTTCGAGGAAGCCAATAGGATAAAATTAACGGTTGGCAGCTAGAAAATAACCATGTTTTACGACTTAAAAACCTACTGATCGATAAATGTTCTCTAGAGGATCAGCTAATCAACATGGGCCAATATTGCAAGACCCAAATATCGCAGCTCGAATATTTGCTCCGCAAAATCGAGCACAAAAACGAGCTTTTGCATCCAAATCAACTACGTGCACGAAGATAACCTCTGAATATAATAGGCCCAGCTGCTCACCTTTTATCCAAAGTATAAGATGAAGAGTTTTCCAATCGGTACGAAAATGACATCGGCCAAATAAAACAAAAAGAAGGCTTTTTATTGGAACTTATAAAAAATCAGACAATGATATTGGATTGTATTTTGAACATACTAGCCAAGGAAACAGAACAAATCAAGCAACAATTTCGTTTCATGAAACACAGTTTGAACACTTCGCAAACACAACATTCCAAATTGAGACTCTCAGCAATATTTTTGATTCTTTAGCGCTGCAAGCAACAATTCTTCTATCTAACTTCAAAGGCGTGCAGGATGTTCTATTGCAAGTTGAAACCAACACATATCAGGGCAACATAAATCCATTGCTAATAAAGCCTTCACAATTTCGCAGACAACTGAAAATCATCAGAGAAAATCTACCCAAAAATTAAATACTTCCGGTACATTTAGAAATTATAAATAAAATTTACAGCATTGCTACCGTGCGTACGAGAATAAATATGAAGCGAATCATATTTGACATGCGAATACCAATCACGTCTGTGGAAGGGATTCAGTTGCTCAAACTTTACGCTATTCCAACAATTTTGAAAACATTTCAGCATGTATAAAACCTTCCACTGAGTATCTAGCGGCCAACTTGAAAAGAGACAAATTCTTTCCATTATTAACACAAGAACGCAGTAAATGCCTCCAACTATCGGACATCAAACTGATACGCCGTCAGAACCAACCTATTTACACCACACATTCACATATGTACAAATGCGAGACAGCCCTTCTTGCTCACAGGGTTAATTCTTCTGCATACTGCAATGTACAGATTGGGCCAATGGCCAATACATGGATACAATTAGCTGCTTCCAATACCTGGTTATACGTTTTGAAAGAGCGAACAACGTCTGATGCCATTTGCAAGGAAGCGTTCGAACTCTTCAGCTGAATGGTACTGGGGTTCTAAGACTAAGCCGAATTTGTGAACTAAACCATTCAGCAATCATTATAACAGGCCACTCGCAATACCTTGATGGCATGAATTTTCCTTTTACCCGATGAGTAATCTCGCCGACTACATCACCCAAAATATGTTACACTTCGCCAACAAATTGGACCTCAATGATATAATCATTGACACAAGGCTATAAGGCCATATCAAGGAGGGTATTGACATAAATAAAACAGATCCAACTCCCAGAAACCATTTCTTCGCACAACACGCATACATACATTGCCAGCTACGTCTGCTTACTCTCAATAATAACAGCTTTAATATGGTTGACCGGGAAATAATTATGCATTCACCGTCGACCATGTTCGCAAAACATTCCATATCGACCACTAATTCCATCCTAGAATATCAATCCGAAAACAGGAAATTATCGAAGGCTACTCTACTAATTCAAGTGAGAAAGGATGTTAGAATCTTTTTTTTTTTTTTTTTTTTTGTGGTAGGGAGGTGAAGGCCCGCCGAGTCTGGCAGTGTGGGACTCCCATGGAGAATACCCTTGGACTACCCACTAAACACCTCCCCTGTCAATCTGAGAACCTAGCCTGGAACCGTTTGACACATTACTTCGGGCCAGGTCTCGTTTTGTTACGCCGTGGGGCGCCTTCAAGCTGGGGAGTCCCTTTCCTAGCGGGAGGGGAGGGGAGAAGAGGAATTGCCAGAAGAGCGATCCCCCAGCCCCAGTGCCTCCGGCTGCTGTGAGTCCCTTTTATATTTTAGGACTGCCCGAGCATAATGTGCCACCTGGTTCCATTTGTCAACCGATTCGAGCATCACCGCAACTATATTATCCGGGGTGAGCTCTCCCGTCTCCTTGTAGAGTTCCCTTCGCAGCCTGGCCCATTTGGTACACGCAAAAAATGTGTGACAGGCATTGTCCTCCTCTCCTGGGCAAAACCGACAATCGGGAGACCGTGACTTGCCGATCTTGTGCAGGTAAGACTGAAAACACCCGTGCCCGCTCAAAAGCTGGGTCAGATAGAAGTCAGTCTCACCATGCCTTCGATTCAGCCACGGTCTCACATCCGGGATGAGGCGCGCAGTCCACCTTCCCTTCGTGCAATTCCTCCCAGACTGCTGCCAATCGTTGAGCGAGCGTTGTCTCTCCTCGCGGACAACGATCTCCCTCGCATCCTCGTTTCGGCGCAGGTAAATAGCGCGGCGCTCTCTAGCAAGGAGGGCGACAGGTATCACGCCTGCAATGACTCTCACCGCCGAGTCGGAGACTGTTGGATACGACGATGCAATTCTCAGTGCTCCTCTTCTCTGTACCTGTGCCAATCGTTTTCGGCATACCTCTTTGCTGAGAGCGTCGCCCAATACCTCTGCTCCGTACAGTAGCACTGACCCTACAGCACTCATCAAGAGGCGTCTTCTTGATGGGCTGGGTCCCCCTACGTTGGCCATAAGTCGACTCAGGGCCGATATTCCCGAAGCAGCCTTCTCAGCCGTTGCCCTGATTTGCTCAGAGAAACTCATCTTCGAGTCGATCAGTAGCCCCAGGTACTTCACCGCTGGCTTCGATTCGATTTGTATATCTCCAATACTGATCATCCTTACTCTAGGGATTCTCTTTTTTGTCAAGATGACCACTTCGGTTTTCTCCAGTGCTAAACTGAGCCCGCGAGCAGTCATCCAGTCACTCGCTCGGCGCATTGACATACCTAGCCTAAGTTGCGCTTGTTCAACGGTGCGTCCAGTGACCAGAGCCGCAACATCATCCGCATAGCCGACCAAGCGCGACTCATCTGGCATCTGAAGTCTCAGTAGCCCGTCGTAAGACACGTTCCACAGGTCCGGACCAAGGATAGATCCCTGGGCAACACCCGATGTAATTTCCATCCTTCGTTGGCCCTGTGTCGTGTCGTAGAGCAGGCTTCGGTCCTTAAGGTAGTTCCTCAAAAGCCGCATTAGATATTCTGGAACTTGAAAAGAGTTTTCCAGCGTGTCCAGAATATCCACCCATCTAGCGGAGTTGAAGGCATTCCTGACGTCGAGTGTCACCAACAGGACGATCCGTCGCTTAGTGCGACTATATGCCTCTGCTTTTTGGACCGCGTTCACCACCTCTGCAATCGCATCGACGGTAGAACGTCCTGCTCTAAAGCCGTACTGCCGAGGAGATAGGTCCCCAGCAGCACGAATCGCGTCAGTGAGTCTTCCCTTGATGAGTTTCTCTAGCACTTTCCCAGCCGTGTCTAGCATGCATAACGGGCGGTATGCAGACGGCGATTCGGGATTTCACTTCTCCTTGCTGACCAGCACGAGCCTTGCCACCTTCCATCGTACCGGGAAAACCCCGTCCCGTAGGCAAGCGTTGAATGTGCTGAGCAGCAATTCAGGACAATGGTGATAGACGAGCTGCAAAACCTCAGCTGGAACACCATCTGGACCTGGAGCCTTCCTCGCTTTCAGGGAGAGGACTGCCTCCTCCAGTTCCAGCTGTGTGAAGAGTGGGCACTCGACTGCTGTTTCACCATGGACAGCGTCAACACGGACGGGATGGGCGGGGAAGAGTCCCCGCACTATCGCGTCCATCTTTTCCGCGTCATGTATACAAGGCTTCCGTAGGTTACCAAGTTTCCCCATGACCAGCTTGTAGCCAAGGCCCCACGGATCCCTATTTACATCGTCCACGAGGTCTTGCCGGCATCGGGCCTTGCTCTTGTTAATAAGCCTGCGAAGATATTTCCTGCCGGACCTGTATGCTGCTAGCCTAGTGTCTGCCTCCTCCCGTGTTCGCGCCCGCTGGGCCTCTCGCCGAAGTTTGTGACACTCGCTTCTTTGTTCGGCGATCTCGTTTGACCACCAATATACTGGAGGCTTACCATGTCGGGGTCTCCGGCGGGGCATGGAAGACTCGCAAGCAGCTATGATGGTACTCATAGTTGAGTTCACCAAGTCCTTGGCTGTAGGCCCTCCACTCCCTGGCGGAGCTCCCAGCAACGGTGCGCCTGCCGTAAGCGCGTCAGTGAGCTTCTCGACGTCCATCCTCCCAGTCCTCCATCCGAGGATTGAAGTTTGGGCATATGCACGCAGAGTGGCACTGTCGTGAATCTCAACCGCTATATACTGGTGATCACTAGCCGAGTAGTCCTCTAGTACTCGCCAGTTGTGTACTCTAGGTACCAGGGACTCCGAAGCGAGTGTCACATCGGGCATGGTTCCTACGCAACCCCAGCGGCGGAAAGTAGGGGTGTTACCAGTATTTAGGACAAAAAGCGCTGTTCTGGCCGCCATGTCCAAGATTTGCTTTCCCCTTGGGTCGGATTGTGGCATACCCCATTCGATGGCTCTAGCGTTGAAGTCTCCCCCGACCAGCATGTGGCCCTCTGTGTTCGAGACAGCGTCCTCCAGGGCATCGAGTTTTGTTCGAAAGGATCGCATTGCCTCGTTAGGCGTCAGATAAACACTGAAGTATGTTATCCCTGAACACCGCACCCACACAAAACCATCCCCGCGTCCATGGCCCTGCACCTGAAGGCGGGCGCTGTCTCGAACCCAGATGGCCGAGGTACCAGTGTTGTCAGGGTACCACGCTTGCGAGTCCTTGTTATGATGTTGCTCGCTCAGCAACAGGAGGTCAGCTTTCTTATCCCTCGCAAACTGCTCAAGTAGGTCCTGGGCGTTTGTGCTTCGATGCAAATTGACCTGCAGGATACGGGTCATTTGAGTATCGATTTGGCTTTAGCTAGGGCCTCCTTGAAAACCCGGCATCTCCCTGTCCCCGGCTCATGTTTGAGGTCGCCGGGTGCTAGCTTAGCATCCTTGCAAAGAATGCATTTTGCCTCGTTCGTGCACTCCTTCCTTTTGTGCCCCGTTTCACCACATTTGTAGCACAGAGATCTCCTGTCGGGTCCCCTACAGCCATACGCGGTGTGTCCGTATTCGAGGCATCTGAAGCAGCAGACAGGGATCGCTCTTCTCCGTATCCTGCAGATCACCCAACCTATCTTAATTTTGCCCTTCGCCAGGATTTGCTGGGCGTCTTTATCAGCTAGTTTGACAATAGCCATGCGTTGCCCCCTTGTGTTTTCACGTGTCAATCTTGCCTTGACTTCACTTAAGGTGGGGAACTCCCTCCTAATGGCATCCTCTACTTCAGCTTTGTCCGTGACGCAGTCGAGGTCCCTGATTTCCAGGGTGGCCATTGGTTTGAGCGAGGCAACCGTTGCCACATCTCCAAGAACCTTTTGAACCGCGTCACGGAATGCATCTTTGTTTGTGGCCTCTGGCCCGAATTCCACCAGCAAGCCACCGGACCGGGTTGGTCGAACTGCTTTGATGGCAGTTTTGGTGTCGTCTGGCTTGACCGCTCCTTTAATTTCACGGAGGACATCTGCGTAGGTTCGGCCCTTAGTGGGTTTAATAAGCAGTGCCTCTCGCAAGGGTTTGCGCCGCGGTTTGCTTTTTGTTTTCTGCGGTATATTGGGGGGTTCTTTGTTCTTTTCGTGGTTGAGCTCTTTGTCTGTTTTTTCTTGGAGTAGCTTCTTGGCCGCTTTTTTCGCTGCCTTGTTTCGCACCACATGAAACTCCTCGCCTGGAGTGTCAACTTCGTTTATGGTCTCATCCTTCCTCCTTTTCTCACAGTCGCCTTCAATTGGGCTACCGGCCATTCTTTTGCTGCTGCTAGGACCCACTGATGCCTCGAGGGAGAGCGTGTCTTTTTGATGCTTTTCGGTTGCAAGCCACCTCCGCCTGTAGTGCGTTATGCGGGCAAAAAGCTCCTCCAGTTCAAGAATGCCATTCTTGACACTCTTGCCTATGTTTTTCTGCACTTCGCAGGCAGCCCTCAGTTGTTTGACGATATTCCCCGCTTTCCGAGTAAGCCGCTCTTCTTCGGCGCGGTCAAGGGCGATTGTGTTATTTGGCGCCACCTCTTGGGAGAGGCTCCCGTTTCCTAGCCCTTTTGCTTCTATCGCTTGGGTCGCGTTTGAAGTGGCGTCGGCCAACGGCAAAACTTCTCCCTCCCCCAGTCTTACACTGGCCTCTGTTGGTGTCGCAGCTTGATCCGGATTGTGTACGTCTTGCACTGGACGCTCCGGGGTGCGCATAGTCCTTCTACTGCGCCCAAAGGCCGCAATGATGCCAGGTTGCACAACGCATTCTGCCTTCTTTCGTTCGTTAGTCCGTCTGTCTCCGATGATTTAACCTGTGATGTTGACTTTGACAGTGTTTTTGGGGTTTGCTGCCTCCCCCCGCAATCGGTGACTTGTTTTATCGGTGTTCTTGCCAACAGCGGTTTTGCCTGAAAGGGTTCTTCGTGCTAGCGTCCTGTTTGCTTGTGGTTTCATTTGTTTGCTCCATTTTATTGGGTCCCCCCTCGGAGCCGCTATCTCCGTTCGTGTGTGTAGTCGCCTTTTTGGTCCCATGGTTATCTTTGCAGAGCAGGGAGGCCATGCGAGGGTTGGCACAAGCCCTTATGGGGACAAGTGCTCAGAGCCAGACCAGCGCTAATCGGGAGTCCGTCTCAACCGAACCTACACCACCAACCCAATGGTGCGAACTTCGAACGTACTCCGAGGCCTGCCAAGGTTTTACCGGGACTGAGACGGTATGATAGTTGTATTGGAGCCGTTCACACACGAGTTTCACCTCGGCGCTACTGTGCAAAGCAACTAGGTCCAAACCATCACATCCGCCAGCCCAAAGCGTCAATTCCAGTTCGTTGTCCAAAGCGTAATCCAGATACAATAAGAGGGAACCTCACGGCACCCCCCATATCCTCGGGTCCGTGGGGGCGGCACTCCCCAAAGAATGCTAGCCTCCAAGAATGTTCTTGTCGACCGGCTTTCTCCCTGCGGGAGAAAAATCCAGAAGCAAACGAGGAGATTACGGCAATAAAAGCAAAGAGGGACCAGACCCCGCGTGATTGTACCGCCAAAGTTGAAAATGTGGCGGAAGTACTGCACTTGGAAATGGAACGCGATCACCTCTCCCAAGGATGGTTGCAAGGTACAATTGCGGCCCAGCGATACGAAGAAGAAAGACTACTTCAAAAAGCCGGAGATGTTCTGAAAAGAATACAAGCTGCATGCGACTCCCCAAAAATTAGCAAAGTAGCAAAGGAAGGGCTCCTTGAACTAGAAGAGCTCCTAGATCGCATAGGGCACTATCGGAGGAGCTGGTTAAGGACCGATGATGAAAAAAAGGCTAAAGAGGCGCTTGGGGCAAAATCTAAAGGCGACATGCAGAAAGCTCCATCATTAAAAGTCAATAAAAGAATGGCGTCTAGCCCAATCGAAGGAGATCGGAATAAAAGAAGGATGGGAGAGGCACTTGACGTGCGTGGAGCACCAGATCAGTGTTCCAGACAGTGCTTACAAAAGAAGCGAAGAAAGTCGCAAAGAAACTCTTTCAAAAACAGCCAGAAAATAAAATTCCACGGACGCCCAATTACAAAAAGGACCTGATGCAAAACAGGAGAGGCAGAAGCCCCGACGAAGACCCCGGCAGTAAGCACTGGTTGTAAAGCCCCAAGATGGCATATCCTACGTAGAGGTGCTGTGGAACACCAGGGGAAACGTAAGGTCCGAAGACACCAATACTACCATTAGAGTAGTACGACCAACGCGGTCGGGCCACATACTGGTCGAATTCGGAGCAGAGGCCGGCAATAAAGAAGCATTCTGTGACGCAGTAAAGAAAAGTCCTCGGCAAAAGCGCAACTATAGCCCCGCTCGAGCCGATGGCAACGATCGAAATACGGGACATTGACTGCGTGACGGATCTGGCCGAGGAAGGAAGAGG
The DNA here is from genome assembly GCA_963969285.1 of Odontomyia ornata. Taxonomy (NCBI): domain Eukaryota; kingdom Metazoa; phylum Arthropoda; class Insecta; order Diptera; family Stratiomyidae; genus Odontomyia; species Odontomyia ornata. Next base: position 233,940,575 of record OZ017739.1, on the reverse strand, counting down.
CCATCAAAAGGGAGTTCCTTAGCGTCGGAAGGATCAAAGCGAGACTGACACCAGAAAACAACAGGGGACAACGCATGGCCATAGTTGACTTGACCGAAAAGGACGCCGAACAATTCCTGAACAAGGGCAAAGTACGAATAGGGTGGGTTTTCTGTAGGATACGGCGAAGAGCAAAGCCTCTTCAATGTTTCAAATGGTTACACCACACAAGTATGCAAAGGACCCGATAGGAGTTTCCTATGTTACAAATGCGGTGAAATGGGACATAAAAGAAAAGAGTGTATGAAGGAGGCACACTGTATTCTTTGCAAGGATGCTGATCCAAAACCTGATTTTGGACACATCTTGGGATCAGGAAAATGCCGGGTTTTCCAGGAAGCCCTAGCCAAGGCCAAATCAGAGCTTCGATGACCCGCATCCTGCAGCTAAACCAACACCGCAGTTAAACCGCCCAAAATTTGCTTGAGCAGTTTGCGAGGGACATGAAATCCGACTTCTTGCTGCTCAGTGAGCAACACCATAGTAAAGTCCTGCATTATGGTACTCTGATGAAACTGGTACTGCCGCCATATGGGTTCGGAACAGCGACTTTCAAGCGAAGAGTTGTGGACGGGGGGATGGTTTCGTGTGGGTTCGGTGCTCAGGGATCACCTTATTTAGTGTGTGCTTAACGCCTAACGAGTCGATATCATCTTTCGCAAGCCAAGCTTAATGCTTTGGAGGGCGCTGTCTCGAACTCAGAGGGCAAAGTGCTCGTTGGGGGCAACTTCGACGCTATAGCAATCGAATGGAGCATACCTCAGATGGATCCGCGGGGAAAACGAATCCTGGAAATGGCGGCCAGGACGGCTCTCGTCGTACTCAACTCCGGAAATACGCCGACTTTCCGCCGTATTGGCTGTGAAGGAACCATACCGGACGTGACATTCACCTCGGAGTCCTTAGTACGGAGGATACTCAACTGGAAAGTATTAGAGGACTACTCAGCCAGTGATCATCAGTGCATTCTGCTTGAGATCAGTGATGCTGTCTCCCGACGTCCGTGCTCTCGGTCTTTCACAACTGGATGGAACATCGGAAGGATGGACGTCGAGAGGTTCGTCAAGGCTCTCACAGCAGGTGAGCCGCAGCAGGGAGCTTCGGAAGGGACGGAAGAACGGGCTGCTCAAGACGTGGTGAAGTCTACTATGAGCATCATTACGACTGCTTGCTGTGGTTCTATGCCCCGTCAAAGACCCCAGCACGGCAAGCCCCAAGTGTACTGGTGGTCAACTGAAATCGCTGAAAAGCGAAGGGAGTGTCACAAGCTTCGACACTAGGCTCAACGGGTGCGGAACCCTGATGAGGCATGCGAGCAGGTGGCAGCATATAAGCTGGCCAGGAAATGCCTTCGCAAGCTGATCAACAGTAGCAAGGCTCGCTGCTGGCAAGACAATGTGAACAAGGATCCGTGGGGCCTTGGCTACAAGCTGGTCATGAGGAAACTTGGCGCCCTACGGAAGCCTTGTATACATGACGCAGAAAAGATGGACGCGATAGTGCGGGGACTCTACCCCACCCATCCCCTCCGTGTTGACGCTGTCCATGGTGTAACAGCAGTAGAGTGCCCACTCTTCTCACAGCTGGAGCTGGAGGAGGCAGTTCTCTCATTGAAAACGAGGAAGGCTCCAGGTCCAGATGGTGTTCCAGCTGAGGTGTTGCGGCTCGTCTATCACCATTGTCCTGACTTGCAGCTCAGCACATTCAACGCGTGCCTACGGGACGGGGTTTTCCCGGTACGATGGAAGGTGGCGAGGCTCGTGCTGATCAGCAAGGGGAAGGGAAATCCAGAATCGCCGTCTGCATACCGCCCGTTATGCATGCTAGACACGGCTGGGGAAGTGCTAGAGAAACTCATCAAGGGAAGACTCACTGACGCGATTCGTGCTGCTGGGGACCTATCTCCTCGGCAGTACGGCTTTAGAGCAGGACGTTCTACCATTGATGCGATTGCAGAGGTAGTGAGCGCGGTCCAAAAGGCAGAGGCATCTAGTCGCACCAAGCAACGGATCGTCCTGTTGGAGACACTCGACGTCAGGATGCCTTCAACTCCACTAGATGCGTGGATATTCTGGGTACGCTAGAAAACTCTTTTCAAGTTCCAGAATATCTAATGCGGCTTTTGAGGAACTACCTTAAGGACCGAAGCCTGCTCTACAACACGACACAGGGCCAACGAAGAATGGAAACTACATCGGGTGTTGCCCAAGGATCTATCCTTGGCCCGGACCTGTGGAACGTGTCTTACGACGGGCTACTAAGACTTGAGATGCCAGATGAGTCGCGCTTGGTTGGTTATGCAGATGATGTTGCGGCTCTGGTCACTGGACGCACCGTTGAATAAGTGCAACTTAGGCTAGGTATGTCAATGCGCCGAGTGAGGGACTGGATGACTGCTCGCGGGCTGAGTTTAGCACTGGAGAAAACCGAAGTGGTCATCTTGACAAAAAAGAGAATCCCTAGAGTAAGGATGATCAGTATTGGAGACATACAAATCCAATCGAAGCCAGCGGTGAAGTACCTAGGGCTACTGATCGACTCGAGGATGAGTTTCTCTGAGCAAATCAGGGCAACGGCTGAGAAGGCTGCTTCGGGAATATCGGCTCTGAGTCGACTTATAGCCAACGTAGGGGAATCCAGTCCATCAAGAAGACGCCTCTTGATGAGTGCTGTAGGGTCAGTGCTACTGTATGGAGCAGAGGTATGGGGCGACGCTCTTAGCAAGGAGGTATACTGGAAACGTTTGGCACGGGCACAGAGAAGAGGAGCACTGAGAATTGCATCGTCGTATCCAACAGTCTCCGACTCGGCGTAGAGAGTGATTGCAAGCGTGATACCTGTCGCCCTCCTTGCTAGAGAGCGCCGCCCTATTTACCTGCGCTGAAACGAGGATGCGAGGGAGATAGTTGTCCGCGAGGAGAGACAGCGCTCACTCAACGATTGGCAGTAGTCTTGGGTGAATTGCACGAAGGGAAGGTGGACTGCGCGCCTCATCCCGGATGTGAGACCGTGGCTGAATCGAAGGCATGGTGAGGCTGACTTCTATCTGACCCAACTTTTGGGCGGGCACGGGTGTTTTCAGTCTTACCTGCACAAAATCGGTAAGTCACGGTCCCCCGATTGTCGGTTTTGCCCAGGAGAGGAGGACAATGCCTGTCACACATTTTTTGCGTGTACCAAATGGGTCAGGCTGCGAAGGGAACTCTACAGGGAGACGGGAGAGCTCACCCCGGATAATATAGTTGCGATGATGCTCGAATCGGTTGACAAATGGAACCAGGTGGCACATTATGCTCGGGCAGTCCTAAAATATAACAGGAACTCACAGCAGCCGGGGGCACTGGGGCTGGGGGATCGCTCTTCTGGCAATTCCTCTTCCCCTCTCCCCTCCCGCTAGGAAAGGGATTCCCCAGCTTGAAGGCGCTCCACGGTGTAACAAAACAAGACCTGGCCCGAAGTAATGTGTCAAACGGTTCCAGGCTGGGTTCTCAGGTTGACAGGAGAGGTGTTTAGTGGGTAGTCCAGTCGCGCATGGGAGTCCCACACTCTGTGCATAAATAGCATTCACCTCCCTACCCCCAAAAAAAAAATCATTTATGTATTGTTGCAAGATCCGGCAGTGCCGGCATTCTGTCATTCACAAATTTTGCTAACAAAAAATTTTATCAAAAAATCTCACTCCCTACTTCCTACTTATAAATTTTACTCTTTCCCAAAATCAACAAACCTCGACATCTATATGCATGCGGATTTATTTGTTATTTGATGAGTGGGAAACTACCAGAAGGTGGCTCCGGTACTAAAGTCGTGGACTCTTTATCGGGGGGTCCCCGGGGAGTTCAAGTTTCCCCGAGAGCACGAAAACCCTTTTTAGTATCCACAAAGTAATTGTTTCCGTGTGTTTGAAGATTTGCATATATTGTTAAGTCTAAAAAAGTATTTTTGTCATTTTTCGATTAAATAATTCTTTTATTTAAAATGGATTTAATTTAAGTACATATTGTTCGTTATTATCTATGACCTTCTGCCATTTTATGGGTCGAGCCATTATTCCATCCATGTAGAACTTCTGTGGTTTATCTGCGGAAAACTTGGACAAGTAATTTTCACAGTCCCTTCTTGAAGTGAATTTCTTTTCATTAAGGAAGTTTCGCAGAGACCAAAGCAAATAGTAGCTGATTTTGCAAGGTCAGGACTATACGGTGGATGCATCAAAACTTCCAAATCAAGCTCTGTCAATTTTTGCCGGGTCATCAAAGATTCGTGTGGTCTGACATTGTCATGATGGAAGACAACGTCCTTTCTATTGATCAATTCTGGCCGGTTTTTTTGAATTGCTTGTTGCAGTCTGGTTAGTTGCTGACAGTACAGAGCCAAACTGAGTGTTTGGCCAGGTTCTAGCACCTCAGGATAAACAATTTCCTTCCAATCCCACCATACACACAGCACAACCTTATTTGGACCAATCCTGGCTTCGAAGTCGTTTGTGATGATTTACATTTTTTGACCATGATCTTGATCGAACAACACTCTCGTGTCTTCCCCATTTTTCATCGCTCGTAATGATTTGCTTCAATAATGACGGTCTTCTTCTATTTTTTGTAAGATTTCATCGACTTTTTCAGTGATTGGTCGACCTGAGCGAGTTGCATCTTTGACATTAAACTTTCCAGAACAAAAGTGAGCAAACCATCTCTTGGCTGTGGATTGAAGTTAGAGGGTCATTTGGAAAGTTTCCAGCCTTACCGGTTCGGCAAGGTTATTTTCATGTAAAGCGATTTCAAGTGCTAAAAATCTCGTACTTCACACATAAACAAGTACACAACCATTTTGATGCATTTTGAGAGAATTTATATGATAAAAAGGACAGTTAAAGAATTCTAATGTTTAGCTGGGAGATAGTTTTGTCTAATTTCACGGGTAGAGGAGTTTTTATGGATAAACTGCTTGCGTAGAATTGCAAATCGAACAAAACACCGCTCCAATGACGACGACACACACGGACTCCTGATACAAAATCACCGACTGACCTATACGTGACACTTTTAAGTGGAATGTCCGCTTGCTGACTGTCCAAAGTGCACGGCAAAAGCAATAAAACCGAACATCTTGATTCCAATAGCGGTTTAAAAAAATAATAAGAAAGTCAGACACTACTTGGGTGTATGCGATCCGAGATCCACGATCCGCTAAAAGCTTGCTACTAGCACCGAAATCTTTAATTACACCTCGGAACTTAGATACGAGTTCGAGCAAGAAATAATCCCACCACGGTCGCTGCTGAAACTGTTACGGTTGCCTCTACTGCTGCTGGCGCAGTTCTCGTGACGTGTTTGCAGTGACGATCAATAACAGGCTCCCCTTTTGGTTGTCAATCGCCCACTTGCTACATATCCAACGGAACTTGACGAGCCTCTCATTCATTCCGCTGCGCACTTGTCTTCGCCAATGCAATACGTTCATGTGCAGCAGGAAAAGGTGTTGCCATGTCAACATTTTAATTGCAGATTTGAATTATTAAATTAATGAAAAATTAATAATATGGAAAGATTTAAATGATAATAGAAAAAGATAAATATCATGAAGATTATAACTATAAAGAAAAGTTTAAATCTAATATAGGGAAAAAAATTATAGAACATTCATATTTAATAAAATTAAAAAATATATATTTTAATGATTTATAACTATAAATTGAATTGATTAAATTTTTCAAATTTGCAATTAAAATTTCGGATAAGTGTGATGAAGATCTTCGAGCAGTTTGCTTAGGCGACTTCTCAATTACTACAGCAAACAAAAGATGGCCTCTATATATCCATACCATAAAAACTTCAAGTCATTGCGATTAGTTTTCTACTAATCACACACATGGTACCCTTCCAAAGATGACAGGTGACGTCTGCTAAGAGCAATGGATACAATTGAGTATCGCGCGGTGATAAAGCAGAACTATTTGACAGGGAAACAAGTTGGGTAGACAGACCAACGCTCATGTCAAAAGGGTTTTGTACTCAACTTACAAAATGCAATCACACGCAACGAATAAAATCAAGAAATATGTGAAAGAAATTTGCACGTTTAAAAGAAAATTCATTGTTTCTCCATTTTCAATTGATAAAAGTCACTCAAATCATGAAATCCCAAAAGCATTTATATCATCAATCTTATCTAAAAATTTTGAGAAGATCAAATCAAAACTGCAGCATCTGGTTCGATGGAAAATAGTTGTTCACACTAGAGAAATTTCAAATGGCGGTAACTTCCGTGAATGCTATAAGAATTTCATCAAACGTACAGAGTATAAGGACCTTGTGCAAGGCTACTTAAATATCGAGCTTTGTTTGATTTAAAAGCATCCATACGATTTTATAAGAGAGAATACGAAATTCCAAGATCATATTATTATTACGAAAGTTGAACGAATTTTGACTTCTGAGGTATTGGTTATTATTGTACTCATAAATATCTCCCTTGGTAACTTTTCCAGATTTTTCAGATCGCAGGTCTCCAATCGCGGGGGGAAACACATTTTTCGTGTCCCCCACAGAAGCAAAAACTGTCATTTTAAGAACTGTTTTGAAAAGCTCTCATAAAGACCTTTCATTTGATACTCATAAAGGCAACTTTTGATGAATTTTTTTCAGGGGCCACTCCCCTGTCCTGTAATCATCGATTCATGGCATCAGAAAATTTTTTTCGGACCCTAGAATGGTTACAAGGTCCTTTTGTTAGGAGCTTTCCTCTGCCTCCTTGACTTGTTTCACCTATGAGTATTAATTGCAGGTCATTAAATTGAATCAAGTGTTAAAGGCATAAAGTTGGATGAAGTTGGGGAAAAATAACTCAAAATTATTCAATCTTCGCATTTAAAACAACCACTCTTTTGTTTTACGATTACTGATACCACTAGCTGAACCAATTCTCAAAGAGATTCCTGATACCTATCATTCCTGAAATGTTCATGCAAATCTTAGCAAAGCTGTAGTGTCTGAGTCGGTAAAAAGCGCATATTGTTCCACAGCCATATGTTTCCATAGTAATACAGCGCATATTATTCCATAGTAATACAGGAAAATTTAAATCGATTTAACTTCGTTAAATACCACCCGACTTTTATAAAATTTTCAGGACAGATAAATCCTTTAAATTATCATCTGTGCATTGAATTTTATTGAATTTATGGATACCCTTAAGATTTTATTTAAGAAAATGTAAAATAAATATATCTAGCTAACAGAGTCGAGTGAATTTCGACTTCTTATGTATTTGTTTTTATTGCACCCATAAAGGCCTACATTCATGATTTTTTTCAGACTTTTCGAATGAAAAGTGTCCAATCGCAAGGATGGGTTGAGTACCCGAAAAGTTCCTACATTTCCCCTTCCCCTGCTCCCCTCGATACCAATAAGGCAATTTTAAGACTTGTTTTGAAAAGATCTCATTGAAACCTTTTCAACCACATCCTACTCGACTACCAATGGTGAAAAAATGTTTAAACCGTCACCTCTCCTCATGGGGAGATCCCCTTAAACCCCTTCAACAAGTTTACCACCACAAAACTTTCAAGAAGTCACCACTTCTGACCTTTCCACAAAGCCTCATGGCTGAAGCTGTAGTTTTGGAGAAAAAGTGCTGTGATAAACAGACGGACGGACGTGATTGCAATGGGGTTTCGTATTTAAGTACAAAACCCTAAAAACTTGGGAAGTGAAAGAAGAGTTAGACTTGTTGTATGGTGAATCGTTACCCTCGTTAACAACCATGAAACATTGGGTAGTCAAGTTCAAACGTGGTCGAACAAGCATTTTTGACGATGAACGTTCTGGACGTCTAAAAACTGTTTCAATGGAAGATATCGAGAGTATAGTTCACACAACCGTGATAGAAGATCACCGATTAAC
>OZ017739.1:233875132-233927632 GCA_963969285.1 Odontomyia ornata | reverse complement strand
AACGAGGAACTGACCTCTCATCGGTTCTAGACGTTAAGTCTGAGTTGTGCCAGCGGATGGTACCAACCGGTCAACCAATCCGTGCAACAAAATCCATTTTCGCGGTGGCTGCTTGTCGGCCAGCTAGATCGGAGAGGATTTCGGTCGCAGGTCTACAAATGGATTACGCTCATCTACAATTTTCAGCCACCAATAAATGCCCGTTTCCAAACGCGTCACAGAACACAATCATACGGAGAAGAAACCTACTTTACGTTACTCCGTATTTCTTCATTCAACCAGTCAAAGAACAAAAATTTAATCTTTACTTCGCGTTCCCGAATCCCCGACGCGGTACCAAAAAATATACTACGCTAACTCAAACCCGACGAAAGCTACGCTAATGAAAAGGCAAAACCAACAAAGGTACCGCGTACCGCGCACAACGTGAAACCGACCTCAGCGAATTTTCTCAAACCCTACCCTCGCGACGGCATACTCACCATGCACTCTACTTTCCGCTGAAAGAAAGGAACCACTGGAAAGGAAAGTCGTTGTTGCTGTTTAGCAATTCATGTTATTATATTTTTTCTAACATAACTTGAATGCATTCAAAGTTTAAATTTAATTTATTCCCTTTACTTTTTTAAACTTTATCTTAAATATTCGTTTTGCAGTTACACTTTAATACTTATCCGTTTCATTTTTTTTTTAAGTAATTACAAAAAAAATCACCTCATAATCTGCTTGACATCTCTAAGAATTTGATGGTAACTTGATTATTTTTTATAATTACTATTTTTAATTTGTTAACAAATTAATAAATAACAACAATATTAAAATGATGTATAATATATATAATAAAAATACGAATAAAGATCAAATCCTTTGCTAATTATAACGAAAACTAGTTGGGTAAACAGACCTACGCTCATGTCAGAAGGGTTTTGTATTAAATTTACAAAATGCTGTCACCAGATCGAATCAAATCAAGAAACATGTCAAAGACGATTTTATTGGAGAAAATATGAAATACGAAGATCATACTGTTATTAACAAAGTTGAACGAATTTCGACTTCTGAGGTTTTTGGTCATAAATATCTCCCTTGATAATTATTTCAGATGTCCATCCGCGACGGAGGAAACACATTTTTCATGTATTTCCCCCCTGTGCCCCCACTGAAGCAAAAACTGACAGTTTAACAACTGTGTTGAAAAGCTCCCGTAAAAACTTTTATTTCATACTCATATCGGCTACGTTTGATGAATTTTTTTTCAGGGGCCACTCTCCTGTACTGTTATCAAAGATTAATGGCCAATTTTTTCGAATCCTAGAATGGTTACAAAATCCTTTTGCTAGGAGCTCTCTCCCACCTCCTTGACTTGTTTCACTTATGAGCATTAATTGTAGGTACTCATCTTCAGTCATTCATTAAATTGAATCAAGTGTTCAATGCATGCACCTTAAACGTTGAAGTTGGGAAAAAATAACTCAAAATTATTCAATCTTCGCATTAAAAACAGCCACTATTTTGTTTTGCGATTACTGATACCACTAGCTGAACCAATTCTCAAAGATATACATGACATCTATCATTCCTGAAATTTTCATGCAAATCCTAGCAAAACAGTAGTGTCTGAGTCGGTAAAAAGCACATGTTGTTCCATAGCCATATGTTGCCATAGTAATAAATGCAGCGCATATTGTTCCATAGTAATACAGGAAAATTCAAACCGCTATAACTTCGCTAAATACGATTCAATCTTTATGAAACTTTGAGAATAGATTAATCTTATAAATATACATCTAGATACTGAATTTCATTAAATTTAAGGGTACCGTTAAGATTTTTTTCAAGAAAACATAAAATCGATAAATCATACTATTACTAACAAAGTTGAGTGAATTGCGACTTCTCACGTATTTGTTGTTGTTGTACTCACCAAGGCCTACATTCCTGATTTTTTTCAGATTTTTCGGATCACAGGTGTCCAATCGCGAGGGGGGGGACACAAATTTTTCGTGTATTTCCCCTCCCTGTGCGCCCCTCGAAGCAACTTTTGCCAAACTAAGACCTGTTTTAAAAAGTTATCATCAAGACCTTTCATTTGATACCCATATTGGCTACCTTCAATGAAATTTTTTTTTCGGGGGGTCACTCCCCTATATGGGGAGACCCCCCTTAAATACCTTATAAAATTTTTTTGCAGTTGAACTTTGAAGAGATCACCACTTTACACCTGCACACAAAATTTGATGTTTCTAGCTCAAGTAGTTTCCGAGAAAAACTGCTGTGACACACGGACGGACGGACGGACGGACGGACGGACGGACGGACAGACGGACAGACGGACAGACTGGTCGCGAAACTAGTAGGGTTTTGTAAAATTATTTTACAAAACCCTAAAAAAAGAAGCAAGGAAAGGAGTACTTGTAACTTTGGGAAGAAGGGCGAGGAAAGGAAGTTCTCATCGGGTTAACTATGAAAGAACGATTTACTAATTTTAATAAGAACGGAAATACTTTGCAAATTTTCTATAAAAAGCGTTGTATACTATCCCTGGAGTTATAATATCTACTAGGTAAGAATATTTAGTTACAACCTTTATACATGCGAATCAACGCTTCATTAAATTATAAGTATACAAAAAAAATTTGATAAAAACGGAAAATTGACCTTTCTTCCCCTAATTCTATTCGTTGGTTCTACTTATAACAATGAATTTTAAAGGTTCGCGCTATTATTTCATTGTTTTTGTAAAAAGCACATTGATTTCGTATTAATAATCAAACAAAGTACAAAAATTAATTCCTTCCAACAAGGAGTTCAACTCGAACGAAAAGCTTAATCTGAATTTATTCTTTAGCACCATTGTACATTTCAGTTTTTATGTATTTATTACAGTAGCAAAAATGAGTTTACTCTTAAAAACGAAAATTATTGACTTTTTATGTGTGTTTTTTGTTTGTTTTACATGCTAGAAATTTGCCAAGGATTCTTTATCTGTACAATTTTGGTTACTTCTTGTATTGATTTTAGAGATTAACAAATTCCAGGTGTCAGTTGCCGACTATGGGCACAGATTTCTAATAGGTATGTGATTTTAGTCGTTTATAAAATATGTATATGGCTCTGATTTGGATTCACCTAGTTTACATTATTTGGCGTCTACTCAAGATATTCTGAATTTCGGATTCATTAAGTTTTGTGGCTAGACAAGAATGATTTCTCATTTGCATTCTTTGTTGAAACCGATTGAAAATATAATTGAAAACCAAATTGAAATGGTTCAATCACAGCCCTAGCTTAAAGTGAATATAAGAAATCCCTTGAGTGTTTTATAAAATCCGATTTCTGTCAATTTTGCCCATATTTCCACACAACATTTAGTAGACACTTTTGACCTGTTAAGTTTTCTACCTTTTCACAGGTGAAGATATACATTAAAATTTTATCAATTAAGTACAGTGTTCAGGACGCAAATCATTTAAAATTCTTATTTACAATTAATATCTCTAATTATTATAATTCCTTATTTTCAATCATATTTCCTTTACAATTGTCCCAGCGTGCTTGCTTCCTTATACAATTGCATTTCTAATCTACAAATTTCTGTTTTTTGTTACTCATTCTATTTTAAGTTATGCATTGTTGCATTAAAATATCCATTGATCACTTTTTGGCGGATTCGAGTAAAGGCTGCATTAAGATAAACATTGTTACAGCGAACATAAACTTTTTGCTGTGTCATCTGTGAGATTCTTTAATATCGGGCCTGGTTCTTTAGTCCATTTTGAATCAACCGTGACATTCCAACCGATAAGCACAATTTGTTACAAACGTTTTGTGACCACATGATAACCTCATTTTCCTAATATATTTTTTGAACAGGGAAATTAAATATCTTGTCATTAATTTAATTGGTTAAGTTTGATTATAGGAATCAATTGATTTTATGTTTGTGATAATAGTTACAACAGTTTCTATTTTAAATCAATTTCGATTTTTTTCCGTTTTTAACTTTATGTTTCCAAGAATTGCATTCTCGTTATCTATTTGTAACCTTAAAACAGAATCACATCAAAATTTGGCATCTAAAACACTGCGAAAACGATGAATGATCGCAGTCAAAGCCTTCAACTATGTAGATCGTGTTCCTACTAAGTGAAGTGCCTTCAATTTAAATCAAAACTTAAACAATAACAAAGTGTTTATAACGAACAACTTCCATCCACACATGCTCGAAAAGTGCCAGAGTTATTTTTTTTCTGTTGCTTTAATCTAACCACAGTACGCCATTTGGACTCTTGCTCCTGAGCTTGCATTTCTAGAGTTTTTTTAATGTATTCTCTTTTTTATTACTACGCTTTTTAATTCAGCTACTTGCGCTCGTAATTGAGCATTCTCTAAAATAACATCATCACTACTAACATTATTTCTATGTTCTTTGTGATTATTTAATCCTTCTGTATGGTTACTAGATGTATTATGATGATCATTAGTTTGTTTGCTAACGTTGTTGAGTTCTAATTGTTGTTTTAGTTGTTCGGTGTGCTTTTTCAGCTCAGCCTGATGCTTTTTCACCATTTCATTGATGTGTGTTGATATAACTTGCTCTACCCATGATCAAATGGTAATGATAAAGGTGATCCTGATGATGATGATACCGGTTCAGGGAATAAGCGTTGTAATAGATCTCATAACCTAAAAACGTGTACTTACGTCTGACAAACAATTTCGCAACCAGAAATATGAGAATATGCAACTCAATTCTTGCGCTTTCCTGACTTGTATGAATGCCATGCGTCCCTCACTTTTGACCTGCTTACTTTTCGGCACTTTCACACACAAAACGAATTGCGCACACGCGAAATTACTGAAATTCGTCGGCCACCACTTACATACTTCACTGCCATGTGGCTGTCAATTCACCTTGACATCCCACGACGAAATTGACGTGGGATGTGCGCCCGTCGCAACCAACATGAAATGACAAGCCACCTAGCAGCAAGGTGTGTTGGTAGTAGTCGCCAGCGGCGTCGCATGATTCATTACAGGGCAGGGTCTACGATGCCTACTAGGCATGGGGAGACTGAAGGAAACGCTGCTTGGCCCTATGATGTTTTTGTTTTTTTTTTCTTTTTCTCTCAGCGTCGTAGGTCTTTGACACTTCACGAACCTGCTTCACTTTGTCTAAAATTCCGTCGGTAGATTTCGTCGCCTGCCTTGAAGCCAGAAGGATGGGATCGCAGATTGTACCGCTCCTCCCCCACCCATCTAATGTCTTCAATTCTCTCCCGGATTTGTTCGCGTAGAATTTGGAGTTTCTCGTGCGGCTCCAGCACCACTATTGGGTCTTCCAAACCTTTCAACTGCTGCAATAGCCGGTACGAGTTTCCGTGGCAGATCGTATGCTGGCCGAACACGGCAAAGTATGGGGAGATGCATGTGGTGGAGTGATAAGATGAACGCAGGACACAGGTGATGGCAGAAATCCTGCGGTCCCAATCCTTCTGATCCGGTTGGACGTAGGCCCGAATGGCAGCTATGAGGGTGCGGTTCAACCGCTCGGACGCATTGGCTTGCGGGGAATAAACGGCAGTCCACTGATGCGTAATGCCATACTTTCCCAGTAGTTCCCGAAATCTAGACGAGCTGAACCGAACTCCGTTGTCGGAGACCAGCTTCTCCGGTATTCCTAATATATGGAAAACGCGATTTTCCAGAAAACTGACTATGGGGCTGGTGTGCAGGTTTTGAAGTGGTTCCACAATCGGAAATTTAGACAAGTGGTCCAGGACCACGACAGCTCTCGTGTATCCCGAAGTCGAGCGAGGGTACGGACCAATGAGATCTATATACAGGCGCTGGAACACCCGCTCCGGTAGTTCAAATTTTCCCATCGGGGGCCGAAGAACAGAATTGGGGGCTTTAGTGCATTTGCACAGCTCACAGGTGGCTACGTACTTTTTCATTTGCTGCACCATCTTAGGCCAAAAGAAGTAAGTCTTCAGTCGCCAAAGCGTACGACCATAACCGCCGTGTGCACTCAATGGGTGGTCATGAGACCGCTTAATCAATTTGAAGGTCAGTTCTTCAGGCACCCATAATTTCCACTGTTCCTCTTCTTGAATGGGGTCTCCGGGGGCGTGTCTCGTCCGCTTGTATATAAATCCCTCCGTCACCTATAGTTGTGGCAGCTGTGGCAACTGGTCCTGAATCGTATTCATCATCTGGATATAACATGCTGACTTGAAGGCGGGATGGTCCAAGTCGATCCATAGGGGGCTGTCGTCCTCCTGGGCCAACTCGGCTCCTTCAGGGGCGAACATCCTTGATAGTGTGTCCGGTACCACATGCTGACTTCCCTTGCGGTGTCTTATCATGAAGTCAAACGCCTGTAATTTCAAGGCCCATCTGGCCAAGCGGCCGTGGAGATCAGTTTGGCTCATCAGCCATTTCAGTGACGCATGATCAGTGACGATTTCAAAAGGATGTCCTTCTACATATGCTCGAAAACGTTTCACTGCCAGCACAGCCGCTAGGCATTCCTGCTCCGAGACCATGTAGTTCTGCTGGGCCTGGTTCAGCTTGTGGGACATAAAGGCTACAGGCCTCTCTTCGTCGTCTTGTGCAACCTGGACTAAGACTGCCCCCACCCCATGTTGACTCGCGTCACAATGGATTGAGTACGGGTTGCCAAAGTCCGGGCTGTGCAGTACGGGGGCTGTTGTCATCGCTCGCGTCTTGTTAGGATCCCTAATACTTCACCTCCGTCATCACGAACTGACTCTTCTGTATGTTGATGGTTAACCCTGCCCTCCGGATGTGCAGAGCCACCTATTGAAGCAGGACGATATGTTCGTTAAAGGTCTCGGTTATAAGCAGCAGATCGTCCAAGTAAACGAAAACTTGGTGCCGTAAATGTGGTGGTATCACCTTATCCATAAGGCGCGTCATTGTCTGAGGGGCATTGCACAATCCGAATGGCATGGTCACGAATTGATACAGGGGCCGACCTGGGACTATGAAGGCTGCCTTCTCCTTTGAGCTACGGTCTAAAGGAATTTGCCAGAAGGCGTCCTTGAGGTCTAAGCTCGTGATGAAGTGGGCTTTAGGCAACCGACTCAAACTGCCTTCAATCAACGGTAGAGGGTATGCGTCCCTGACAGTGACGGCGTTCAAGCGTCTGGCGTCTAAGCATAGCCGGACCTTGTTCGGCTTGACAACTAAGGTGACCGGGGAAGCCCACGCGCTCTGAGATTCTTCGATCACGCCTAATGCTAGCATTCGATCAACTTCGGCATATAACAACTTTTCCTTCGCCGGAGATATGGCAAAATGTCTCTGTTTTATGGGTTTAGCATCCCACACATCTATTGTGTGTAACACCAGGGCCGTCCGCCCGAGACCTTCCTTCTCATGCGATGGAAAAACCGATATAGCCGAGTCAAGTCGCAGTTGTTGATTCACATCCAGTGTATGTCGTAATAAGTGAGTGGTTTGAGTTTTGTTAGGAACAGTGGTGACGGACTCCAGGGTTGTGCCGGAAAACAGTGCCGGGGCCAAGTTAAACTTTCGAACGAAATCCACCCCAAGATAAAGATTCTGGGTTAATTGAGGTATGATGTAAAATTCCAGAGGTTTAGTTACTCCTTTAAAGGTGACATCCGTCGTAATTTTTCCCACTACAGAGTGACGAGTTCCGTCCGCCGTGCTTAATCAGGTGGTAAAATGGTGGATTTGGTCAGCATGCATTGCCAGTACCTCCCCTGCAAAATCGGCTGATATGCAATTCACACTGGCTCCCGTATCGACTAAACCTGACAATCGCTTTTGCAGGAGGTGCACTGCCGCATATGGTCGAACGTCACCCCTCAATAATTCGTCTAAGCGTATGTCCTTCAGTACCTTCGTCGACTGCCTGACCCTTCTCCAGAAGCTCCGCATCCGACGCGTGGCTCGCTTTCTTCGCGGTGGGACAGTTGTAGCCAACTCCTCATGGAAGATGCGCTGTCGAGTAGCCAAATAATTCCGCAGTCTGACGTGGAAGGGTTTGACATGCCAAGGAACCTTCGCCTCGCTATCATTTCCCAGCGCGTCCACCTCGACAAAGGATGGCGTCGGTTGTGGAACTTCGGGAGAACTGTGTTTGGCGGAGCGAGTCAGCAGAATTGGAGTCATGTCTGGGGCTTGGTCATAGCTAGTGATGGGGTCAGCATTGGTTCGTCCGGGTTTTAGGAGTGCCGACGGGTGATCGCGGCACTCGCTGGCAAATTTTTTCGCAACTTGCAATTTGCGCAATCAGGTGCGTAAGTGTCGGCCTTCCCGCATCGGTAACAGAAGATCGTCGGTTCCGCTGGACATGCATAGAATCGATGCCCCGTTTGTCGGCAGTTCCAACAGACTGAATTGAGGTTGTAATTGCTTCAAGGGACGGGCGATCAATCATTGCTTGGCTCTCAAGCTCCAGGGGTGCTCCGCTCCTTGGTACTGGTACTGGGTCAGCCAGTAGGTGGTCCACTGCCATCAACCCCGCGGTGTGATGATTTCGGGGATTTGGTCCCGTTATGCGAGGTTGTGGACGGACGGTACCTCGCCGCTCATCCAGCTGTCCTTGCCTAGGGGCATGGAGGCGTAATCCCTGTATGGTGTTGATGGGAAAATGCAGAAGGCTATTCTGGAGCTCCCAACGCATATTCTCCCTGATAATTTCTACCAGTTCGTCCTCGGGCATGGTTGTTCGTAAGCAAGTGCTCAATCGCACTATATTTGTGCAGTACTGGTCGAACGGTTCATGAGCGCCTTGTTTCCGTTTCTTTATTTGTTCTCGTAGTTCTCTTTCAGTGAAGCCATCATCAAATCAATTGCGGAAGGCTGCACTGAAAGAATCCCAATTGGGACGTGGCGTCGACTCCTTAAAACTCCAGTACCGGTCGGCAGCATTTCCGCTGAACGGAAGGTGTGCATGCCTCCCAGGGTGCTGAATACTAACGCCTGAATCCTGAACAGGAACCGGCCCACTGATATCGTCGAGTTGAAGCCCGTGAAGCTCAGGTGCCAACTCTCCATGGTACGAGGCGTCGGGTCTCGGAAAGGTGTGAATGCGTTCACGGGGGGAATCATATCTTCGATTGACCTGTTGTAAGGAACTGCCTCGGGGACTGGAGGTACCAACGGAGGTGCGGTGCTGTGTCGTGGTCGATACTCGGGAGCTCTGGGGTCCATTCTCGAGTTCCTTGGAGGTAGGGTCCATTGATCAGCCGGTCGAGAGTGGGGCATAGTCACACTGGGATTGGGCTCCCAGCCAAGCGGAGTTCTCACGCGGCTGGGAGGTTGGCTCATCGGGAGGTTCTGGAGTCTTCCCTCCAAGTTTCCGACCCTCTCAGACATATCTCGCATTAAAGCCACGAGAGTGTCAATGGAGTGGATGGAAGGCGCGGTTGGAAACTCGGCCGCGACAACTGCTGCAGGAACTTCACCGCCCACGGCTCCTTGCAAGTCCACCAGTGATTGGGGCGGTTCGGCATCTGGGGCCCCTTTCGCCACTGCTCCACGCGTCGGGACGTACTTTCCGAGGGGGACGTCTACGGCGGTCCGCTCTATAGGTCGCCAGCATAGTGGACAAAGCTCTGACGTCAGTAGGAGCTGTTGGACACAGGCACGATGGAACAGGTGTCCGCACTCCAATCGCACGCTGTGTACACCCTCCACTACGTCTTCAAAGCAGATCCCGCAGTTAGCTGGTTGGACCGTTTTGGATCGGGTCCAACGCTTATCTGGGGTCCGTTTAGTTGCCATTGTCGTGTTTAATCTGGGTGATGGAAGTAAGTCTTACTGTAAAAAAAAAATTTTACACTCTAATATGCAAAAAAAAACTTAAAAATAAATTAGTGGCCGATAGTAGCGAGCTATTTATGTAAAATAGGCAAAAAAATTTATTTAATACACACTTTCCTTTCCAGCAGTCGACTCCTCCAAAGGAAAATGAAAGTGCGTGGTAGTCTGCCGAAGAAAGGGCGCTTTCGGCCGATTTACAAAAATTATCCCCAGACCCACATACATTACAAAAAAATCGTCTCTAAACTACGTTAAATGACTCCACGAAACAAGTGTTAGAGCTACCGTAACAGCTTAGTATGCGGTCGAAATTCCCGACGCGTGGAAGCATTCCGGGCTCCGCAACTCCAGCATACGCCACCGAACGTTGAACCGATACCACTCGTCTATCACGCATACAAAATGAGTAGAATCCTTCCGCAACATAAAGGCAAGGTAGCCTTCTATTTTCTTGAGAGTCCAGGCCGATAGGAGAAACCCATCTGGCTGACAGTTCCATCAAGAAAATAGAAGGTCCTTACAGGGGTTACCCTGGGACAACACATCGGAAGAATTCTGTCGCGAAGAAAATAAAATCAAAAATGGAGAGCGGAAGCTACAACTCACGTGAAGCAACTGCTAGTGTGTATCACACAACCCCACTGCCCCTGTTTGTGAGGCTTTAGTACCAAGGCACCTTACATCCTCCGTAAAGGAGAAACTCGTCAGAAGACGCAAATCTTTTATCCCCTTAAGATGTTTTTGGCCCCACGCTGGGCGCCATTTGCAATGATTTTAAATCTAAGTCCAAAGGAGGAACCTACCTCTCATCGGTTCTAGACGTTAAGTCTGAGTAGTGCCAACAGAAGGTACTAACCGGTCAACCAATCCGTGCAACGTAATCCATTTTTGCGGTGGCTGCTTGTCGGCCAGCTAGATCGGAGAGGATTTCGGTCGCAGATCTACAAATGGATAACGCTCATCTACAATTTTCAGCCACCAATAAATGCCTGTTTCCAAACGCGTCACAGAACAAAACCATGCGGAGAAGAAACCTACTTTACGTTACTCCGTATTTCTTCATTCAACCAGTCAAAGAACAAAAATTTAATCTTTACTTCGCGTTCCCGAATTCCCGACGCAGTACCGAAAAATATACGACGCTAACTCAAACCCGACGAAAGCTACGCTAATGAAAAGGCAAAACCAACAAAGGTACCGCGTACCGCGCGCGACGCGAAACCGACCTCAGCGGATTTTTTCAAACCCTACCCTCGCGACGGCATACTCACCATGCACTCTACTTTCCGCTGAAAGAAAGGAACCACTGGAAAGGAAAGTCGTTGTTACTGTTTAGCAATTCATGTTATTATATTTTTTCTAACATAGCTTGAATACATTCAAAGTTTAAATTTAATTTATTCCCTTTCCTTTTTTAAACTTTATCTTAAATATTCGTTTTGCAGTTACACTTTAATAAATATAATAAATATAAATAATAAATAATATTAAGACTTATCCGTTTCACTTTTTTTTTTTGAAGTAATTAAAAAAAAAATCACCTCATAATCTGCTTGGCATCTTTAAGAATTTGATGGTGACTTGATTATTTTTTATAATTACTATTTTTAATTTGTTAACAAATTAATAAACAAAAACAATATTAAAATGGTGTATAATATATAATAAAGATCAAATCCTTTGCTAATTATAACGAAAAAACAAGTTGGGTAGACAGACCTATGCTCATGTCAGAAGGGTTTTGTACTCAACTTACAAAATGCAGTAACCAGCAACGAATAAAATCAAGAAATATGTCAAAGACGATTTAATTGGAGAAAATGTGAAATTCGAGGATCATACTATTATTAACAAAGTTGAACGAATTTTTACTTCGGAGGTATTTGTTATAGTTATACTCATAAATACCTCCTTTGATATTTTTTCAGATTTTTTAGATCACTGGTGTCCATTCGCGAGGGGGAAACACATTTTTCATGTATTTCCCCCCCTGTGCTCCCACTGAAGCAAAAACTGTCAGTTTAAGCACTGTTTTGAAAAGCTCTCATAGAGAACTTTCAGTTGATACTCATATCGGCTACCTTTCATGAAATTTTTTTTCAGGGGCCACTCCTCTGTACTGTAATCATCGATTCATGGCCTATTTTTTCGAATCCTAGAATGGTTACAAAGCCCTTTTGCTAGGAACTCTCTCCTGCCTCTTCGACTTGTTTCAATTGTATGTACTCATCTTCATGATACCTATCACTCCTGAAATTTTCATGCAAATTCTAGCAAAGCTGTAGTGTCTAAGTCGGTAAAAAGCGCATATGGCTCCATAGCAATATGTTTCCATAGTAATACAGGGCATATTGCTCCATAGTACGAAAATTCAAATCGCTATAACTTCGTTAAATACTATTCGATCTTTATGAAACTTTCCGAAAAGATCAATCTTATAAATAGTCATCTCTTTGCTAAATTTGATTGAGTTTAAGCGTACCGTTTAGATTTTATTCAAGAAAACACAAAATCGATAAATCATACTATTACTAACAAAGTTGAGTGAATTTCGACTTCTCATGTATTTGTTGTTGTTGTACCCATTAAGGCCTGCATTCATGATTTTTTTCAGATTTTTCGGATGGAAGGTGTCCAATCGCGAGGGGGGGGTACGCGAAAAGTTCGTACATTTCCCCTTCCCCTGCCCCCCTCGGTACTTATAAGACAATTTTAAGACTTTTTTGAAAAGATCTTATTGAGGCCTTTCCAATGACACCCTACTCGACTACCAATGGTGAAAATTTTTTTTTGAGGGGTCACCTCCCTATATGGGGACACCCCCCTTAAACGCCTTTGAAAAAATTTTCCACCCTTGAACTTTCAAGAGGTCACCACTTCTGACCTTTCTACAAAGTTTCATGGCTGTAGCCCTTATAGTTTCGGAGAAAAAGTGCTGTGACATACAGACGGACGGACGGACGGACGGACGGACGGACAGACGGACACAGGTCGTGATTGCAATAGGGTTTTGTATTTTAGTACAAAACCCTAAAAAGAAGCGAGGAAGGAATACTTGTAACTTTGGGAAGAAGGGCGAGGAAAGGGAGTTCTCATCGAATTAACTATGAAAGAACGATTTACTAATTTTAATAAGAACGGAAATACTTTGCAAATTTTCTATAAAAAGCGTTGTATACTATCCCTGGAGTCATAATATCTACCAGGTAAGAATATTTAGTTACAACCTTTATACATGCGAATCAACGCTTCATTAAATTATAAGTATACAAAAAAAATTTGATAAAAACGGAAAATTGACCTTTCTTCCCCTAATTCTATTCGTTGGTTCTACTTATAACAATGAATTTTAAAGGTTCGCGCTATCATTTCATTGTTTTTGTAAAAAGCACATTGATTTCGTATTAATAATCAAACAAAGTACAAAAATTAATTCCTTCTAACAAGGAGTTCAACTTGAACGAAAAGCTTAATCTGTATTTATTCTTTAAAGGCGCATAGCACCATTGTACATTTCAGTTTTTATGTATTCATTACAGTAGCAAAAATGAGTTTACTCTTAAAAATGAAAATTATTGACTTTTTATGTGTGTTTTTTGTTTGTTTTACATGCTAGAAATTTGCCAAGGATTCTTTATCTGTACAATTGTGGTTACTTCATGTATTGATTTTAGAGATTTACAAATTCCAGGTGTCAGTTGCCGACTATGGGCACAGATTTCTAATAGGTATGTGATTTTAATTGTTTATAAAATATGTCTATGGCTCTGATTTGGATTCACCTAGTTTACATTATTTGGCGTCTACTCAAGATATTCTGAATTTCGGATTCATTAAGTTTTGTGGCTAGACAAGAATGATTTCTCATTTGCATTCTTTGTTGAAACCGATTGAAAATATAATTAACAAGTTAGGTAAACAGACCTACGCTCATGTCAGAAGGGTTTTGTATTCAATTTACAAAATGCAGTCACCAGATCGAATCAAATCAAGAAACATGTCAAAGACGATTTTATTAGAGAAAATATGAAATACGAAAATCATACTATTATTAGCAAAGTTGAACGAATTTCGACTTCTGAGGTTTTTGGTATTGTTATACTCATAAGTATCTTCCTTGAAAATTAATTCAAATGTCCATCCGCGACGGAGGAAACACATTTTCCATGTATTTCCCCCCTGTGCCCCCACTGAAGCAAAAGCAGACTGTTTAAGAACAGTTTCGAAAAGCTCCCATGAAAACTTTCATTTCACACTCATATCGGCTACGTTTGATGAATTTTTTTTTCAGGGGCCACTCTCCTGTACTGTTATCATCGATTCATGGCCAATTTTTTCGAATCCTAAAATGGTTACAAAACCCTTTTGCTAAGAGCTCTCTCCCACCTCCTTGACTCGTTTCACTTATGAGCATTAATTGTAGATACTCATCTTCAGTCGTTCATTAAAATGAATCAAGTGTTCAAAGCATGCACCTTAAACGTTGAAGTTGGGAAAAAATAACTCAAAATTATTCAATCTTCGCATTTAAAACAGCCACTATTTTGTTTTACGATTACTGATACCACTAGCTGAACTGATTCTCAAGGATATACATGACACCTATCATTCCTGAAATTTTCATGCAAATCCTAGCAAAACTGTAGTGTCTGAGTCGATAAAAAGTGCATGTTGTTCCATAGCCATATGTTGCCATAGCAGTAAATGCAGCGCATATTGTTCCATAGTAATACAGGAAAATTCAAACCGCTATAACTTCGCTAAATATGATTTAATCTTTATGAAACTTTCAAGATAGATCAATCTTATATAAAACAGCTACGTACTGAATTTCATTGAATTTAAGGGTACCGTTGAGATTTAATTCAAGAAAACATAAAATCGATAGATCATACTATTACTAACAAAATTGAGTCAATTGCGACTTCTAACGTATTTGTTGTTGTTGTACTTGCCAAGGCCTACATTCCTGATTTTTTCAGATTTTTCGGATCACAGGTGTCTAACCGCGAGGGGGGGGGGACACAAATTTTTCGTGTATTTCCCCTCCCTTTGCGCCCCTCGAAGCAAATTTTGCCAAACTAAGACCTGTTTTGAAAAGTTCTCATCAAGGCCTTTGATTTGATAAACATATCGGCTACCTTCAATGAAATTTTTTTTTCGGGGGGTCACTCTCCTATATGGGGAGACCCCCCTTAAATACCTTATAAAAATTTTTTGTAGTTGAACTTTGAAGAGATCATGACTTTACACCTACACACAAAATTTGATGTTTCTAGCTTAAGTAGTTTCCGAGAAAAACTGCTGTGACACACGGACGGACGGACGGACAGACTGGTCGCGAAACTAGTAGGGTTTTGTAAAATTATTTTACAAAACCCTAAAAACCAAATTGAAATGGTTCAATCACAGCCCTAGCTTAAAGTGAATATAAGAAATCCCTTGAGTGTTTTATAAAATCCGATTTCTGTCAATTTTGCCCATATTTCCACACAACATTTAGTAGACACTTTTGACCTGTTAAGTTTTCTACCTTTTCACAGGTGAAGATATACATTAAAATTTTATCAATTAAGTACAGTGTTCAGGACGCAAATCATTTAAAATTCTTATTTACAATTAATATCTCTAATTATTATAATTCCTTATTTTCAATCATATTTCCTTTACAATTGTCCCAGCGTGCTTGCTTCCTTATACAATTGCATTTCTAATCTACAAATTTCTGTTTTTTGTTACTCATTCTATTTTAAGTTATGCATTGTTGCATTAAAATATCCATTGATCACTTTTTGGCGGATTCGAGTAAAGGCTGCATTAAGATAAACATTGTTACAGCGAACATAAACTTTTTGCTGTGTCATCTGTGAGATTCTTTAATATCGGGCCTGGTTCTTTAGTCCATTTTGAATCAACCGTGACATTCCAACCGATAAGCACAATTTGTTACAAACGTTTTGTGACCACATGATAACCTCATTTTCCTAATATATTTTTTGAACAGGGAAATTAAATATCTTGTCATTAATTTAATTGGTTAAGTTTGATTATAGGAATCAATTGATTTTATGTTTGTGATAATAGTTACAACAGTTTCTATTTTAAATCAATTTCGATTTTTTTCCGTTTTTAACTTTATGTTTCCAAGAATTGCATTCTCGTTATCTATTTGTAACCTTAAAACAGAATCACATCAAAATTTGGCATCTAAAACACTGCGAAAACGATGAATGATCGCAGTCAAAGCCTTCAACTATGTAGATCGTGTTCCTACTAAGTGAAGTGCCTTCAATTTAAATCAAAACTTAAACAATAACAAAGTGTTTATAACGAACAACTTCCATCCACACATGCTCGAAAAGTGCCAGAGTTATTTTTTTTCTGTTGCTTTAATCTAACCACAGTACGCCATTTGGACTCTTGCTCCTGAGCTTGCATTTCTAGAGTTTTTTAATGTATTCTCTTTTTTTATTACTACGCTTTTTAATTCAGCTACTTGCGCTCGTAATTGAGCATTCTCTAAAATAACATCATCACTACTAACATTATATCTATGTTCTTTGTGATTATTTAATCCTTCTGTATGGTTACTAGATGTATTATGATGATCATTAGTTTGTTTGCTAACGTTGTTGAGTTCTAATTGTTGTTTTAGTTGTTCGGTGTGCTTTTTCAGCTCAGCCTGATGCTTTTTCACCATTTCATTGATGTGTGTTGATATAACTTGCTCTACCCATGATCAAATGGTAATGATAAAGGTGATCCTGATGATGATGATACCGGTTCAGGGAATAAGCGTTGTAATAGATCTCATAACCTAAAAACGTGTACTTACGTCTGACAAACAATTTCGCAACCAGAAATATGAGAATATGCAACTCAATTCTTGCGCTTTCCTGACTTGTATGAATGCCATGCGTCCCTCACTTTTGACCTGCTTACTTTTCGGCATTTTCACACACAAAACTAATTGCGCACACGCGAAATTACTGAAATTCGTCGACCGCTCTTGAGTGACAGCCACCACTTACATACTTCACTGCCATGTGGCTGTCAATTCACCTTGACATCCCACGACAAAATTGACGTGGGATGTGCGCCCGTCGCAACCAACATGAAACGACTAGCCACCTAGCAGCAAGGTGTGTTGGTAGTGGTCGCCAGTGGCGTCCCATGATTCTTTACATATATATATATATATATATATATATATATATATATATATATATATATAGACATATATCTATATATATATATATATGTTTGCTCCGATGTTTACCAAATTTTCAGGAAAAGTGTATTGAGTAAATATCTCGGTCAGGTTCATGAACCAGCTGTATCGGCCAATTGTAAACAAAATGGCGGCCATTTTAGACGTAAAATCGTGATATCTGTTTTGACCAAAGTAGAGTTTCGTTGTGGATGAAATTTGGTGCAAAGATTAACTGATGTATGTGATAAGTCTCACAATAAAAAATTCAAAGATGGCTCATCTGAAACACAATGGCGGCCGCTTAGAGGTCGAAAAACGTACAAAATATTGTTTTTGTAGTTGTGATCAAAGCTTTCAATCGATGTTCATGAAATTCGGTAGTATGAGAAAAACTATAAATATTTCAAGAATTGTGTAAAAGATTTGGAGGTGAGGTGATAAAAAATAAAATGGTGGCCAGCTGAAACTCAAAACTTCAAAGGCTTCTAGAAGTCACAGTTTTAATCCGACGTATATGAAACTTGGTTTTAAGATAGAAATTGCTTAGAGCTAGAGACTTTGACATTTTGGTAATCATGCATTCGCAAATTTTAAAATGGCGGTTGTTTGGGTTATTTTTTTTTTTTTTTATGAAACTTGAGATTATGGATTTCTGTACTATGTTCTTGCATTGTGCAAATTAAATTAAAATCGAATCAAAGATAAATAAGTCGAAAATTTAAAGCCTTAGCCATTTTCCCTAAAAATTGAATAATTTTGTCCTGCAAACAGTTAAAATAATTCAAAATCAAATGCATGCATTCAAAATGGCGGCCCCTGAAGTTCAGAGGCAAGCGCAATGCGCTATTTTGGTAGCAACTGAAATAATGAATATTTTTCATGGAAACGTTTTAAATTACTTAACTTGGAAGTATTTATAAAGCAGGCCATTTTTAAGGATATTGTAAAATATTTCTATAATACCCTAAAAAATTTTAAAATCGCAACTTGTCTGTTTGTTTGCGTCACAGCAACTTTTCTCGTAAACCATATGAGCTATGAGGAAAATTTCTACGTAGATGAAGAGAGGTGAAAATAAAATATTTTAAGGTGTTTAAGGGAGGTCTCCCCATACAGGGGGGGTGACTTAAACTTTTTTTTGTGTAGCCCTCTAGTAGCCGAGTTTCTCAACAAATCCCGATGAAATTTGAAATTTTAAGTTAATAAGGCAAGTTTATTTAACCAGCAAAAAACTATGCATATCGGATGACAAATAAAAAAACCGAAAATGTACAGCTTAATATTATTAGCAGCCGTTTTCAATAAAAATTCAAAACACTGGCCCCTGATGGTTGAGAAAAGAATAGAAAATGTTTATATTAATGGCAACGCAAGTGCTGGTTAAACTTTTATGGAAACCTTTTGAAATTAACTATTTAAGCTATTTAAGCCGACAAGCTATCACCTTTGTGTATAACCACTGTGAAATGTTAAAGGGTAAGCGTGCAACTCAATTAAATTAGCAAAATATTTGCGCCTCTATGAAGGGTCTCTAAATACAAACGTCGGCAGATTCTTTTTATGTTAATAAATACCCCTGTGGTGCTCTAAAAATTGCAGTAAGAAGTCTAGTCGTAGGCAAGTCAAATTCTTTTTCGAAATCTTACGCTATATACGAAAAATCTACCTTTCGGGCTGGTGCTGCCAACGGGGATTTTTTTTATTCCGGAACGTTAACGTGCGTATCATCGCTCCTGTGTGTCTAAATGCATGGTCTGTTAGTTTCTGATTCCCTGTCCTTGGCACTGTTGGGCTTTCCTGACCTTAAATCGCATCGCTTTGACGTGCATTAGGTGTCATTTTACTTTTGATACGATGATCGTGGGATATTTTTTGGTCTTTGTAAAAATTTTTTACAAAGAACTACTAGTTTCGTGACATATCTGTCTGTCTGTCCGTCCGTCCGTCTTTCCGTACGTCACAGGTAGCTGCCTCAGAAACTATAGAAGCTAGAATGCTCAAACTATGTGAAAACGTCAGAAGTGATGGTCTCTCAAAAGTTAAGTTCTCAAGGTCTCAACTTTGCTAATAATAGTATGGGTTAGAGATTTTATATTTTCGCCCATAAAATCCAAACGGTACCTTTAAACTTCTTGAAATTTTGCAATTACCGACTCATAGCGCCTGCAAAACAATGCACCCCAATCAATTATTTTCCGCTTCGCTACAGAAGATGCGAGAGATCTGTGGGTAGCCAAAGCTAGGGTCAAGTGGGAACAACTGATCTGCACAAATATCCACGATAGTTTTCCATCCAGTAAGTTCTACATAAATATGAATTTAAGTCCATATTATAAAAGACTCTTATATCTAACAAAAAGCTTTGCTAAAGATAATAATTACAAATTTGTTTGGAGTAAGAACGGCAGTATTTTGATTAGAAAATCGGAACAGTGTAAAATTTACAGTATAAATTTGAAGATGAGCTTAATGTAAATACATTGAAATAAGATTAATCATGTATTACTATTATTATATTTATATATCTTTTGAATAGTATGTTTAACTTATCTAATCCTACTGAATTGCTGAATCTACAAGAAAATCAAACATTTGAAGTTGAAAGCACACATTTCTGTAAAGATCTATTAAATCAACACCCTTTAAATAGAAATTTTAAAAATCCTTCACCTGAATATTAGGAGTATAAAAAGAAATTTTGATGAATTGGTTATTCTATTGAGAGAACTAGACTTCAATATTGATATAATAGCACTATCAGAAACACATCACAATAGCTATATTAATGAATTTAGTTTAATAGAATCCTCTTTGCGAATTCCTGGATATTCTATGTTCTACACCATGAACTGCAGAAATAAAAACGATGGAGTAATAGTCTTTGCAAAATAAACTCTCGAAACCGTGTGTGAAGAAATTACAACTAACCAACGTACGGGGTTAAAAATCGAAGTCAAATTACAGAATAATAAATTGGCATTCGTATATGCGATATACAAATCACCATCTCTAAACGACGAAGAATTTATTTGCAAACTACGTAGTCTCTTGTGCAATAAAATACACAATAGTCTGGATATTGTTATTGGTGACATAAATATAGATATCTCAGATCAGTCCAGAATAGCAAATGAATATTTGACGGCTACAGGTGGTTTGGGATTTTCCACCTATATTAATAAATATACCCGAATCGAGAACAATCATAAATCATGCATATTTTCGTCAGGCAAAATACATCGGAAAGTCATACTATGATCCCGATAGTAATAAAAAACACGATTACAGACCATTATACAATATTAATAAAGAGGAGCATTGATCTTTTGAATTACCACAAAGCAGATATTACCAGGAGAATCATTTCAAAAGTCAATTATGATCTGCTTAAAGAAAAGTTACAGAAGGTTGACTGGGATTCAATTATTTGTAAACACGAAAATGCAGATATATCTGCTGGTAATTTTATTTCATTCCTAAGGGAGAAAATTCGTGAATCATCTTCGAAAGTTTATACCCCAAGAAAGTTAAAGCCTCTCAAGCCTTGGATAACCCATGGCATAGTCAAATCTATTAGGAATAGGGACAACATTAAACATAGATTAAATAAGGAACCTTTCAACACTCAACTGGCCCTTTTTTTACAAAAAATACCGAAATCGATTCAACAATATAAAGAAAAAAGCAATACGAAATTACTACCAACAACAAATCGAAACAGCTAGTAATAGCAACAAAAAGATTTGGGAAATAGTTCGTAATAATACTAATAGAAACAAAAACAATGAACTCGATGAATTACTCAGCCACTCAAGATACAAACCAAATAACTCTAATTGTAGCGCACAAACTGAATATACTGTAGCGAACATTTCAACGATTCTTTTATCAACGCTGGAAATAAAGTAGCAGTTTCGGAATTAAATACAGAAAAATGTTATGATAATTGTGATTC
Organism: Odontomyia ornata; assembly: GCA_963969285.1. Taxonomy (NCBI): domain Eukaryota; kingdom Metazoa; phylum Arthropoda; class Insecta; order Diptera; family Stratiomyidae; genus Odontomyia; species Odontomyia ornata. Next base: position 233,906,642 of record OZ017739.1, on the reverse strand, counting down.
TGAGGTGTTGCATAGTTTCCATTTACATAAGATCAAAGAAGATGAAATTCAGCTCATAGTAAAAGCTTTGAAAACTTGTACATCTCCAGGTTGGAATGAGACGACTTCTGAAATTTTTAAAATTGTGCACAATGAAATCGCAAAACCTCACAAAACTTTTCAACAAATCCATTGACGAAGCAACTTTCCCGCTGGATTTTAAAAAGGCTATAGTTAGTCCAATTTATAAAAATGGTGATAAGTGTGACATCAGCAATTATCGTCCAATTTCTGTTTTGCCAGTGGTGGCTAAAATCTTTGAACGCTGTATCAAAAACAGGCTAACAAAGTACTTGTCGGAAAACAGCATCATTTCTAACAATCAATACGGCTTTTGGGAAGGTTTGAACACAGAAGACGCAGTGTTATCCCTCACGAATTTTTGGTATTCAGAACTTGATATGGGAAATAAACCCTTAGCAATTATTATGGACATTTCAAAGGCATTTGATACTGTTTCCCATTACATTCTTCTGCAAAAGTTAAAGAAAATAGGAATAAATAGTAAAGCTTTGAAACTGTTCTCTTCATATATATCGCATAGGCAACAACGTGTTAGGGTGAATGGCACACTAGGCGAGTGGAAAACTAAAGGCAAGATTGGTTTGCCACAAGGCACTGTTTTGTCTCCAATTCTATATGATATATATGTAAATGATCTTTTCAACATATGTTTGGGTGGTGCATCCAAAGTTGTAGCTTTTGCCGATGACACAACGCTAATAGTATCATCCAAATCGTGGTATACAACTAGACATAATGCGGAAATTGCAATGATACAGATCCACGAATGGTTGCACAAAAATCAACTTTGTCTCAACACCCTTAAAACTCATATCATCGCTTTTTCATTAACTTCCGTGGGACAGCCATTATATAGATCCATCAAATTACATCAACAAGATTGTCAAGACGTACATACAAATCATGGTACAAAGAATAACAAGGTATGCTCGCTCATGAGGAAAGCTTTTTGTGTGACGTCACGTTGAGCGAATTGCATAGAGCTTTCATGTAAAATGTATTGAAATATTAATTGTAAATAATTTTTGCGGAATTTTTAATTACATTGAATTCATACCTTTTGACGTATGATCTTTATTCCTAATTTCATGGTTACTTAAGCTGAATTCTTGAAGCAAAGACACAACTAAGATTTACTGGCGATCATGACATAAACGAGGATATCTCTATACCTATAAAGTATTTTATACTGTTTTTTTTATAATTTTTACATTAAAACCTTTGATTGAGTGAATTTTTAAAATAAGCGGTTGTTGATTATTAGTTCAAAATTTCAAATAGTTATGGGTCTGGTGAATTTTAGGCAAAACGTTTCGGAATATGAGAGTATTTTTTTCTACTTCTGTTCGATATTTCGTGATATCATTTGGATATTTTAGAAGGAATTGATGCATTATAAAAAACAGGTGTTATTTCAATCTTCCAACATATGTTTTTGCCACTTATCCAAATACGAAAATTTGTTTTGTAATCAATATTACATGAAAAATTATAATTTTAATGAATTTTACAATCTATCCAATGTTTGGAAATAATCTTGTCAATAATTAAACAAGTCCGGTAGACAGCCCTACGTTCGTGTCAGAAGGGTTTTGTACTCAAAATATGATTTGCAGTTACCAATAATGAATGACTTCAAGATGCTCTTGAATGACATACACATCAAAAATTTGGTTTACAAGAAAAGCCAACGTTGCTTCTGTTTAAGCGGCCGCCATTCTGTTGTGGTACTATAAATATTTTTGATTGGATGGAATCTGAAAGATATTTATGTTGTTCATATTATCTGAACATTTTGAGGAGATCGATTCAAAACTGTAGCGTCTGGTTCGATGGAAAGCCCATAAAGTAGAAAAACCCTATGTAGTTAATGTTGTAATTGGAGAAAATTAAAACGGTTATAAATTCTGTAAATACATATCAATTTTTATGAAACTTACAGGATATAAGGACCTAATACGGGACTACTTAAACACCAAGTTCCGTTGAACTTAAGGGTATCTTTTTGTTGAGGAAAATGTAAAATTGATAAATCATGCTCTTACTAACAAAGTTGAGTGAATTTCGACTTCAAAGGTATTTGTTGCTGCTATGCTCATAAAGGACTCTCTTCACGATTTTTTTCAGATTTTTCGGATTACAGGTGTCCAATCGCGAGGTGGGCGACACCATTTGAATTGGAAATATATACGATATGTTATATGTTGTACGATTTTATTTTAATTTGTTCAGGTCACTGGGTTTATTTTCAAAATTTGTATTATGAACATGAAATTAATTGTGATTCAAACATTTACCTACCATATACGTCTCCTATCTACCTACGAAATTTCCAAAATCATGCTCAAGTTTAAATAAATTTTATTCATTTGAAGCAATTTAGTTTTTTGTTAGTTTAAAGTTGTTATGTACATATTTTTCTCATTTTTGTTGACTTGCCACTGCTTTTATATTCACGAATATTTACATTCAAATGCTTTAATCGAAAATATATTCTGCATCGATAAAACGATTCTTTGGCTTTATTGTCCAAATCAACGTTTGCAGAAGAACTAATTAAATGTTGAATAGATCCTGATCTAATTGTGATACTATTTGCATTCACATCTACAAAAATGGATTCTAACTTTTTAATTTCTGTCAAAAAACACACAGATGGCTTTATCAGGCCGCTTTCCGAAATTTCGTCTACCCAAGTAATGGAATGGTGACTACTATCAAAATATTCGCTTCTGTTAGCGTATCCACATTTCCTTATCATATAGCCAGCCAAATTTTCAAGAGCATCTAAATGTAGCTCATCGAATTCCTCATTGTCTCGCATATCGCAATCAATTTGATCCCTAAGGATTGGTTCGAGTAATGAATGGGTAATTACAGCCTCGTGTTGCTCTGAATAATTTAAATTTAAAGCAAAATCGCTTTCCTTTTCTACATTTGAAGACTGAAGAATTGTTTTGCTCCTTCCTTCCTACTTATTAAAAAAAAGTAAAATAACATTTTTAAGTGTAACAACATGCAAAATATTGGCTACAAGATGGAGGAAGGTTCTCAAACATCACGAACAAAGGAGATAGAAATTATAGAAGTAAATTACAAAGCAAATACGATCTTAGTCTATATTTGAATTGCAGAGCTGTCGGATGATCGTTTAGTCCTCCTTTGGATCTTATTGCACTAAAAAAATTTTCAAGCACGTCCTGATTCAACCGGTTTGTCAAAATGTACTGAAGACCTTGTCTGCTTCTCAAATATACATACATATCTCTTAAGGATTTGTTGTTGATTAATATGCCTTTTTGAAAAGGAAGCAGGTGAGATCTATTCGGAACCCTTAGCTTCAACATCAACTCACCGACTTCTTTCAATATCCGCTCCTGCTCTTCTAATGCCAGACCATATGCTTTTTTTCGATCCGTCATGTCAATTTCTGGAACTTTGGCATTGAATACATCGAACCAATCATTTATCAGCTTAATAAAGTCAGCACATTCAATCACATTATCGTTTTTAAGCCTACCGCTCTGCATAAAGCGTTTTAAGCAGCAAGAAACACTATGTGATAAAAGTTGGGCTGCTAATCTTACGTTTTGTCTAGATGCATTTTTTGGATTTAGGTGTGCATAAGTAATTTTGTGTGTAATTTTTAAATCTGATTGATTTGATGCATCAAAAATTTCTTTGACTGGATTTATGTTGATATACTTGCTATCCACAATTAATCCTGTATCCAAAAAATGATTCCGAACAAGTTTTAACAAATGGGCAGCATCCGCAAAAACAAATATTTTGCCCTCCTGTATTTTTGGGTGTGCGAAGGATGTATTTTCAATATCTATTGTAAGTCGCATCCAAAGTCCTTGATTACCAGGACCCATATCGGATACTATTGCAGCCATAATGTATCCAGCATCATACAATAGCGAAATTATATTATTCAAAATAGGAGCCATCATATTGCAGTCGTAGTTGTAAAAAATAGGTTGTTTCCACTTTTTTATCAGCCCTCTAACCATCATAACTTGGACCTAGTTTGATGGGCTTATAATGCTATCATTCCCCCGGTCATACTCAAATTCTGATTTTATTTTCATTTCGTCAAAAGATAAAATGCATAATCTGTCGTTTCTATTCAGGTTGAATTTTTCCATTAATTTGAGTACTCCCGTTAGAATTCCTGGCTGCACATTAATTTTCACTGTCCACCTTCTTAGCGTTGACATTCCTGGTAAAGGATAGCCTTTTTTGTACATATATCTGTAAGCCCAAGATCCAGCTGAGTGTAAACATATAGCAGATGAAATGTCATCAAGGCTCCATTTTATGCATTTTGATTCTTTCTTTAATTTTTTTATTTGGCCAGCAGTAAATATATGTTGTGTTGAATTCTGAAGTTCTTCACGCTGTGCTTGGTATCTTACCTTTTCACTTTTGAGGACATTATTTTCTTTTTGCACAACTTCTAGCTTTTTCCTTAGTATGAAATTTTCATTCTGGAGTTCGCACTCAAGACTTCCTCTAGAAAGTAATTTGAAGTTAATATTTTGCTGAAATCTTCTCATAGCGATTGTTTACTCTGTTTGACTTCCAGTTTCTACATATAATTGTGATGCAGGACTCATGGCCGGACTTGGTTCTTTGTTTAATAGGCTATCAGTTCTAAATTTAACAACTCATGAATAATTTTAACATTAAAATTTTCTGTAATTTTGCATAAGTTGGTCTTCACCCAAATCTCAAACACTTAAGAACTATAGATTTTTCAAAAATAGCTGCTTTGCGCAGGGGGCAGAAAGTTTTCATGATTGTTATTTAAAGATTTAAAAATTGCCAACGGGTTTCTCCCTTCTTCTTACATTCGAATGTGATTTTTCCAATTTTTCTGCCAACCTTGACAAAATAAAAAGAAAGGCATTCGTCTTTTCTTGTTAATCATAATCTTAACGTTTGGCAATTGAAAATATGCAAAATATGTAGAGGGATACCTTTGTAATTTAAATGTGACTTGAAGAAGATGGGGAAAAGGATTTTCTTCTTGATATATATAAATTCTATGAAGGAGTGCGTCCTTATTTCCATTGAATTTAAATGTGACCTTTACTCCATCAACTTAAGCTCAATCATAAGTTAATATTCATAGCCTTGCGATTTAGGTAAGTTTTAATAACTTTTATTGAAATTATTTTCCTCTGAAGGAAATCAACTATTTGTTACTGATTAGATGGATACTAATCGTTCGGAACTATTTTCTCGAGAAATTGGGGTGGAACCCCACTTATGAACATCTACCAAATCTCCTAATAGTTTAACAGAAATATGCTCACACAGTTGATTCATTCAGAATTCTTTCAACTTCTTTTTTCCTAGAATTTCTGGATGCACGTTTTGTTCTCTCCGTGATAATTTTTTTAACTGGCAGATGGAGTGTCGGCCCCGCATCCAAAACTAATTTTTATTAGAAACACTTTCATTCAATAGTCTACTCTTTAAAGTGTAACTACGATCATCAAAATGTATCGAGCAAATTCTTGCACATTTTACGTTTAAATTATTTTTATTACATGCAATAACCTAATCTTTACAAGCATCCGATTTCGGGAAGCTATAAAACCGCAAAGTAAATTTGTTTTTGGATTTACGGTTATTGCTATTATTGCAACCACTTACACTACAATAAACCATTATGAATTATATTTTAATACACTGCGAACACAATAATAAGATACTTGTATGCAATTGCACATTCGACCAATTTTCGATCAAGCGAAAATCAAGCAATGCAGTCGATCCCATGTAGTCGCTCATCGCTCATAGTGACGTCACAAAAGCTTAAAATGGCGATGGAGCTTTCGTGAGTGAGCATACCTTACCAAATAATGTAACTTGTGAGTGTACTGAAATAACCTTTGCTGATAAAATTAGATATCTAGGAATAATTATTGATAAAAATCTTAAATGGAATTTACATATTGATTATATTAACACAAAGCTAAGACGCTGTTTATATCTCTTCATCTCATTACGTGATTTTCTGACAGTATTCCAAATAATGAAGTTAATCTATTATGCGTTAGTTCAATCCGTTATCCAATATTGCATTGCAGTTTGGGGGGGTACATTCAGCACTCACACGGAAAATTTGAGTGTAACTCGAAAGGCAATTCTGAAAACTATATTTAAATTACCAAGGATATTTCCCTCCTCTTCCTTGTTTAACTTACCTAGTGTTCTTGACATTAAAAAAAATTGTACATTAAATCAGCGACATACTATACATTTAAATCACCACTCGCTAATAATAATTACAATACAAGGTACAATAATAATAGGATGAATGTCCCCTACTGTAACAAAGCTCAAACACAAAAATATGTACAATACATAGGCCCTAGAAGTTTCAGTTTGCTACCGGACTTCATTAGATGTGCTAATTCATCAGAATCCTTTAAATTTTACATAAAAAAATGGCTTTTAGGATTGACTGGTGAAGAATTTTTGAGAATTTTCAATTTTATTAATTAATTAATTTAGATTTAACAGTTTTTGTGAATAAATAGCATAAGTAAAATGAATATGTTCATGTAATTTTAGAAGTAGTAAGACAAACGATCTTAACTCAACTCCTTTCTCAAGCTCTGCTTATAAGAAGCTGCTGAGCTTATATACTTTTTATATTATGCTTGTTATGTCAATTTGTAAAGCTTTGTAAGTTGATATAAGATGAGTTTGCAAAATTTAATTGAGATCGAATCATAATCAAGTGAGTTATAGCCATTTCAATTTTACGGAATCAAAACAACAGTAACACGTGTTTATGGTTGATACATATTCAAATTGACCTAGGCACTTTTATTTTCTTGAAAATTTAAGGTATAGTGTTTAACTTGAATATTTTCAACCGGCCGAGCATTCAGAAAAATCATTTAAGCTAGATCAAAATGGCGGCTGCACTGTGCGTGTGAAAGAAACTGTGCATCTTTTACATAAATTTGAACGATTTCATGTCCAAGTATTGGATGAATAATTTAAGTTATCGATTCACGCTTTTAGAAAACTTATTTCTAACCCTAGGATGTTTACAAAGACCTTCTGGTAGGAGCACTCTCCTGCTTAGTCAACTTGTTTTTGTTGTTATGTTTGCATGCTTATTGTTCAGTTGATTCTGTTTATAGTTAGATTTGTTTCTCTATATAGTACGCAATATCAACCTAATTTGCGGTTTTTGATAGTTTAATTAACTTTTAGATTTTTAATTGTTTTGTATCTTTTTATTTTATCTATTGTATAATTAGTTTGTAAACTGTGAATATTTTAAATACATCTTTCTATGCAGTTTTTGATAGTATAATGAATTTTCAGATTGTAAATGTTTTATATCTATTTATTGCATCTATTATATAATTAGTTTGTAAATTGTAATTGTTTTGTATCTATCTTTCTATGCAGTTGTTGATAGTATAATGAATTTTAAATTGTAGTTGTCTAATATCTATTATAGTATCTATTATAGAATTAGTTTGTAAATTGTAACTAATTTGAATGTATCTTTCTATGCGGTTTTTGATAGTATAGTGAATTTTAAAATCATAATTGTTTTGTAGCCGTTTTTGTGACTATTAAATGATTAGTTTTTAAATTGTAATTGTTTAGAGTCTATCTTTCTATGCGGTTTTTAATAGTATTGGTGGCTATTAATAGTATGGATTTTAAAAATATGTACTTACAATATTTACGGCGATTACAATGTTTGTTACTCATGTCTAACTGGTTAAAAGATTTTTCTTGTTTATTCACGTCTTTGATATAACGATTTGGCTGCAACGTAACATGACTATGGGGCCCTAGATGAGATTTGTTGCTTGGAGAGCTACACAAATTGCTTGCAGAGCTACACAAATTGGTTAGTTATGATAGGCAGTGATGGTGGGAGGTGTTTTTACTGGCTAAAATCTTTCAACACTAATTGGAAAAATCTAGCCGCTTTACGTGAGGGTATGTTAAGGTTCGGCTTAGAGGTGTGGGGTTGCGGTGTTGGTGCAAGCTTTGTTTGGTTAGTGGAGTTTTCGGGGGTTAGGCTATGCATTGGGATTGCTATTTGTGGACGTGGTAGTTGAATTCGGCTACGCTGCTGTAGGTGGCTCGACGCAAAGTAGGTTATTATGAAGCATATGGAGAGTGATGCCAGGCTGACCGAAGTGGTGGCCATGTATGCATGCCGCTGTCCGGTTTTTACGTGTGCCAGGTTATTAAGGTATTCATAGATATACGTGAGGGTATGGTGTTGGTTAAGAGGTGGGAGAATCGAGTTTTGGATATTAGTAATTGGATCTTGCTACTGTTATTGGTAGATTTTAAGCGAGTCAGGTCTAGTTTCAATATTTTAGGGCTTATTTGAGGAAAGAAACGGGGTTGAATGATGTTGAAGGGATGAGTGCTTTCAGCTTCATAGTGGACCCCTAAATCATTTAATCGAATAAGGCATGGGCTGTGTAGGGTTGGTATTCCTTGTCCAGCAGGAGTATGGGTGGTGACGTTAGAGTCACACTGTACATGTATTGACGTCTCGAACAGCAGAAAGTAAATCCAGCTCTTAGGTCGGTAGTGTTTAATAAGCGTATTTATGTGAGCTGTGCTAACGTGTAGGGGGATGGGGCTATTTAACTTTAGAGGATTGTGCAAAAGTGAGATTATTTCGTTAGTCGTGGGCGGTGATTGAATAATTGGTGCAAGTAGGGGAGATACGTAGAGGTCCCCTGGAAGGCAATGTTTTATTTTCTTAAACGGGGTGTTATCCATCAGGAGTAGGAATTGTTAGAAGGAGATATTGCTGGCGATTAATATAAAGTCGGTGGATGGTATTGGTGAGTAAGTATTGTTCGTAGTTATGAGATACGCATGTATGCGGCAAAGCTGTATTGGGGGAATTCAGCATAAGAGATGCTGGATGACCACCAACAATTTGTTTCCCGATTCGAAGTGCTGTAGATCGGCAGTTTGTGTGAGGATTTGTTCACAGAAATTGGGACACTTTGTAGTAGTAGTTGTAGTTTTTTACTGGATATAAGTCGGGGATAGATTTTTTTGTTCTGGGTTGCTACTGCTACGTTGATGAGCGTCTGTTGTCTCATTTCGATTTCTAGTATCTGGACGATTATTATATGTTTGCGTTCCGCAGCTAATAATGTGTTGGTTGCATTAAATGATTCCTTAATTAGGAGCTTACTCGTTCTGCCTCTTCATTAAATCAGAAGCGGGTTTGTGTGTTTCAGCTAAGGAGCTATTTACGATGCTTATTCTTTGCTTTTTGAGTTGCACTAGTGCTTTCTTCACGATCTCCAGCGTGTCAATTTTATCATAGAGCTCTTTTTCGTTCTCATCGTCCATAGTCCCGCAAAGAGAGAGGAGGGTTCTTCCTACTACGTTGGAAAATGAACGCTTAATCCATTTTGTTACCAAGGAGATAAGCAATTTATAAACGGATTTGTAGGTTGTATACTAGGCTATGTATGTGAACAAGTTGATCCTTGCAGCTGGTGTTTTTTCTCAAGCATACTGGTGTGAGCATATGTTCGGCGCGCTCTGCTACCTCCATTTGTTCTCGGACTTCCCCTAAGTTGAATTTCATTAGTATTTTCCAAGTACTGCGGTAGCTCAGTAGATTCCGATATCTTCGAAAAGCACGTCCATGTTTGGTAGGGGTTGTGTTGAGAAGAGCTCTGCGTTTGTCAATAGGACAACCAGGAAACGACAACTTATGTTAATGCCAATGCTAAAAAAAAACAGGGTGGCGGAAAAAAGAAAACTTCGAGTACAAGTCAAAATAGGGTTTGAAGTGATTATTTTGGATTATGGAGGCATACCACTACTTTGTTCGGCGTACAAAATATTTTCAAAGATCTTAGAAAATTGGATCATACACCAACAGTATTACGGGGGAACTTCAAGTTGGTTTTAGAGCAGGTAGATCGACAATATAACAATTATTCACAGTCAAGCAGGTACTTGAAAAGTTTTGGGAGTTCAACATAAACGTACATCAAATTTCCGTTTAAGCAAACATACGACGCACTGTACCTAATAACGCTTTACTTTGGCATCCCAGTCAAATCAGTCCGTCTTACCAAAATGACAATGACGTCGACGACCTCCCAAGTCCGCATCAATAACCAACTCACCGATGCCTTTGACACAAATATCGGACTAAACAGGGAGATGGACTGGCCACATCACTATTCAATTTGGCTCTGAAGTGCTTCATAAGGAAGCTAACTGTCGATACGCGAGGTACATTACCATACAAGTCAACTCAAGTAGTAACCTATGCGGATGACATCAAGATTTTGTCACGGTCATTAACAACTGCCAAAGAACTATTCCTAAAACTCGACAGCGAATCAAAACTAGCAGGGCTACAAATTGATGAAATTAAAACAAAACTCATAGCGCAGTCGGGAAAAAATACCTTAAATACACAAAATATCACACTCGGTGAATACAATATCAAAAATGTGCGCGAATTTGTGTATTTCAGCGCCAAAATAATGAAAAACGGTAATGAAAGAGACGAATACGCCAAAGAATACAGCTCGCAAATGGAATATTTTATTCAATTTTGACGATCTTGAAGACCAGCTGCAAACATAGGAAAACAAAGCTGTGATAAGACCTGTGTTATGCTTTGGGTGTGAAACATGGACCCTAACCCAAGCATCCGCAAATATATTGAACGCCTTTGAGCGACGGGTCCTGAGGCAAACAATTGGAGCGAAGCTACACGGGGACCAATGGCGAATTCAATACAACCATGTGGTGTATAAAATTTTTGACAAACCAGAGGTCTCAACGATTGTGAGACTGCGGAAGCTGCAATGGGCTGGTCACATGAATCGTATGGACGGACAACGGATACCCAAAAAGGTATTCGTAGGAGGAACTGAAGTCCGGAGACAATTGGGGAAACCGAGGAAACACTGGTCTGACTCAGTCAATGAAAACAGTTCATCGCTGGTCGAATTTCGAAATCGGAGGACGCGGTCAATGGAACGAGACATTTGGAGATGTTATTGGTAGGAAGTGAAGGCCCAAGAGGGGCTGTAGTGCTAAGAAGAAGAAGATTATGGACACTAACAAGTCTCTTGCCTAGCACAATGGTTATATTGACCGTGGAGTTTATGCATTTTACGTCGTAGGGATCGACCCAGACCTGTGTTAGTTTGTGTTTCCGGTTTTTATTCTGTAGTAGGACTATTTCCCCTACATGAAAGTGTAGTGAATTGTGAGTTTCCATAATGTCCGTAAAGGACTGCAGCGATGTTCTGCTCCCTCGGCAGAGGAAGGTGTTGGTTCCTGCCGAGAATGCCCTCGTCCGAAGACGCGTGAATGCGCTGGCAGGCTAGCATTGCGGTGTCGTGGGGCGGGTTCGTTTCCCCGGCACGAGGACTCACTACAAAACATTTCGCATTCACGAATTGCTTGCAGAGATCACAAGAGGACGACTGAAGTCGCAAATTTGTAGATAACCTCCACGAAGGAATTATGACTTGTTACGAGAACAAGTGCAACCTGACAAGAAAGGCTAATTTGGGGTGACCTCGTCTTTACCCAAATAAATTCAGGGCCCACAAATGAAAGAGGGGCAACCGGGTGGTGGTGGAGCCCCTTCATGCCCACCCAATCGGATTAAATCCAATGTTAAATTGTTGAAGTGGCCAGGTATTCCTCTTCTGAGTGGAAAACTCATACAACTTGAATTATATGAACTTTCCCATCAGAAAGGGAGTTCCCCGGTGACCAATTTATGTCATAGAATTATACAATTGAATTGCATAACTCTATGCCATAAAAAGGCACTTGGTTTGGGCCACTCAACCCATAAAGTCACCTGAAACAAAAGAAGGAATTAATCTGTACCCGGCGGCTGGCTCATATTTTGGGGTGGAAGCCTGCCACCGTACCGGGTCCTATACCCGATTGGAAAAGACCGGAAGAGAAAGACCGAATTTCCGTTTAATCCATCATTTTTTATTGTTTTGTTTTTCTTTAATTAATATTATATATTTTCGTGTAGATGTTACTCCTATTTTACTTTTTATACCATGCTAAATTTCCAACTTGTATCGGATCAGAAAATTTTAAGTGAAGTTATAACTATTTTCTCGTTTATAATGCCTCCATTCTTATTTAATCTAATTGTGTTGTTGGCCGAAAATCTGACAGCAATAATTTTGTTGGGAATTTTACTGCTATTGTAAAGTGTTTGTTTTCTGCAGGATACGGAGAAGAGCGATCCCTATCCGCTGCTTCAGATGCCTCGAATACGGACACACCGCGTATGGCTGTAGGGGACCCGACAGGAGATCTCTGTGCTACAAATGTGGTGAAACGGGGCACAAAAGGAAGGAGTGCACGAACGAGGCAAAATGCATTCTTTGCAAGGACGCTAAGCTAGCACCCGGCGACCTCAAACATGAGCCGGGGACAGGGAGATGCCGGGTTTTCAAGGAGGCCCTAACTAAAGCCAAATCGATACTCAAATGATCCGTATCCTGCAGGTCAATTTGCACCGAAGCACAAACGCCCAGGACCTACTTGAGCAGTTTGCGAGGGATAAGAAAGCTGACCTCCTGTTGCTGAGCGAGCAACATCATAACAAGGACTCGCAAGCGTGGTACCCTGACAAAACTGGTACCTCGGCCATCTGGGTTCGAGACAGCGCCCGCCTTCAGGTGCAGGGCCATGGACGCGGGGAAGGTTTTGTGTGGGTGCGGTGTTCAGGGATAACATATTTCAGTGTTTATCTGACACCTAACGAGGCAATGCGATCCTTTTGAACCAAACTCGATGCCCTGGAGGACGCTGTCTCGAACACAGAGGGCCACATGCTGGTCGGGGGAGACTTCAACGCTAGAGCCATCGAATGGTGTATGCCACAATCCGACCCAAGGGGAAAGCAAATATTGGACATGGCGGCCAGAACAGCGCTTTTTGTCCTAAATACTGGCAACACCCCTACTTTCCGCCGCTGGGGTTGCGTAGGAACCATACCCGATGTGACACTCGCTTCGGAGTCCCTGGTACCTAGAGTACACAACTGGCGAGTACTAGAGGACTACTCGGCTAGTGATCACCAGTATATAGCTGTTGAGATTCACGACGGTGCCACTCTGCGTGCATATGCCCAAACTTCAATCCTCGGATGGAGGACTGGGAGGATGGACGTCGAGAGGTTCACTGACGCGCTTACGGCAGGCGCACCGTTGCTGGGAGCTCCGCCAGGGTGTGGAGGGCCTACAGCCAAGGATTTGGTGAACTCAACTATGAGTACCATCATAGCTGCTTGCGAGTCTTCCATGCCCCGCCGGAGACCCCGACATGGTAAGCCTCCAGTATACTGGTGGTCAAACGAGATCGCCGAACAAAGAAGCGAGTGTCACAAACTTCGGCGAGAGGCCCAGCGGGCGCGAACACGGGAGGAGGCAGACACTAGGCTAGCAGCATACAGGTCCGGCAGGAAATATCTTCGCAGGCTTATTAACAAGAGCAAGGCCCGATGCTGGCAAGACCTCGTGGACGATGTAAATAGGGATCCGTGGGGCCTTGGCTACAAGCTGGTCATGGGGAAACTTGGTGCCCTACGGAAGCCTTGTATACATGACGCGGAAAAGATGGACGCGATAGTGCGGGGACTCTTCCCCGCCCATCCCGTCCGTGTTGACGCTGTCCATGGTGAAACAGCAGTCGAGTGCCCACTCTTCACACAGCTGGAACTGGAGGAGGCAGTCCTCTCCCTGAAGGCAAGGAAGGCTCCAGGTCCAGATGGTGTTCCAGCTGAGGTTTTGCAGCTCGTCTATCACCATTGTCCTGACTTGCTGCTCAGCACATTCAACGCTTGCCTACGGGACGGGGTTTTCCCGGTACGATGGAAGGTGGCGAGGCTCGTGCTGGTCAGCAAGGGGAAGGGAAATCCCGAATCGCCGTCTGCATACCGCCCGTTATGCATGCTAGACACGGCTGGGAAAGTGCTAGAGAAACTCATCAAGGGAAGACTCACTGACGCGATTCGTGCTGCTGGGGACCTATCTCCTCGGCAGTACGGCTTTAGAGCAGGACGTTCTACCATTGATGCGATTGCAGAGGTGGTGAACGCGGTCCAAAAGGCAGAGGCATATAGTCGCACCAAGCGACGGATCGTCCTGTTGGTGACACTCGACGTCAGGAATGCCTTCAACTCCGCTAGATGGGTGGATATTCTGGATACGCTGGAAAACTCTTTTCAAGTTCCAGAATATCTAATGCGGCTTTTGAGGGACTACCTAAAGGACCGAAGCCTGCTCTACGACACGACACAGGGCCAACGAAGGATGGCGGTTACATCGGGTGTTGCCCAGGGATCTATCCTTGGTCCGGACCTGTGGAACGTGTCTTACGACGGGCTACTGAGACTTGAGATGCCAGATGAGTCGCGCTTGGTCGGCTATGCGGATGATGTTGCGGCTCTGGTCGCCGGACGCACCGTTGAACAAGCGCAACTTAGGCTAGGTATGCTAATGCGCCGAGTGAGGGACTGGATGACTACTCGCGGGCTCAGTCTAGCACTGGAGAAAACCGAAGTGGTCATCTTGACAAAAAAGAGAATCCCTAGAGTAAGGATGATCAGTATTGGAGATATACAGATCGAATCGAAGCCAGCGGTGAAGTACCTGGGGCTACTGATCGACTCGAAGATGAGTTTCTCTGAGCAAATCAGGGCAACGGCTGAGAAGGCTGCTTCGGGAATATCGGCCCTGAGTCGACTTATGGCCAACGTAGGGGGACCCAGCCCATCAAGAAGACGCCTCTTGATGAGTGCTGTAGGGTCAGTGCTACTGTACGGAGCAGAGGTATGGGGCGACGCTCTCAGCAAGGAGGTATACCGAAAACGATTGGCACAGGTACAGAGAAGAGGAGCACTGAGAATTGCATCTTCGTATCCAACAGTCTCCGACTCGGCGGTGAGAGTGATTGCAGCCGTGATACCTGTCGCCCTCCTTGCTAGAGAGCGCCGCGCTATTTACCTGCGCCGAAACGAAGATGCGAGGGAGATGGTTGTCCGCGAGGAGAGACAACGCTCGCGCAACGATTGGCAGCAGTCTTGGAGGAATTGCACGAAGGGAAGGTGGACTGCGCGCCTCATCCCGGATGTGAGGCCGTGGCTAAATCGAAAGCATGGTGAGACTGACTTCTATCTGACCCAGCTTTTGAGCGGGCACGGGTGTTTTCAGTCTTACCTGCACAAGATCGGCAAGTCACGGTCTCCCGATTGTCGGTTTTGCCCAGGAGAGGAGGACAATGCCTGTCACACATTTTTTGCGTGTACGAAATGGGCCAGACTGCGAAGGGAACTCTACAGGGAGACGGGAGAGCTCACCCCGGATAATATAGTTGCGGTGATGCTCGAATCGGTTGACAAATGGAACCAGGTGGCACATTATGCTCGGGCAGTCCTAAAATATAAAAGGGACTCACAGCAGCCGGAGGCGCTGGGGCTGGGGGATCGCTCTTCTGGCAATTCCTCTTCCCCCCTCCCCTCCCGCTAGGAAAGGGACTCCCCAGCTTGAAGGCGCCCCACGGCGTAACAAAACGAGACCTGGCCCGAAGTAATGTGTCAAACGGTTCCAGGCTAGGTTCTCAGATTGACAGGGGAGGTGTTTAGTGGGTAGTCCAAAGGTATCCTCCATGGGAGTCCCACACTGCCAGACTCGGCGGGCATAAATGCCTTCACCTCCCTACCACAAAAAAAAAAAAAAAAAAAGTGTTTGTTTGTGTGCTTTGCATACATCAAATTGAACAGTACGAGTATTTTGTTTCTTTAGAATTTATCTTTCTGGTTGTGTTTGAAGGTGTTTTATGTTATTTTTAAGGGTTAATAGAAATATGTAGGTAGGAAGGATGCATTTGCGTCTAAGTTAAACATTTTCGATAAATATTTCTTGTCCTGCATAAATACGTCTTGTGTGTGCTTACTGAACCAAACGGATCAGGTAGGAAATTAGAGTTAATATACTTGTATATTTTCTGAATAATAATATTAGGCAACCAAAAAGATACTTACATGCATGTTCCGTCGAGCGCTCGATGGGTGCAGGTAACTTCTTCTAACAACGTAGAACAGCTAGTTGTTTTAATCGTACATAAAAATCAATCACACACAATCACAACAGTACTAATGAATAATCTTAACTCGAAAGGTGTTTAGTACGGAATTTGTAAGATAAAGCGACTGAATATCTTTCTTCAGAGATGGTGCATGGTACAGAAAAAAAAAGTGAGAACAATTCAAAAGTCCATATAAGATACGCTTTTCGGCGAATGTTTTTGTTTTGCTGCTATCGATGACGACTGGTGTTTTTGTTTTCCTATATGTGTGCTCTGTTGCCAGATTCCCCGCGTCTATGCTACGTCGTTGCGATATTTCGACGGTTGTCGCTGACTTGTATGCTGGCGCTCCGCAATAACGAATATGATGTGAATTCACCGATTTTTACTAAGTCGCTCGCATCTTCTCCCTCCTTGCGAACGATTTTGCTGTCGTTTTCGCTCAATCGAGTCGTCGTCAAGAAATCTCTTGTAGTACAGCAGCAAGATGGCGGCGCTAGACTTATCGTCGCGAAATCACAGATGCGAGTCGTTAAAGAATGCTTGGCGTCAACTTTTACGAATTTTTCGTGTCGTCCGATGCGATAACGTTCCGATAAATTTTCATCCCGAGTACTAAATTGTTGCATGCACGCACTATACATGCAACCGAGCGAACGTCGGATTTCTGCACGAATTTCACTAGTAGTGGAGGTATCACGCTGGCACAACACTCGCGCGTGTTCCTTGCTTGTCGATGCGTATCAAAGGTCCTCGTTTGATTGCCCAATCGACCAATTACGCTCTTCATCACTCGAGAAATTTTCAACTTCTGCACACGTCAATTCGCGCGAGACCTCGAACAAAGTCGAAATTCCGGGCGTAACAAAATTCCTTTGAACTTCCAAAAATTAACACAAGCACACACGAGTTTCTCTTTTCCTTAAAACACTTGACTTCAAGCTAAACAATTCTTGGCAATATCCTCGCGCTTGGGAACTTAAAAGCAAATCGAAATTTGAACTAAGTCAAAATAAAATTCAAAAATCAAAATGAATTTGCAAATCGGCTGTCACGTAGAAATCGCGTACTCTCCCCCCAATTCGCAAAAAAAAAATAGCGGCAAACCATCGAACCACCACGGTCTTTCCCTTCCGGTCTTTTCCAATCGGGTATAGGACCCGGTACGGTGGCAGGCTTCCACCCCAAAATATGAGCCAGCCGCCGGGTACAGATTAATTCCTTCTTTTGTTTCAGGTGACTTTATGGGTTGAGTGGCCCAAGCCAAGTGCCTTTTTATGGCATAGAGTTATGCAATTCAATTGTATAATTCTATGACATAAATTGGTCACCGGGGTACTCCCCTTCTGATGGGAAAGTTCATATAATTCAAGTTGTATGAGTTTTTCACTCAGAAGAGGAATAGCTGGCCACTTCAACAATTTAACATTGGATTTATTCCGATTGGGTGGGCATGAAGGGGCTCCACCACCACCCGGTTGCCCCTCTTTCATTTGTGGGCCCTGAATTTATTTGGGTAAAGACGAGGTCACCCCAAATTAGCCTTTCTTGTCAGGTTGCACTTGTTCTCGTAACAAGTCATAATTCCTTCGTGGAGGTTATCCACAAATTTGCGACTTCGGTCGTCCTCTTGTGATCTCTGCAAGCAATTCGTGAATGCGAAATGTTTTGTAGTGAGTCCTCGTGCCGGGGAAACGAACCCGCCCTACGACACCGCAATGCTAGCCTGCCAGCGCATTCACGCGTCTCCGGACGAGGGCATTCTCGGCAGGAACCAACACCTTCCTCTGCCGAGGCAGCAGAACATCGCTGCAGTCCTTTACGGACATTTATTGAAACTCCTAAATTCACTACAAAAGTTGATTGGTTTGCTTTTTGTATCATAGTATATTTGGGATCTCTGCTTGCTATTTAGGGTATTTTCTCTGACTATATCATACAGTTTTTATAGTTTGTATTTTAACATGTGATAATAACTTTCACGGTTGTATATGAAAGGTGGGTTTTCCTTTTGGATTGGAGGGGATGTCTGAGGCAAAGCCGAAAAGATAATCTATAAGGTTGAGTTTGGTCCTATCATTTTCGCTGTTGTTATAGACGAACGTGGCCATTCGCAAGAATTGATCCCATATCTTTGGATTTTGGTCTACCATAACGCGCAGATATTCAATCAGTGGTATGTGTGCTCTTTCCAAGGCCCCGTTTGATTGGGGGTGGTCGGTTGTGGTCTGCAACTTCTTAATGTTAAGTAGTTTGCAGATCTGTTTAAAAAGTTGACCCAAAATGTTGGTACGCTGACCTAAGACTATTTGTTTGGAAATTCATGCGGTAGTGTAGTGTTTTATACTGCATAACATGTTTTCCATGTTGCGTATATTCTTATGTCTTTGCTACACCTTGGTGTCCACCGAAAGGTGAGTCATGATAATCAAATACTATCGTTTTGATTTCTTCTGGGGTTATCAGGGCGATAGCGGGGTTATTTAGGTGTTCAGTTGTGGAATTTTGTGTTTTGTTTACGGGGTAGGTTTTGTTTACGGGGTGGGAATTGATTCCTGGACTTGTATTGTAGGGTCTGGAATGAAGTGAATCGTATCCTGGGGTGGTGGGCCTGTATTGTTGATGGATGGTTCTGGGGAGAGGTCTAGTTTGCCTGAATCAGCTGGTGGAAGTTCGGGTTCGATCTTCCGTCCTCTGGCGTAGGTGACCACATTGAACTGGGCTCTGCTCAACTATGGGCTAGATGCACTTTACGGGATTCTGCCTAGGGCATCTAAATTGGAGTTGTTTTTTCCTGGTTTATATTCGATGCGATAGTCGAATCTAAACAGCTCGTGGTGGGACCTGATTAACCGAGCAGTCGGGTCTTTCACATTAAAGATTCCTTTTAAAAGCTTGTGGTCCGTATACACAGCTAAGCGTCCGCCCTGAAGGTAGCATCTGAAATTTTTGGTTGCCCACCCTACCTCTGGGAGTTTTTCTCAATAGCAGAGTAGCTACGCTCCGCTTTGTTCAGAGTACGGCTTGCGTAAGCTACGGGCTGATCTCGCCCTAATGGCTGTGGCGAATCGGGGTAGGCAAGTAAGGCAGGTCCCACTAATGCGTTCTACAGCTGCTGTGTTGCGTCAATGCACTTTTTTGTCCAGGTGAGTCTTACATGTGGCGGTTTTGCTACATTTGAAAAGCAGATGTGTCCTAAATACATCACCTCTGGAGGTAAAAATTGGCATTTCTCGAGTTGTAGTTTAAGACTGTTCGACCCGAGACGGCTGAATATCTTTCGGAGTTTTGCTATGTGGTCAGACAGCTTTTTCCTATAAACGACTATGTCGTCAATCCTTGGATTGTACCAATACTTGATAATAACCGCTGGCTAAATCCAGAGTGCGGAAGTATCAGGAGTGATCAAGCCGGTCCAGGATTTCTTTGATACGTGGAAGAGGAAAGGTGTCTCCTATAGTTTTTTCATTTAATTTGCGGAAGTCGAGTTTTTAGAGCCCACGGGTTCCTGCTTGTTTTGGTATGACCAGTAAGGGGGAGTTTCAAGGACTTTTGCTGGTCTGGACAATGTCGTTGTTCAGCATTTCTTTGAGTTGGAAGTTGATTATCTCCTTCTGCGGCTGGTTAAGTCTGTACATCTTTTGATTAATGGGTGCCTGATCTATTATTAGTCGAATTTCATGGCTGAGTGCTTTCATGTAGCTCAGTTTATCACCAGGTTAGAAAAAAAATGTCATTAAATCTCCACATAGTAGGGTGATGGCGGTTTTTTCTTCTGAATTGAGGTGTTCGTATAGAACTAGTTCCTGCTTGCATAATGCTGTGCGCATAATTTCGTTGAGGAGTCATTGTTCATTTTTGATTGTACTTAAGTGACTCACTTGTTTGATCGCATCATTGGGATGTGCTCTTGGTTATTCGTTGTCTAAGGGTTTGATAAAGAACTCACCTAGTTTTTTGAGTCAAAGTGTTGCTTTCTCTAAGCTGACTGGTGTTTACTATGTAGTTGGTAATGTAGAAGCCATCGGCTATGTCCATGCTAGAGCACAGCATGTCTTAATTTAACGTTATTGGCATTTTTTATAAACTTTGACTTCGTGGTTGGACCGTAATGATTTCTTTCCAGATCACCTGATGACATTCACGATTTTCTTCGGCACACTCGATATCAGTCTTTCCTGTTCGGGGGCTTCACACCTTGGGCCGGTCCGGCGGATCATGCGTTTGTATTTGTTGGCACCTCAGGTGAGCTATGATGTTGTAGAATATCCATTGCCCTCACTAGGGCCGCACGTAGAGGTGTCTGAACAGGAGTGATGAATCCAACATTGGCTCTCGCTGATTGGGGCTCCACACTTAGGGCTGACCTTGATGGTCGGGTACCAGTGCCTTTCGAAGCCTCAGTCGCGTTCCGTTGTTGCTGGACTTCTCCTGTTGGGGCTTTTAGTGGAGCTACGAATTTCCTCGGGCTTGGTCTAGTTGGGGGAAAAGCTAGCTCTCTCCTTGGACCCTCAACGTTACGGATGTGGGACAGGAAAAAGGTTACCCAAAAGCCCATCATTGGGCATGCCAGTGGTTTCATCCACCACTTGGAACGTAGAAGGAAATTGCCTTGTGCAGCGCCAAGATTTTCCCTTTGACCAAAGAGACTTACCAGTGTCAGTTTCTTGTGTTCGTTGATTTTGCAGTCCCTCTTTAATGCCTTTCCTTTGATAAGGCTTATTTCCATACCCGTGTCGATAATGAATTGAGTCTGCATGTTTTGCTTATATCTAGTGGTAAAGAGGCTGCTATTCATTCGGACTTAGTTGTTTGTTCTTTATTGCGTTTTGGTTTATGTTGAGGTTTGCCTTTAACTGGCACCCTCTTGCTTGTTCTCTCTTTAATGCCTATTGTTGTCAAGCCGGGGGATATTTGGCCTCGAATGTCCTCCATTTCCCTGAGCTCTTAATTCTCATATATTTTTCTGTAGGCAATCACTACCAAACGTGTGCGTTCTTCTCCCACAGAACTCACAAATTACTTGGATGTGGTAGACCCTGGGACTATCGGATATGTTTTATGTGGGTTTTGGTGAGAGTTTCTCTTGCAGTCTCTTTGGGTCTACTCAATACAGGTAGCGCAAACTGGAGTATTTTTGCGACCGAGACACTCAGAGTATATTTATCCCTTTTTGTTACAGAAACTGCACGTTACTCTTTTAGCTAGGCTGGATGTTTTGTTTTGGGTGTTCATATCGGGCAGGGAGACTAGGATTTACTAGTTAAGAGTATGGTATATAAAAATTACTTAATAGGGTGCTGACTGCACTCCTTGTGTCGGGACTAATGCGTTTTTCTGACCTAACAGTAATTGAAAATTGGAGTTTAATGGATATCAGTGAACTCGTTGGGTTAACAGGCGGTAAGGCTTTTGGGGCAGAAGTTTCATGAGTGGTGATGCCTGTTGCAGCTTCTCCATGCTCAGTCCTTTTGCTATTAAGTCCTCGAAGGTTTTGGTTTCCTGTGTTAGCACATATTGGCAAGGGTATAGGTTTGTGACTCCTCTTTTGAAAATACTTTTAACAAAATCCTCTAACTGCTCGTTGGAAAATTTGGTCAGGCGTAAGCCAAGGAGCCGAAGTATTGATGGGATGCAGCAACACAGCAGAAGGGCTAAGTGCAAGTTAAGGGGCTCTATTTGAGGGTGGGGCCGGTGGCAAACGGCAACTGATGAGGTCCGGCTAGGCGTATGTCGAGTAGCCGGAGTATTGATGGGATGCAACAACACAGCAGGAGGGCCAGGTGCAAGCCAAGGGACCCAATTTAGTCAAAGATGAATGTGGCCAGGCTAAAGCTGAGCTGCCAACTTACGTTTTCGCTTGCTGGGAAAGAGATTCATTGCTCCGCTCCTTGCGATTTAATACACATTAGATGCTATTGATCTTTTCATGATCGACCACAATTCCACTCTTTATATCTGCTGACCGTGTTTTTTCATCAATCAATTTTCTTTAATGAAAAGATTTCAGTACCCTATGCCGGTTCAAATGCTGAACTTGCATTTGCTCGAATCCAACTATCTACATTAAACCAAGTTCAATAAATCGATCAGGTGAAATGCTGAACTTGCATTTTCTTCAATTCAATTTTCCTCCTCCGTAGAATTACTAATCACGAAACGCTTGTGGCGATCAAATTGCATGTCCAAATGCATGGTTTTGTTTTTATTATCGAGCGTAAACGTTCATCCGCTTACGCGTTTGTGATGATCAAATTTCCAACTGCATATCATCACCGCTGTGTGTCTAAATGCATGGTCTGTTACTTTTTTATTCCCTGTCCTTTTTTTTTGTGGTAGGGAGGTGAAGGCATTTACGCCCGCCGAGTCTGGCAGTGTGGGACTCCCATGGAGGATACCTTTGGACTACCCACTAAACACCTCCCCTGTCAATCTGAGAACCTAGCCTGGAACCGTTTGACACATTACTTCGGGCCAGGTCTCGTTTTGTTACGCCGCGGGGCGCCTTCAAGCTGGGGAGTCCCTTTCCTAGCGGGAGGGGAGAGGGGAAGAGGAAATGCCAGAAGAGCGATCCCCCAGCCCCAGCACCTCCGGCTGCTGCGAGTTCCTTTTATCTTTTAGGACTGCCCGAGCATACTGCGCCACCTGGTTCCATTTGTCAACCGATTCGAGCATCACCGCAACTATATTATCCGGGGTGAGCTCTCCCGTCTCCCTGTAGAGTTCCCTTCGCAGCCTGGCCCATTTGGTACACGCAAAAAATGTGTGACAGGCATTGTCCTCCTCTCCTTGGCAAGACCGACAATCGGGAGACCGTGACTTACCGATCTTGTGCAGGTAAGACTGAAAACACCCGTCCCCCTCAAAAGCGGGGTCAGATAGAAGTCAGTCTCACCATGCCTTCGATTCAGCCACGGTCTCACATCCGGGATGAGGCGCGCAGTCCACCTTCCCTTCGTGCAATTCCTCCAAGACTGCTGCCAATCGTTGAGCGAGCGTTGTCTCTCCTTGCGGACAACCATCTCCCTCGCATCCTCGTTTTGGCGCAGGTAAATAGCGCAGCGCTCTTTAGCAAAAAGGGCGACAGGTATCACGCCTGCAATCACTCTCACCGCCGAGTCGGAGACTGTTGGATACAAAGTTGCAATTCTCAGTGCTCCTCTTCTCTGTACCTGTGCCAATCGTTTTCGGCATACCTCCTTGCTGAGAGCGTCGCCCCATACCTCTGCTCCGTACAGTAGCACTGACCCTACAGCACTCATCAAGAGGCGTCTTCTTGATGGGCTGGGTCCCCCTACGTTGGCCATAAGTCGACTCAGGGCCGATATTCCCGAAGCAGCCTTCTCAGCCGTTGCCCTGATTTGCTCAGAGAAACTCATCTTCGAGTCGATCAGTAGCCCCAGGTACTTCACCGCTGGCTTCGATTCGATCTGTATATCTCCAATACTGATCATCCTTACTCTAGGGATTCTCTTTTTTGTCAAGATGACCACTTCGGTTTTCTCCAGTGCTAAACTGAGCCCGCGAGCAGTCATCTAGCCCCTCACTCGGCGCATTAGCATACCTAGCCTAAGTTGCGCTTGTTCAACGGTGCGTCCTGCGACCAGAGCCGCAACATCATCCGCATAGCCGACCAAGCGCGACTCATCTGGCATCTCAAGTCTCAGTAGCCCGTCGTAAGACACGTTCCACAGGTCCGGACCAAGGATAAATCCCTGGCAACACCCGATGTAATTTCCATCCTTCGTTGGCGCTGTGTCGTTTCGTAGAGCAGGCTTTGGTCCTTTAGGTAGTTCCTCAAAAGCCGCATTAGATATTCTGGAACTTGAAAAGAGTTTTCCAGCGTGTCCAGAATATCCACCCATCTAGCGGAGTTGAAGGCATTCCTGACGTCGAGTGTCACCAACAGGACGATCCGTTGCTTGGTGCGACTATATGCCTCTGCCTTTTGGACCGCGTTCACCACCTCTGCAATAGCATCAATGGTAGAACAACCTGCTCTAAAGCCGTACTGCCGAGGAGATAGGTCCCTAGCAGCACGAATCGCGTCAGTGAATCTTCCCTTGATGAGTTTCTCTAGCACTTTCCCAGCCGTGTCCAGCATGCATAACGGGCGGTATGCAGATGGCGATTCGGGATTTCCCTTCCCCTTGCTGACCAGCACGAGCCTTGCCACCTTCCATCGTACCGGGAAAACCCCGTCCCGTAGGTAAGCGTTGAATGTGCTGAGCAGCAAGTCAGGACAATGGTGATAGACGAGCTGCAAAACCTCAGCTGGAACACCATCTGCACCTGGAGCCTTCCTCGCTTTCAGGGAGAGGACTGCCTCCTCCAGTTCCAGCTGTGTGAAGAGTGGGCGCTCGACTGCTGTTTCACCACGGACAGCGTCAACACGGACGGGATAGGCGGGGAAGAGTCCCCGCACTATCGCGTTCATCTTTTCCGCGTCATGTATACAAGGCTTCCGTAGGGCACCAAGTTTCCCCATGACCAGCTTGTAGCCAAGGCCCCACGGATCCCTATTTACATCGTCCACGAGGTCTTGCCAGCATCGGGCCTTGCTCTTGTTAATAAGCCTGCGAAGATATTTCCTGCCGGACCTGTATGCTGCTAGCCTAGTGTCTGCCTCCTCCCGTGTTCGCGCCCGCTGGGCCTCTCACCGAAGTTTGTGACACTCGCTTCTTTGTTCGGCGATCTCGTTTGACCACCAGTATACTGGAGGCTTACCGTGTCGGGGTCTCCGACTCGCAAGCAGCTATGATGGTACTCATAGTTGAGTTCACCAAGTCCTTGGCTGTAGGCCCTCCACTCCCTGGCGGAGCTCCCAGCAACGGTGCGCCTGCCGTAAGCGCGTCAGTGAACCTCTCAACGTCCATCCTCCCAGTCCTCCATCCGAGGATTGAAGTTTGGGCATATGCACGCAGAGTGGCACCGTCGTGAATCTCAACCGCTATATACTGGTGATCACTAGCCGAGTAGTCCTCTAGTACTCGCCAGTTGTGTACTCTAGGTACCAGGGACTCCGAAGCGAGTGTCACATCGGGCATGGTTCCTACGCAACCCCAGCGGCGGAAAGTAGGGGTGTTACCAGTATTTAGGACAAAAAGCGCTGTTCTGGCCGCCATGTCCAAGATTTGCTTTCCCCTTGGGTTGGATTGTGGCGTACCCCATTCAACGGCTCTAGCGTTGAAGTCTCCCCTGACCAGCATGTGGCCCTCTGTTTTCGAGACAGGGCATCGAGTTTGGTTCGAAAAGATCGCATTGCCTTGTTAGGCGTCAGATACACACTGAAATATGTTATCTCTGAACACCGCACCCACACAAAACCATCCCCGCGTCCATGGCCTTGCACCTGAAGGCGGGCGCTGTCTCGAACCCAGATGGCCGAGGTACTAGATTTGTCAGGGTAGCACGCTTGCGAGTCCTTGTTATGATGTTGCTCGCTCAGCAACAGGAGGTCAGCTTTCTTATCCCTCGCAAACTGCTCAAGTAGGTCCTGGGCGTTTGTGCTTCGGTGCAAATTGACCTGCAGGATACGGATCATTTAAGTATCGATTTGGCTTTAGTTAGGGCCTCCTTTAAAACTCAGCATCTCCCTGTCCCCGGCTCATGTTTGAGGTCCCCGGGTGCTTGCTTAGCATCCTTGCAAAGAATGCATTTTGCCTCGTTCGTGCACTCCTTCCTTTTGTGCCCCGTTTCACCACATTTGTAGTACAGAGATCTCCTGTCTGGTCCCCTACAGCCATACGTGGTGTGTCCGTATTCGAAGCATCTGAAGCAACGGATAGGGATCGCTCTTCTCCGTATCCTGCAGATCACCCAACCTTTCTTAATTTCGCCCTTCGCCAGGATTTGCTGGGCGTCTTTATCAGCTAGTTCGACAATAGCCATGCGTTGCCCCCTTGTGTTTTCACGTGTCAATCTTGCCTTGACTTCACTTAAGCTGGGGAACTCCCTCCTAATGGCATCCTCTAACTCAGCTTTGTCCGTGACGCAGTCGAGGTCCCTGATTTCCAGGGTGGCCATTGGTTCGAGCGAGGCAATGGTTGCCACATCTCCAAGAACCTTTTGAACCGCGTCACGGAATGCATCTTTGTTTGTTGCCTCTGGCCCGAATTCCACCAGCAGGCCACCGGTGCGGGTTGGTCGAACTGCTTTGATGGCAGTTTTGGTGTCGTCTGGCTTGACCGCTCCTTTAATTTCACGGAGGACATCTGCGTAGGTTCGGCCCTTAGTGGGTTTAATAAGCAGTGCCTCTCGCAAGGGTTTGCGCCGCGGTTTGCTTTTTGTTTTCTGCGGTATATCGGGGGGTTCTTTGTTCTTTTCGTGGTTGAGCTCTTTGTCTGTTTTTTCTAGGAGTAGCTTTTTGGCCGCTTTTTTTGCTGCCTTGTTTTGCACCACATGAAACTCCTCGCCTGGAGTGTCAACTTCGTTTATGGTCTCGTCCTTTCTCCTTTTCTCACGGTCACCTTCAATTGGGCTACCGGCCATTCTTTTGCTGCTGCTAGGACCCACTGATGCCTCGAGGGAGAGCGTGTCTTTTTGGTGCTTTTCGGTTGCAAGCCACCTCCGCCTGTAGTGCGTTATGCGGCCAAAAAGCTCCTTCAGTTCAAGAATGCCATTCTTGACACTCTTGCCTATGTTTTTCTGCACTTCGCAGGCAGCCCTCAGTTGTTTGACGATAGTCCCCGCTTTCCGAGTAAGCCGCTCCTCTTCGGCGTGGTCAAGGGCGATTGTGTTATTTGGCGCCACCTCTTGGGAGAGGCCCCCGTTTCCTACCCCATTTGCTTTCATCGCTTGGGTGACGTTTGAAGTGGCGTCAGCCAACGGCAAAACTTCTCCCTCCCCCAGTCTTACACTGGCCTCTGTTGGTTTCGCAGCTTGATCCGGATTGTGTACGTTTTGCACTGGACGCTCCGGTGTGCGCATAGTCCTTCTACTGCGCCCAAAGGCCACAATGATGCCAGGTTGCACAACGCACTCGGCTTTCTTTCGTTCTTTAGTCCGTCTGTGGTCTATCTCCGATGATTTAACCTGTGATGTTGATTTTGACAGTGTTTTTGGGGTTTGTTGCCTCCCCCGCAATAGGTGACTTGTTTTATCGGTGTTCTTGCCAACAGCGGTTTTCGCCTGAAAGCGTTCTCTGTGCTAGCGTCCTGTTTGCTTGTAGTTATATCTGTTACAGAAGCCAAGTTCACCACTTCTATAACATTGCAGTCGCTGGATGACGACGGCCGGGAGCCTGCTCGCTCACTACACTCTGCCGCCGGTACTGTGGATCCGACCCCCTGCACCGTAATTTGGTTCCCCTTGTGGACCTGCATGATTTGGTTTTCTGTCTGGGTTTCCGTTCCCATAGCATTTTACCTACTGCCAGGATATATGGATAATTGATGACGCCATATGTTTCGTCATGTCACAGTGAAGATCATTGACACTCTGGTATTTGTCCTGAGACTCTCCCTTCACTGCCGACCATTGTCCGCGGCTGCTTATTGGTTATTCGCAGCGAACCTTTCGAGAAAGGTCTTCCCCTATCCGCAACCCTGGGGACGCGTTTGGTTCCCCGGTCTGAGGGCACTATCGATAAATCGATAACCTTGGCACTGTTGGGCTTTCCCGACCTTAAATCGCATCGCTTTGACGTGGCCCAGGTGTCATTTTATTTTTGATACGATGATCGTGGGATACTTTGGCTGTTGTAATGTTTGCATGCTTGTTGTGTAGTTTATTTTGCTTATAATGAGACTTGTTTCTCTATACAGTATTGGATATTTATATAATTAGCGGTTTTTAATAGTATAATGAACTTTTAGATTTGTAATTGTTTTGTATCTATTTATTGTACATATAATACATACAATAAATAGATACGAAACAATTACAAATTTGTTTGTAAATTGTTGTTGTTTTGTATCTATCTTTCTATGCGGTTTTTGATAGTATAATGAATTTTCAGATTGTAATTGTTTTGTATCTATTTATTGCATCTATTATATAATAAGTTTATGAATTGTAATTGCTTTGTATCTATCTTTCTACTAAGGAAAAGAGACGGTTAAATAATTCAAAAAAAAAATTGTGTGGTCGTTCCATTCAGAAATGAAAATTGGAGAATCTTACATTTTTCATAATTTGCAGGGTAGCTCAGCACAAGCAGATAGTGTCGCGGAACATCCGCAATCCGACTGAGCTACAGCTAGCCTCAGTATGCCACTTCGGGTTACGCATCTCTCTGCTAGAAACTAATGTCTGCAACTGTGGTGATTTCCATGGTTGCTACTTTTTATATATATATATATATATATATATATATATATATATATATATATATATATATATATATATACATATATATATATATATATATATAGATATATATATATATATATATATATATATATATATATATATATATATATATATATATATATATATCTATATCTATATATATATATATATATATATATAAATAAATATATTTATATGTATATATGTATATATATACATATATATATATGTGTATATATATATTTTTTATATATATATATATATATATATATATATATATATATATATATATATATATATATATATATGTATGTATATATATATATATATATATATATATATATATATATATATATATATATATATATATATATATATATATATACATATATGTATATATATATATCTATATATATATATATATATATATATATATATATATATATATATTTATATATATATATATATATATATATATATATATATATATATATGTATATATATATATATATATATATATATATATATATATATATATATATATATATATGTATATATGTATATATAAAGATAAATATATATATATAATTGTGTATACGAGTACATATATATATAAATATATACGAGTATAGATATGTTATATATATGTATTTATATATACATATATATATATATATATATATATATATATATATATATATATATATATATATATATATATATATATATATATACTCGTATATATATGTATATATATAAATATATATATATATATATACATATATATATATATATATATATATATATATATATATATAAATGTGTGTGTTATATATATATATATATATATATATATATATATAAATATATATATATATATATATATATATATATATTTATATATGTATATGTATATAAATATATAAATGATGGTCCTACCAGAATGCACGATGTTCATTGTGATTCACACCCTAAAGTCAAGTTTTTCGCCCAACTTAATTTGACATTTCTTTGTTTCAGTTTTAGACCAATTCAAGCATAGAGGGTACACAATTGAGCAGCACGTTAAGGTTGTTGAAGCCTTTTACGAAAAAAGGCGTTGAAATCAAAATGCATTTCGTGCACTTCGTGTTTTTTTTACTCGGCATAATCGACCAAATGTGTCCACAATCAGGAGAATTGTGCGCGAACTCTAGCAAACATGGTCTGTAGGATATGTGAAATCGCCTGTGCATGCGTGTTCAATTCTGCGGAAAACATTGCTGTTGTTCGCGCTAGTGTGGCAGAAGAGCCATCAACCTCAACTTGTCGTCGTGCCCAACAATTGAACATCTCACGAACATCACTGATGCGAATTTTGAATAAAGATTCGAGTTTACTATACATACTTACAAGGCTCAATTGACTCTAGAGCTGAAGCCTACTGCCATTTCAAGCGTCGGCAATACGCCGAATAGATGGTTGAACAGACAATCATCTTCAGCAACGAGGCACACTTTCACCTCAGTGGATTCGTCAACAAGCAGAATTACCGCATTTGGGCAAATAAGAATCTATGAATGATTGTTGAAAAGCCGATGCATCCACAAAGAGTGACTGTTTGGTGCGGTTTATGGGCTGGCAGCGCAATCGGGCTGTACTTCTTCAAAAATGAGGACGGCAAAGCAGTTACCGTGAATGGTTTCCGCTCTTGCGAGATGATGACGGACTTCTTGTGGCCAAAAATTAAGGTTATTGACCTGAGCGATATGTGGTTTCAGCAGGATGTTGCCATTTGCCACACAACCAACGAGAAAATTAATGGCCGTGTTAACTCACGTCATGGCGATGTTAATTGGCCGCCACCATCGTGTGATTTGACACAGTTGGACTTCTTTCTCTGGAGATGTTTAAAAGAAAAAGTGTACATCAATAAGCCAAATACAATTTTAGAGCTAAAGATGAGATCATTCAGCACATTAACGACATTGAACCTCAATTATGTTCCAGAGTCATTGAAAATATGGACCATCAGATAGAAGTGTACCACCGTAGCCGTGGCGAGCATTTGGGCAGTATTATGCTTTGCGCATAATTGTCATACATCCTACTCTTATAATAAAAAATATAAACATAATTCTCTGAAAACTTTTTGTTTTATTTACAATTAATATCGTGCGTTTTGGTTGGACCACCCTTTTGAATGATTTAACTCGAGAAAAACTTTCATGGTTTGTACAAAAATATATTCTAGCTTTAGAAGAACTCGATTTTAACCAGCCAACATTTTGCTCCAATATTATTGAAATCATTGACTGACCTGGATCTGAAATGTGCTTTTGTTAGTCATATTACCTGAAAATTTCAAGAAGATTAAATCAAAAGTGAAGTGTCTGGTTAGATGGAAAGCCCATATAGTAGAAAAATCGTACATAATTGTTTTAATCGGATGATATTCAAATGGCTATAAATTTTCTAAATTTTATTGAAACTTATAGAATAAAATCATATTTTAAAGAACTACTTAAATGGCTGATTTCATCCAATTTAATGATACTGATTCAGTTTTACTGACCAAAATGCTACATCCTACTATTATGAGCAAAGCTCAACGAATTTCAGCCTCTAAGTCATTTGTTATTGGATCTAGCTCCATGACTTTTAGGGCTTTCTGAAAGAAAAAATGCGAAAACCTACTAGTCTCCCATTCTAGCTGTCCGCCTGTCCGTCTGTCGATCTATGCGTCGATCCGTGCATCAAAAGAAATTTCTTGTGCAACTCTAGTAGCAACAAAACTCAAACTTTATGAAAAGGTCAGAAGTGGTGGTCTCTCAAAAGTTTAGGTCTTATCAAATACATTAATATTATTAAGGTTGTCCCCCCTCGTAATAAAGTGGCCCTTAACAAATTTTTTTCACGAAACGTAGTCGAGTATGGTATCAAATGAAAGGTCTGAACACTTCTAGAATCTGAAAAAAAAAGTAATTTTTGCATAAGGAGACTAAGTTTTTGCGCTGATTAATTACTGTTGATGAAACCTGGA